>JAHWFO010108388.1:0-23732 GCA_023313115.1 Rhysida immarginata
CGAGTAGGGGAAGGCAAGTGGCAGATCCTGCGGGCATCTATTTTTACTCCTTTATCTGCACTTTTTACCTCTCCCCAAGCTTTTTAATCAAATATTAATGTTCTCGCATGTAATATGTAGAAAATGTTAAAAAGCTCGTATTTTCTTTCCTTTCTCATCCTTTCCGAACGTATGATATATGTTGGCATAGTTTAAAAGAGCATGTGACTACCACCCCTGCAAATCCGACCCCAATGGAACACCTGGGTCTAAACTTCATAGTAATGTACATCTTGCCTAGAGGAATCTGGATACTGAATTTCACGCATTTACGTTCCTAATAGCACGTAGATAAGTTGTCCTCTCTGAATCCCACCCCCGTAATTCCGACCCCAGTGTACTAATCAAAACCAAACTAAATAGTGCAGATGGACATGCTCATAGGAAGCTACATTCCGAATTTCAACCTTCTACCTCAAAAAATGTAGAAATTATGAAGGGGCGCACAGTTAAGACATTATAAAACCAGTAAGTAGCTCCATTCTTTCGCTATTGAATAATATAGATTATGAGCCCTTGAGCAATCGTGCGTCGACAAAGCGATTTCACGTGCGCGCGCCGATCTCAGTAATGCTTAAAAGATGAACAGAAAGTAACAATGTATTCCTTCTTGAAAATCGATTGTTACATGACATACCATTAGCTTGGTATTCTTTACACTCACTGTTTTAGCACGTGAATTCGACTTGAAGGGGTCCACGAAAAAATCTGAAAAGTTGATACGGCCGAGCTAAGACTTTGATGATCATATTTCTGAAAACAGAATTTAAAAAAGTTAGGCCCGGATTCACAAAAGCGTCGTTAGCGACTTATCGACAACATTTCGTCGTTACGGCGTCTAACGACGTTTATTGCTATTCACAAAATCTCTCGCAAACGAAAACGTCGTTAATTAACGTCGTTAAATAACGACAGCTCAGAGCTGTCGCAATAGAATCGTAACAGAATGGTTAAAATGACGAAAGGCTTTCACACGACGAAGAAAGACGTCGTATTCTGATGTTTTGATTATCGTGACTCAGCATTAATGAAATATCAGTAATCCAACATATTCGATACTGTGGATTTTCTAGGGATGTGATTTTTCAATCGATCGAGAGGCTCAGTCGATATATAAATGGAAGAGCAAATCGGCGAACTTGTTCAATCGCTCCCCCCCTCCCGGCCTAAAGGTATTGAGTTTCGAATAAATTTCTCTCTATCAAATGCTTCGGTATCAGCATTTAATCTTCTATATATATAAAGAAGGATGTTTGTGGGTCTGTGGGTCTGTCTGTGGGTGGGTCTGTACGTTTTTTATACAAATCTACAGTTTTATTCCGATCTTGATGAAATTTCGCATACATGACCTTCAAAGCATGAGGAAGGTCACTGTCTACTTCAGATTTCGAAAAAATAATAATTATTGATAAAAAATCGATATTCATGGTTATAGCAGGGCATATTAATGAGAAATATCGCATGACCAACAATGCAAGATAAAGTTTTTGCAACAATGGTATCAACACGCAATTCACAAACACTCTGCACGGACCAACAATATATATCTCATGACCAACAATGCAAATAAAAGTTTGTGCAACAATAGGTATCAACAATGGTTTCAACACGCAATTCACCAATAACAATGAGCTCAAAATGATGATGCAATGATAAAGCAGTCCTTTCCAAGAATTATAACAATGCAATATGGATAAGTTTCAATTTGTAACACTGCATAGAATTCCTGTTATTCAGGCTTTTCTTAGAAAAGAGAGTTCTTAGTACTTAACAATTTCTTGAAAATCTTTAAAAATGATCAGTAAATGGAGACAATGGAGAGTTAGCAGACTATTGAGAAAGAGTGGAAAGACGAGAGAGGAAGCACTCCTTTAGCTCCGTGACGTATTGAGCAAATGGGAAGCAAGTAAATAGAAGGTTCCGCGACCGCTAGACTGCACAAAGTGATGAATGGCCAAATTTTGCTTCAACACATCGAGAGAAGAGTGGAAATTGCAACAACACTAAGTATACATCTGAGGTAAGATTACGTGAGTAAGAAATTATTTAAAATAGCAGTGGCATGCTTGGAGGTCCAGCCATTGTGAGCCTTTAAAAAGTTTTTTTTAGAATTTTCATTAAGAATTTTTACTGTATTAATTCTAAGCATTTTCATGTGTTTATTTTTAAGATATTGCAAAATTTAATTTAATTTTTTGAGATTGTTCTGTTTACATCCAAGTGTAATTATCCCGGGCAACGCCGGGTACCTTTGCTAGTATTTTCATAAAAATAATATCTATTTTTAGCACTTGATATTTCTAGAAAGAGTGCTTTTATTATTTTTTTTCTTAGCAACTATTTTTCCGAAGAAGTAAATTCTTGCTTTCGCTTTCGAATTTTATCCATTTTCCATACTTCCGCTGTAATCAATAATAAGCCCTGAAATGAGATAAAACGTATCTTCAGATGATGATGTAACAGTGTCTGATGTTTTCGCGCTCAGGCCTTATCTTTAGGAGGCGTTGACTGAGACCGGGCGCGTATTTGAAGGGCAGACCCCCCCACCACATTATTCGACCAGTCCGAGCGCGCTGCGATGGATAGTTGCGTCACAATAAAATTATGCGCATTACTTTCATAATGTACCCTGTATTTGCTTACAACTTTTGCACAAACGGAAATTTGTCAAAAATATTTTAGGAATTTTAATACCCCATTAAGTACTACCAAATTATAATAAAAGTCTTAAATTTTACGACATGTCTGTCTTGGAGGGGCCCACTTCAGAAATTCTTACCTTATATTTAATTAAGTTACAAGATTGGAATCACATCTATGCATAACCCCTTTTAACAATTACTAGAGAGATACAATGAAAACCGTAAGTGAATAGCATATTAAGAGTACGCATTTTAAATAACATGTAGTGATTTTATCTTGAATACGAACACAAAAGTGCATTGTCCTACAATATTAATTTGAAAATTCCAAAAAATTATACCACGAATATTCATCAAAGCTTAGCACAGTCAAATTCACATTACATGTAAAATACTTACTCGAATCAACAAAAAGGCACATGCTATAGACAATATCTTCATAACGGATATCAAATTCTTTCTAAAAATGGAAAGTGGAAAATATGAAAAAAATAAAATCTTGTAAACATTCCAAAAGGGAGCTTTAGCAGTGAAACAGAAATACATTTATACATTTATTAACAAGAAATTACTCCCCCGAGTAGGGTAAGGCACGTAGCAGACCCTGCGATCATCTATTTTTATCCCTTTATTTGCACTTTTTTTTCCTTTCCCCAAGTTTTTTAATCAAAAAATTGATTTTCTCGAACGCAATGGGTAGAAAGTATAAAAATGCTCGTATCTTCTTTCCTTTCTCACCATTTCCGAACGTATGATATATCACATGCCATATGTTGCCATAGTTCTACCGACCAAGTGACTGCCACCCCCGCAAATTCCACACAGAAACAATTGGGCCTAAACTTCATAGTAATGTAGAGCTTGCCTAGAGGAATCTGTATACTGAATTTCACTCCTATACGTACCAAAATAGCACATAGATATTTTGTCCTCTCTGAATCTCACCCCCGTAATTCCGAGCCCAGTGCACCAATCAAAACCAAACTAAATAGTGAAGATGGGTATGCCTATAGTAAGCTACATTCCTAATTTCAATCTTCTACCTCAAAAAATGTAGAAATTATGAATGGGACGGACGAATATTATAAAACCAATAAGTAGCGCCATTCTTCAGCTAAGTATTAATAATATAAAATATAAAATCATGTAAACATTCCAAGGAGGAGCGTTAGTAGTGAAGGAGAAATACATTTATACATTTTTTTAAAAAATTAATCCCCCCATCCCCCTCCCCCCGAGTAGGGTAAGGCAAGTAGCAGATCCTGAAGTCATCTATTTTTACCCCTTTATCTACACTTTTTACCTCTCCTCAAGTTTTTTAATCAAAAACTAATTTTCTCGAGCGTAATATGTAGAAAATGTAAAAAAGCTCGTATTTCCTTTCCTTTCTTATCATTTCCGAACGTATGATATATCACAAGCCATATGTTGGCATAGTTCTAAAGACCACGTGACTAACACCCCCCGCAAAACCGATCCCAATGGAACAACTGGGCCTAAACTTCATAGTAATGTAGATCTTGCCTAGAGGACTCTATATACTAAATTTCACGCCTTTACGTACCTAAATAGCACATAGATATTTTGTCCTCTTTGAATACCACCCCTGTATTTCCGATCGCACTGTACCAATCAAAACCAAACTAAATAGTGCAGATGGACATCCCCATAGGAAGCTATATTCCGAATTTCAACCTTCTACCGCAAAAAATGTAGAAATTATGAAGTGGTACCCAGGTAAGATATTATAAAACCAATAAGTAGCTTCATTCTTTCGCTACTGAATAATATACAGGGTGAATACAAAAGTCTGAACCCCCCTTTTATTTTTTGAACCGAAGCAGATATGTCAATTTTGATGAATCCAATGAACAGGAAGTTGTGGGTGGCCTCTCCCATGGTGCACTTTCCATCATTACAAATATACAAATTAGGACACATTCAAAATTTATCTCAAAAACCGTAAGGGATAGAGAAAAAACTTAATTGCAAACTTGTTCAGCATAAAAAAACAAACAAAATAAAAATCATCCAAATCGGACCGACCAATCACCCACAATCATGTGGTGAACTGTTTGTAGCTTACAAACAGTCACACTGTACAAGGAAAACTGAATGTTGATATTTCCACCATGTAAAGCATGCAAATCAAAAAATTAACATAAATTACTATACTCGCATACACTTTCATCCGGAAAAGCAAATAAAAGGCATGTTTCAGCACACAGAAGAAGAACAATTACAAGATGGCAAGCTACACTGTTCCGTAAATGGTCAACTTGATCTTCTTATCGTGGGTGATTGGTTGGTCCGATTTGGATGATGTTTTTTGTTTTGTTTGTCTTTTTATGCTGAACAAGTTTGCAATTGGGTTTTTTTCTCTATCCCTTACTGTTTCTGAGATAAATTTGGAATGTGTCCTAATTTACATATTTGGGATGATGAAAAGTGCACCATGGGATAGGCCACTCACAACTTCCTATTCATTGGATTCATCAAAATTGACAAATCGGCTTCGGTTAGGGGGGTTCAGACTTTTGTATTCAACTTATAGATTATGAGCACTTGAGCAGTCGTACGTCGACAAAGCGATTTCACGTGCGCGCGCCGATGTCAGTAATGCCACGGTCTATAGATATTCATGGCCACCGAGCTTCGGCTATTTTTCATTGTTTCGAGAAGCTAAGGAAAACAGATCGCGCCAGGGCCGACCGTGACCTACGATAGAGGTTTTTCATTGAAACTGAAAATGAAAGTAAAGTTTCTGTTTGTCGATAGGGCGGCGCTGCAGGCGTTTTTGGGCCGATTGTACATGCAGCGCCACTTTTCAATAGAGTTCCCGCCCTATTGGGAGCCAAAAATTTTAGCTTCATTTTAACAATGGAGCTTGATGACCATGAATATCTATAGACCGTGGTAATGCTTAAAAGATGAACAGAAAGTCACAATGTATTCCTTCTTGATAAATCGATTGCTATATGACATGCTATTATCTTGGTATTCTTTACACTCACTGTTTCACATTTGAATTCGACTTGAAAGGTTCCACGAAAAATTATGAAAAGTTGATACGGCCGAGAAAGGAATTTGATGGTCATATTTCTGAAAACAGAATCTGAAAAAGTTAATCCATTTTCAAGTTATCGTGCAAACGGCGGACGGCCGGATAAACGTACAGACCAAGGGCGCATTCTTATAAGTAGCTTTTATGCTAAAGCTCCTAATAAGGAAAAAAAGCTAAGTGTTGGCACTTTATCCAAAGTTATTGGCGACTTCAGGTGCCGTACAAAATGGCGGATAAAATGGAGAAGAGCATGCGTTTATCAATGTCAGCGACAGTGTTTATCATTCTTAGTAGTAAATCTCACTAATGATGCTTCCCCATTTCTTCCGCCATTCTGTAGGCACCTAGACAGAAGGCCTGCGCACAGAAACTTTATTCATTGTTAAATCATCATCAAGCGGCCAAATTTATGGTTTATTATTGGTAGAAATACGTTTAACAATAGCCGCTTTTGAGTGATGTAACAATGTATGATGTTCTGTGCGCAGGCCTTCTATCTGCAGCGACCAACCCCAACTTTGGCCTAACTGCTATTGGTTGAAGCTGAATAACGCTTCTCAAAGAAAATGATGAATGCGCAACGTGAGATAGTGCTCATGTCAATCGAGTGTTGACTTTTTATTGGCTTAAAATAACAGGGAAAAAAAATAGCTGAAAAAAGCACACGAATGCGGTGTTTGCCTGGAATGCGGTGCGACCCTGCCAAAACGGCTGAAATTATGGTTTCGCTACAGCAACTGGAATAGTTTCTATTCTAGCCACTGTAGTTTCGCTTCATGCTTCAACATTTGTTTACATCGTGGGCTCGTTGCTAGGTGATGAAACTGTTTTCGTATTATTACGTATAGTGATGTGTCTGACCAATAGGAGTTAGCCCAATGTTGGGGTTGGTCAAAAAAAGCCAAACAACTGAAACGTCATACATTGTTACATCATCATAATTAGACCAAATTTAAGGGTTCTTATTGGTAGAAATACAATGTATGAAGTTTTAGTTGTTCGGCTTGCTTTCTAGGAGGCGTTGGCTGAAGTCGCCAATAAGCTAAAAATTATGCATTGTTACTTTGTCTTGACAATCCATATTTCAATGAGAGCACGATTTTTAATTACTTAAACGCTTTGTTACTGGTAACTAAACAACTTTTGTTTGTTCTAAGCAGAAAAATTTGCAACTCTTAAGATATAAATGGTTTTTCGTCTTAATCAGAATGTGTTATGCTCATCATGTTCATTTATACAGAGTGTATATTATCTCTTTCAAAAAAACTACCCTACTATGTAGACGAAATTCAGGCGATTAAAGTGATATAAGACACTAAGCCTGAGGCCATGCAGACGCGAATTAAGAGCGCGCGAGCGATATCTGACGTCATCACGCTCGCGCAGATGCGATAATGCGAGAAACATCGCACGCGAGAGCGAAAATACATTTCTCGCTCTATCTGACACAGCTTGCTTTTATCGCTGTCTGCCAAATCTCGCTCAACGCTGCACATGCGCAGTAGTCCACTTCTTCTGCAGCAATACCCGACGACGTGAAATGGCAGCCATGTTTGTGAGAAAAATTCGCTTCTGTAAAATCACATACGGCGAGAAGCGACGAGAGAGAGAACTTAAAAATTCGTTCGCTAAACATAGCTAGCGAATGCGATGACGTCAGAAATCGCTCGCGCGCTCTAAATTCGCGTCTGCATGTCCGTAGCCTTAGCCCGTCGCAAACTGGGAAAATTGAACGCCGTAAATTGAACCTCAAACTAAGCTGAATGGCGTGGCACTGCGTAGCACGAGCCAAATTTCGGCGACTGTGTTCGCGCGGCGCGGCCTGGCTGGTTCCCCCGATCCCCACTACATCAGCTCAAAGAAGTCCGCCTTCCACTCCAACGTGACGTACTCTGCTCTCGCGCCGGAGTCAGTAGCACGAGCAGTACCAACCTTGTTTAATGACGATAGCATTTATCATGTTTTTCATCACAAAGTATCGAGGAAAGGAACAAATACTGGTAGTTCAATTAGCTTTTGTCGTACCGTCATTTTGTGAACACAGTCGCCCAAATTTGGCTCGTGCTACGCAGCGCCCCGCCATTCAGCTTAGTTTGAGGTTCAATTTACGGCGCTGCTTGCGATTTGCGACCACAAGTGTCTGATATCACTTTAATCACCTGAATTTTGAAGGAGATAATTTACACCCTGTATAAAACAACACAGTTATTTGGAAATAGGCTTTGATGTATGGAAAATCCCCATTTGCTTATATGGAGGTACCAAGAAAAAGTACCAAGACAGAGAGCACCCCCTAGTATGGGTATAACCAAGTTTTTAATGTAAAATAATCGGCGATTTTGATTAATTTATAACAGACGATTAATCGATTAATCGTATAATTTTTGCGATTATTTCGATTTTTTGGTGAAATCGCCAAAGCAAAGGAAAGAAGCATTTTGTAGCGATTTTGTACTACTGTATAATAAATTCCAGATACATGTTACGTCACCAATAGTACAATACTTGCATATTACAAAGCACTTAAGTCAAATCATATTGCTTTGATTGGTCACACTAGTCAACAAATTTAACTAAATAGGTGGTTGTCTTACAATATAACAGAGGGACAACTGGAGTTCCAACAAGTTTCGCCATTTATTCCCGGCTTTGTCAAGGATAAATACAGCAACAGGCATGCGAGCCTCTATATACAGAACAGTGGTACAAATTGTGCAATGAGCGTTAATAAGATATATGAACCAATAGGATACAAAGATAAAGGAACCAATGAGTTCAAGAAGGATATACGAGGATATAATGGCCAATAGAATAAAAAGTATATATTTGAAATATATTTTAACAGAAAAAAGAAATTATACATAACCTTCGTATATCCTTGTATATCCTCGCATATCCTTCTTGAACTCATTGGTTCCTTTATCTTTGTATCCTATTTCTTTATCTATCTTCTTAACGCTCATTGCATAATTTGTACCACTGTTCTGTATATAAAGGCTCGCATGCCTCTTGCTGTATAAACAATTAGGACGTATCTTTCATCTGTTTTCTAATCTAGGCAAAAGTTACCCACAGTTGAGTGGGCTCCTTACGACCAACTAATTTTAGTATGGCTGCACAACGTTATACTGTAATCAACAAAAGTGAATTTCGGTGCGTGATATGGAACGCTAGGGGCATTCCCCGAAAGCGTATCGAGTTTCACAACTTTCTGATAAAGCAAGAAATCCACGTAGCTTTCCTCTGTGAACTCACCTCAAAACCAAGCCAAGACTTCAAGCTACCTGGCTATTGTGTCTACCGTAAGGATCGTATGGCTTCAAATGCTGCAAGATGTGCGTCTGGGGGCGCTGCGATCATCATTTAGAAGGAAATTCAACACCAAGAATTAGTATCCAAGTCTTATGCAGGTATGGAATCGGCCTACATCATTATCAATGACGTCTCCTGTGGTGAAGTGAAGTTCGTAGCGCTCTACAATTCACCTAAACATTACCTTGACATTTGCGAGCTTGATGAACTCTTCAGTGGTGACACTCTAGTCGTCCTGGCTGGTGACCTAAATGCCAAACACCCAAGCTGGAACTCCAGAATGCAGAATTACAACGGCATGACTCTCTACAGGTACATAAAAGGTAGAGATGATATCATCGCTGCTGGACCTGTGGAGGAAACTTACTACGGCGGCCACTCCCCTAGTAGTGACGTTTTGGATATCTCGCTCTTGAAGGTTTTCTTCAAACCGTACAATATCTTCACGATTGATTACATTTCTTCTGACCGCAAGCCTGTGGGGTTGAACTTTGACAATGTTGACATAAATTTCCGAGAGGAACTCGTACATCATCAAGACTGGAAGCTCTACAAAGATATTCTTAAGGACTATGGCTAGCATCCCGACGTTGCTTACTGTACAGAGGACATTGATCAACTTGTTGATGACATCACCAAATGTATTAACAGTGCCATAGAAGCTAGTAAGTATCCATCAGAGAATAAACCTTCTCATCGAATCCAACTCACTCCTGGAATCCAACGCCTAATTGCTGAAAGAAACAGGACTCGTAGACTATGGCAATGCTATCGTGAACCTTGGCTCAAAACCAAGTACAGCAGGTTAGTGCGAAGAGTTCAAGAGGAGATAAAAGAGCTTCGTGACGCTAGATGGAATGAAAAACTCAAAAGCTTGTCGGCTCGCGACAATTCCTATTGGAGTATGTTCAGAGCTTTACAGAAGAAGAAGAATGTTACGCTTCCTCCACTCCGTACACCACAAGGTGATTATTTGCAAACTGATCAGGACAAGGCCCAAGTGATTGCAGATTCACTGGAAATGCAGTTTGTTACTCCTACTAACGATAAGCCCGAGAGCTAAATCATGTCTCAGCGTGTGGAAGAAGGTATTGTCAACTTTGATGAAGTCCCACAGCATTTAACGAAGAACAGCATCGAGGCTGGAGAGGTCGCCACCATCATAAGTAAACTGAAAAAGAAGAAGGCTCCAGGAAGAGACAAGGTGAGTAATAACGCCCTTATAAATCTTCCGAAGAACTTTATTGACTATTTCACTAATATCATTAACGATTGCTGGAAATTTTCTTACTTCCCTGTGGCTTGGAAGCAATCTATTGTGTTGAGTATCCCCAAGCAGGGGCAAAATTCTGCGATTCCGGCGAGTTACCGACCTATTAGCCTGCTACCCATGATGTCCAAAGTGTTGGAGAAAACGATTCTCGTCAGATTCCAAGACCACTGTCTAGCAAACGACCTTTTTCGGGAAGAGCAGTTTGGCTTTCGTGCTGCCCACTCTTGTCCGATGCAGATATGGAGGCTCGTTGAAGACCTGAGCACCCCCCTGAACCTCTCCAGGTACTGTGGGGTGGTATTTCTCAATGTCAGTAAACCTTTTGACCAGGTGTGGCATGAGAGCCTTGTCTACAAAATGATCAGAGACGGGTTCCCTGCCGATTTGATTTTGTTGATGAAATCCTTTCTTGACGGCAAATCCTATCAAGCCAAAGTTGGAGAAAATCTTTCCACGCCCCGTGTTGTAAAGGCCGGTGTCCCTCAGGGTTCTGTCCTCGGGCCTGTGCTATTTAATTACTTTGTACATGATTTCCCGAAACCCGATAATTGTAATCTGTATTTTTATGCGGATGATACTGCCATTATGACATGGGCACACCAGCCGGCTAACGTTATCACTCGGCTGCAGTGCGCCTTGAAGCAGTTCGAAGACTGGCTTAACTGCTGGAAGTTGAACCTTAACGTCGGAAAGTGCAAGGCTCTGTACCTCAATAAGAAGCTCAAGCGTCCCCCAGATTCTCTTGTTCTCTTCAATAAGAAACTGGACTGGGTGGACAACTACAAGTATCTG
Organism: Rhysida immarginata; assembly: GCA_023313115.1. NCBI lineage: Eukaryota > Metazoa > Arthropoda > Chilopoda > Scolopendromorpha > Scolopendridae > Rhysida > Rhysida immarginata. The sequence continues at coordinate 11,123 of JAHWFO010108388.1, forward strand.
GGAGTTATCATTGACTCAAAGCTCTGATGGAACCGGCATATGTCCTATGCTCTGAACAAAGCGAAGAGGGCTAAGTACAGTATCATAGCTCTCATGGGTCGCAACAGCACCCTCAGCATTGACAACAAGCTACTTCTGTACAGATCGATTATCCGGACCATACTCCTCTATGGCATGCCTGCGTGGGCGACTATCTGTAAAACCAGATGGAGTGAACTACAGTCATTCCAGAATGTTACCCTGAGGACCATTGCCCAGCTGGACAGAAGGACAGTGAAAAACCAATCCATCCACATGGATTTAAACATGGCCCATATCGGAAAGTTTATACAGGATCTCTTTTTGATTATGATACAGAAGATGAAGACTCACGACAATAAACTTGTGAATGGAATACTGAAGAACTCATTGAATATGAACTGGCATACGAAATATCGTAAACCGAGGCACGTTCTTGACGTCAATTTTGAAGATATTAGCAACGTCTCTTTCCCTGACTACTGGAGGATGTGATAATCTTCTTTCTCTTTGTGTTTTTTATTTTTTCGTTTTTATTTTGTTTCTGACAATCGTCAATCTTATCTTCTTTTTTGTATAATATGGCAGACCGCTTGGGTTGGTTAGGATTCTTGACTACCTCAGTGTATTTTATTTGGAGTTTATTAAGGTTGGATGAGGTTTTTGAAAGCGCTGCTTTCGTCCCATCCTAACAAATGTACACTTCACTGTTTGATTGTCGATTGTCTTGCTGTAAATATCCTTGACAAAGCCGGGTATAAATGACGAAACTAGTTGGAACTCCTGTTGTCCCTCTGTTATACTGTCGTGACCTATTTAATTGATCCACCTTTCTACTGATACAAAAAATTTAAACTTTTTTCTGCTTCCTTTACAAAATCGCCACCATACACATTGTATTGCAATGTACTTAACTCGAAAATGATAAGAAGCCTCGGTTGGTTCTAGTTTTTGAGATATTCACAGAAACGTGTTTGCATATCACTGTAATATAACATTACCGAATAGGTAAGTTAACTTACCTTGCCCACTACTTGTTGACTAGTGTAATATCATATATAAACCCGGGCGCGTCGGGAATCCCATCAGTCTCCTAACTACTGTCCTAACGGCAACGAGACCTACACTCTGTAGCAATGAGACGGGAAGGCTTCACTCTGTAGCAATTAAGGTAAGTTCATACTACAATATGTTTCTTTATTACTTTTCTTGAAATTAAGATATTTGGTTTGACATTTCGGCTAAAATGAAGGTTTTAAGTAACGATGGGCGATTATATATTTTCTTTTAAGTATATTTAGCACTGCTATAGAATATAGGGTACACAAATATAGTATATATAAAGATTTTATTGATTTTTTTGATGACGAGATCGTTCTGTTTTAGTGACTGAGCTTCAATGTTAATTTAAGGAACAGAATGTCAAGCTCTTCATTTAAAATTAAAATTGGCAACATTTTGAAAGACGAAATGCCGAAAAACACTAAAACGTAAAGGGAACACAACAAATTTGAGGGACCATTTTAAAAACCTTTTTCCTTTAAGGAAATAAAATACAAAGTGAATGTGTATAGTTTACAGAAATATTCAGAGCACTCTTTGCACAATTACAATGTTGGTGTAAAAGTGATCCTTGGATAAATACGAGCGCTAAATCCCGTTTAAAAACTGAATATTGGGAGAGTAATTGGGAGACTTTACAATACGATAAAGGGAAAACAGGGTTTCCGACTAGTTTCGCCATTTATTCCCGGCTTTATCAAGTATGTCTGTTCTCGAAAAGAATGTCTACTGAAGAACTGAAACAGCATTCGGATGATTTATAAGATAGCACTAAAATATTTATCGATCGTAATAACTTCAGTGGCATGTGAGAGAATATTTTTCAAAGCTGAAAGAATTGTAACGGTAGTAAGATCTAAAGTAACAGGCAAAGGGCTGCAGATAGTGTTGTTTCTAAGTTCAATAGAGAATAATATTTTGTACACACATTTTAAATAAATATATGACTTGAATGTTGATCTCTTCATGTTTTTACGAGGGGAGTTCAATAAGTAATGCAACACATTTTTTTTCTCGGCCAATTTTGGTTAAAAAAACTGGACATTTCTTGTGGAACATTTTCAAACATTTCCGCTTCGTCTCTTAAAGTTTCATTGACGTCCGATATGTGACAGAGCTATAGTGAGCTGTTAAAGTGGCGTCTACAATGGAGGTACGTTCCGAACAACGGGCAGTGATTGAGTTTCTTTTGGCGGAAAACCAGGGCATCTGAGATATTCATAGGCGCTTGCAGAATGTCTACGGTGATCTGGCAGTGGACAAAAGCACGGTGAGTCGTTGGACAAAGCGTGTGTCGCCGCAAGGTCAAGCAAAACTGTCTGATCTCCCGCGATCTGGCCGGCCGTGCACAGCTCTGACTCGTGCAATGTCGGAACATTCGAACACTCTCATTCGAGCAGATCGACTGATTTTCATCTGTTTGGCCCAATAAAGAACGCAATCCGTGGGACGCACTACGCGGATGATGAAGCAGTTATTGATGCAGCACGACGTGGGACGCACTACACATCAACCAGTGGAATGGTACCGAGCAGTTGCACAGGCCCTCACTTCAAGGTGGCGTAAAGCCGTATCATTGAATGGAGATTACTTTGAAAAATAGTGTTGTGTAGCTAAAAGATTGGGGAATAACATGATGTATTTGATTGCTGAATAAAACAATATGTGTTGCAATACTTATTCGTATGTTTCGGGTTTAAAGTTCAGTTTTGAAATTTATTCGCAAGGTGCAGATTGTTTATTATAAAGTGTCGGATGATTAAGCATAAAAGTTGAAAATAATTGCGATTAATCGATTAAGATTTTAGAATCGTACAATTAATCGATCAAATAATCAGGTATCCTCCTAAATCGCGATCACGATTAATCGGTTATATTGATATAATCGCCCATCCCTATGTTAAACTCTTATTAAAATACAACGATTACATCAAGCACTCTGTGACGCGCGTCGGTGAGTTGTGATACGCTCGATGACGCGTCATACAGGCGCGTCAGGATACATCGAATAACGCAGGGCTATTCATTGCCAACACACCTGGGCCGGAAATTTCATGGTGGTCAAGGCGTTTGATTTCAAATGTAACGGCATTATAACCCATTGAAATACAAGTGGAGTATGAAAACCATTCTGTGTTCCCAATCCTGCTAGAAAGAGAAATTACGATTGTCTCGCTTTTTTCGTCACTGTGGACATTTTCTTCGTCTGTCTCAACATTATTGCATTGTGAATCAAACATATACGGCTGGATTTTGATCCATTTTTCGAAATTTAGTACAGTTTTTCACTCACACCAGTCCCGTAGGTTTAACATGAGTTGGTGAAGCGGTTGCACGCGAAAGCCAGTATCACACGTCATCAGCCGCATCACTAATGCTTGCGCGCATGAAAGAGTGTTCTGACGTTTCTCAAATTTTTGAGTTAATTATCAGGTCGTTACATTCAAATGTTGGATTTCGAAGTGGGTTCCGCGCTTCAGCACGGTTTTCACGTTTAGTAGCAAGTACCCTTAACAAAGTGGTACATTCCCAGAGATAAACCTATCAGCGACCAGCTGCCTGAAATTTAAATGTTTGCGATGATATTTAATAGCATTTGAACCCAAGCAAAGATAGTCATGACTTCATACGAATTACGTGTGATAATGGATTACTAGTTCAGGTTGAATCACACTGCATCCAACGCCTCTTGAAACATCAATAACGTATTCGGTGTAGGCACCATAAACGAACGTATTGTCCAACGTTGGTTCCGAAAATTCCGGGCGGGAGAGACGGACCTGGCAAACAAAGCCATGCGACAGACCGCACAACGTGTTGAATGACGCTGATCTGAAGCGATCTGTAGACGAGGACCCGTCAAAAACTGTTCGAGACCTTGCAGGGGATCATACTGTATCAGCGTCGACTCTCAGTAGACACCTTAGGATCATCGGCAAGGTGAAAAAGCAGGACAAATGGGTCTTACATGAACTTACGGAGCTCATGGTTACAGTTTGGTGGAACATTCGTGTTGTAGTGCATTACAGCTTCCTGCATCAAAGGAGATGATCACCGCTGCGACCTACTGGATGCACACAAAACTGTCAGCAACAACCTGCACTTGTGCATCGCAAAGGCGTCCTTCTGCTGCATGACAACGCGCGTCCGCACGTTGCAGGCCCTGGGCTACGAGGTGCCCTCTCCCCTACCAAATACCATCTTTTCCAGAGCCAGGACAATTTTCTCCGGAGGAAAACATTCTTAACCCAAGCAGAAGTCGAAAACCAATTCCGAGAGCTTATTGAGTCCCGTGACCATGGATTCTATCGGAGAGGGCTCTATAAGCTGCCAAAGCGTTTTCAACAACGGTTGGATTGCAATGGGGGTTATTTCGAATAGCAGATGTAAAGGAGTCCTTTCTAGAGGGCTATTAAAGATGACCTCTGCAATCCGACATTTGATATGCAGCCACCTGATATTAATCTGTCATCACAATAAATTACACCTCCGAGTATAATTCGAGTATTTCTAACATTTTAAGAGCATTCATATTTTTCTGGACTTCCCCTTTAAAGTAAACAAACATTTTGTTTTCAGGACTTCGATAATCCTATTTTTTCTTAGTCTTGTCCTTATAATCGAATTTTAAAATCTGAGCTTCAGAAATTGGAATATCATAGATTGTCATTTGTTAAACAAATCTCCGTCAACAAATACCATCAATTTGAAACGCGCGCAAATCGTTACAATGTGCATGTGTGTGTGAGTGTGTGTAACTAAGATGAATTGTTTCCTCTATGTGAATAATATATCTGAAAATTGTATTATTATTATTAACCGACGAAAAAAAAGGAGGTTCTCAAGTCGATGTATAACTTGATGATATATTTTTATGTATGATCACGCATAACTTTTTACGGTGTAGTCCGATTTTGATGATTCTTTATTTATTAGATACAGTATTCCTCGAAATTGGTCCCATTTAATTTGGAAAAAAAATTCCGCCCCTAAGGGTGGAAAAATGGGGGATGATTGATTTTCACGTATTGACTTTTTTCTATCAAACAAATCGTAATGACGAGATTGAAGCGGTTGTTCATTACTATTTTCGTCAATCGAAGAATATGGTACATGGCACGAACCAATAACAAATATTATCCAAATCGTTCAATAGCATGTGTAAAAATGGTACCTTCACGACCCCTCCTAGAAAATTTCAATGAAGAGATGAATTAATACATCAAATTTGTATATCAAACAAATCGTAATGACGAGATAGAAGCGGATATAAATTACTATTTTCGCCAATTAATAAATATGGTTCCGGGAATGACCATTTTGAAAATGGTTGTAATCGAAACAATGGCACGTGCTCTAGTGGTACCCTTAAGACACCCTCAAATATTTTCAATGATAAGATATGGCATGTAAAATATCAACCTGGTTTAGTGAAACCATTATGGCTCGTAAGAATTTCAATGCTAACATAAGGCATTTAATATATCAAACGTATTGGGATAATGTTTTATGAATGATTATAACGTAAAATTAATGACAGTCGTAATTGATTCCAAGGAATCTGGTTTAGCAGAACCATTATGGTTCACTGGAACTTTCAATGCTAAGATATAGCATGTAATATATCAAACAACTTGGAAGGATGTGTCATAAATGAATATACGGTAAAATTAATGATAATCCAAATTGGTTCAAAAGTACGTGGTTTAATGGATAATTATGGTCCATTAGAAACTTACAATAATAACAAAGGGCGGTTTAAAATATGGTTCCGCGAATGGTTTAGTTTAACCTTTCTGTACTTGGTTATGTCATTCTTTAATGGTTTATAATGTAGCGAAAGTTGCTTTATGCATCATTATCAGTGCGAGGAAACGTGTCTGTCTGTAACTGTCCGTAACTCTAACTCCTTCGAGGCTGTGAAATATTTTCAAAATCTATTTTCGTCCGTCGATGAATATGATTCATGGCACAAACCAATCACAAATGTTATCTAAATCGGTTCAATGGCACGTGCACAAATGGTATCTCAATTTTCCCGCCAATTTTCAATGGCAAGATATATTAAGAATATATTAAACAAAGCATAAAGACGAGATAGAAGCGGTTATTCATTACTGTTTTCGTCAATCGAAGAATATGGTACATGGCACGAACAAATAACAAATATTATCGAAATCGTTCAAAAGCACGTGCACAAATGGTACCTTCACGACTCCATCTAGCAATTTTCAATGAAGAGATATATTAATATATCAAACAAATCGTAAAGACGAGATAGACGCGTATATACGAGGAGAGATCAAAAAATAAGTTGCACTAACTCGCCGCAGGAGCGGACTGTGTGTCGAAATCTTGGGCAAAGCGAAAAAAGGGTCATTAACTGCGCAGACGTCGGATAGGACGGTTGCTGCGGTTTCCCGTCGTGTTTTGTGTGACTAGTGGGCTAAAAGCAATGGCGCGTCAACTGGATGTCCACTCCAAACTTGAGGTGCCAGCAGGAATCCGATTTGGGCCAAACGGGTGAATTGCACGGATATTCATCGTGAAATCACTGCTGTATATGGAGAGCGTGCAATTTCCCGGCAAGGAATTGTAAAGTGGAGTCAACAATTTGAATCAGGACGCACGGATATTACAGACGAAGATCGCGTAGGCAGGCCCGCAAGGTCCTTTACCATTGCAAATGTTGGCCGTGTGGATGCGATCATTAGAGAGAATCGGACAACGATTTCGAAACGATGAGGAGGTGAAAGCGGCTCTTACCGTGTGGTTACAAAACGCTGGAGGAGATTTCTAAGCATCCGGAATCGAAAAGTTGGTTGATCGTTCGGATAAATGTTTAGGGTCTTTTGGGGACTATGTGGAAAAGTGAACCTACATTGTATGCTGCTATAGCCGTGTTGCTTTTGTATAGGTGGTGTAATAAATGGCCATACCGTTGAAGTGCAACTTACTTTTTGATCTCCCCTCCTAAATTACTATTTTCGCCAATTAATAAATATGGTTCCATTTTCAATATGGCATGTAATATATCAAACGACTTGGAATGATGTGCCATGAATGAATACTTACTTACCTACTTACTTTTCAAACCCGCTTATCCATTAGGGTCACGGGGGCAGCAGCCCTATGGAGAATCTCCAGTGATCGCGATCTTCCGCCATCAGGCGCATGTCCTCCTTGTTAATACCCAAGTGACTTGAACCAAGATTCTCCAAGTAGTCTAGCCACCTGGTTCTAGGCCGACCGCTTGGTCTCTTACCCACCGGCTTGGAAAATAACTACTGCCTAGGAAGGCCAGTTTGTGGCATCCGTATCAGGTGGCCATACCAGCGCAACTGAGTTCTCTCAATGCGGAGAAGTAGCGACTCAACACCTAAAGACTCCCTTACTGTGCTGCTGTGCACCCCGTCTAGTAGGGTAACACCTGCCACACCTCTCAGAAATCTCATTTCGGCCGCTTGTACCCGCGATCGCACTCTTTCGGTCATTACTCAAGCCTCATGGCCATAGGTGAGAATCGGGGCAAGACAGATTTGAAGACGGAGAGGTTGGCTTTGTTACCCAGCTCCCGTTTCGTCACTACGCATCGCCACAGTTCACTTCTGAACACAGCTTGCTACACCGATCCGAGCATCCAATTCTTTCTCCTGCCGACCATCACTCGTGAATGCAAACCCGAGATACTTCCATTTCTCCACCTGTCTCAATGAGGCTCCCCTAACTTGGAGAGTGCACTGAGCAGGCTGTCTTGAAAGGACCAGAACCTCAATTTTAGCCACACTGATCTTCATCCTAGCTTCTTCACATTTGGCTGAAAACCAGTCTAGTGCTTGCTGAAGGTTCCTGCGAGAGGATGCAAGGAGGAAAAGGTCGTCAGCAAAGAGCAACCTCTCTACCAGGCAATCGCCCACACAAACACTCTCTTCGCCTCGGCTGCCCCTATCTATCCAGTCCATAAAGATAATGAACAAGAGGGGCGACAGTACGCATCCTTGGAGGAGTCCACACCCACAGTGAACGGTCTTGACTTAATGCAATTTATCCGGAAACACATATCAGAGCTTTCGTACAGAGACATGATAGCAACCAGTAATTGCTCATCCACTCCATACTCTTGCAACACTTGCCAGAGCTTCTCCCGAGGAACTCTGTCATATGCTTTTTCGAGGTCCACAAACCCCTGAGTGGATGCCCCCTTACCGTGGATCAGGAGTTTGGTGCTTCAGGGATTCCATGAGCTATGGTGGTTGCAGCAGTGCTACTTAAGGGTCACCCTTACCAGAAAGGTTATGGTTGAGAAGTGAGACGAAGAGTATCCAAACAAACGTATATCTCATGATGTCGACGAATGAGAGAATTCATAATGCCTCGTGTGTGGCGGAGATTAAAGTCACCCGCGTTCGGGAGTTAGGCAGAGGCTCTCGTTCGAAAAATAGTCGACAGTCTCCCGGCTGTTATCTCGGAGCAATGCCTCCGAGAAGCCCCACCATTGCACTCGCTATGTGCTTGGGGAAACGGTCAGGGGCAGCGCATGCCTTTACCCAGGAGGAGAAACGAGTAAAGCGACAACGGGATCGGGTGCTGTCAATCGGCACTTGGAACATATTCTCCATGACAGGAAAGGAATCAGAGTGGAGGAAGCCAAACGATATTGACTGGATATCATAGGTATTACCTCCACGAAACGTCCGGGTTCTGGAACTGTGGACTTAGAAGGTGGGTGGAAGCTCTTCTACTCAGGTGTCGACCCTAACATGACTGCTCAGGCGGGAGTGGGGATACTCATAAGTACCCGGTTGGCAGATTATGTTGCTGATTGGACCCCCTTAGGTGAAAGATTGTGTTTCCTGAGGCGTCAGCTGGGGAAACGGTCTCTCTCTGTATTCGTTTCATATGCTCCGAATGCAGTTACAGAGTACCCACTCTTTCTAGATAAGTTGATGCTGCTCTTAGCAGGAGAGGGATCTGCGCAGATTCTGTCATCCTTGTGAGCGACTTCAATGCACACGTAGGGGCTGATGACCAAACGTGGAAAGGCGTGATTGGGAGGAAAGGTAACCCCGAATTAAATGCAAATGGGAAGTGTGGGATCTCTGTTGCAACAATGGACTTTCCATCACAAATACCTTCTTCCAGCATCCAGCATAGGGATGTCCATAAGTATACCTGGTACAGGGATGCAATGGACCAGAATTCACTGATTGATTTTGTAATCGTATCAACCGACTTATTCCGATCAGTATTGGACACTCGTGTGAGAAGAGGGGCAGAACTATCAACTGCTCACCACCTTGTTGTCTGCAACTTGCGGTTCTCTGAATCCATGCCAATCAAGCGAAACACTAGGTTCAGACAGACTTGGCGCAACAAATGGGAGGCATTGGAGGATAGAGCTGTGAGGATGACCTTTGCAGATAACATATCTTCAAGTTTCAATGAACTACCCAGTGATCGTATTACTGTTGAAGAGGAGTGGCAGTAGTTTAAAACTGTTGTGATTACTTCGGGTGCATTGTACTGTGGTCGTAAGCGGTCGTAAGGGTGAGTGGGGCGCAGGGCGGAGTAAGCAGGACTGCTTGGTGGAATGGTGAAGTCCAAGAAGCTGTCAAGGCAAAGAAGGAAGCCTATTTGCTATGGCTTACAAATAAGTCACCTTCGAGTCAAGTGCGGTAGACTGAGGCGCGAAAAGCAGCAGCAAAGACAGTATCAACAGCTAAAGCCAAGGCCTGGGATATTGGAGGCAGCGTATGGTTCGGCAAACAAGGTATTCTGGCAGACCGTGCGCCGCCTCTGTGGAAAGAAGTCTCTTTCATCACAAACTATTAAGAGTGCAGATGAGAGGCTTCAGAAAACGGAGGAGAGCGTGTTGCGTAGGTGGAAGGAATACTTTCCATCTCTTCTTAATCCGGTGACAGCAACAACTGAGGCACATGAGGTGCACCTTGGAGCGGAGGATAGTCACGGTAGTATCACCGAAGAAGTAGTTAGATGGGCAATTAAGTCCCTGAAGACTGACAAAGCTGCAGGTGATGATGAAATCCGTTCCGAGATGTTAAAAGGCCTTAAATCAGGATGGTATCCTGTGGCTGACTCGAGTGTGTCAAATTGCTTGGATATCTGATCAGGCCCCTAAGCAGTGGCAGACAGGAATTGTGATCCCTATCTTCAAAAAGGGAGATCAGAAAGATTGTAACAACTATCGAGGCATCTCTTTGCTCAGCATTCTTGGGAAAGTGTATGCTAAGTGTCTGGAGAAGAGAGGTCGGGAAATAGTCTACTCCAAACTGTCTGAGGAGCAGTGTGGTTTCTGACTTGGCCGAATCATGACGGATCACATCTTTGCTCTAAGGCAAATTTTTGAGAAATTTTGGGAGTATGCAAAAGAGGTCTATGCTTGCTTTGTGGACCATGTATGAATGTAATGTAAAATTAAAGCTAGTCGAAATTGATTTCAAGGAACCTATTTTAGCAGAACCATTATGGTTCATTGGAACTTTCAATGGAAAAATGACTTGTAATATATCAAACAACTTGGAAGGATGTGTCTTGAATGAATATAACGTAAAATAAATGATAATCCAAATTGGTTTCAAGGAACCAGGTTTAGTGGAACCCTGACTGTTCATTGAAATTTCCATGCTAAAATATGGCATGTAACATTTCAAACAAGAAGAAACAACATGGCAGGAATGAATATATAAAAATAGTTATAAACTTCGTAAATTACCGAATTTGAATCAATGGAACCTGTTTTAAGGTTTTCAAAAGCAATTCAAAAATTTTGGAATTATGTTTCAAATAGTTTATGCCTGAGCTTCATTTAGCCTTTCGATACTTGGTTATGTCATTCCTTAATTGTTTATTTATATATTTTATCTTCATTGAAAGTCTTTCCTCGCGCTAATCTATACTCTTTTCGCTTGTTAATCTATTTTTCTTTGCATAGGCTTTCAACCTTTTTTTCTCATTGTGAGATTCTTCTAAATATCTTTTTTTCATACGAGCAGCATTTTTTTGAGCTTGCCTATGTTGGTATAAAGATATTGATTTTTTGTAATTATTTATATTATATGAATAACAAATAATTGTTAAAGTACATAACTATTTCATAGAACAGTTAATAATTCATGTAAGGTGAGTAAGTAAGTACATGTAATAGTAAACAAAAATTAGTAGATAATATTAGAATTTGTACATTTTAGCCACAAAAAATTATGAAATAAAAACTTTAAAAAAAAAATTAAACCGACGAAAAAAGAAACTGAAAAGGGAAAAATAAATTAAATCTTTTTAGTATTAATAATGATTAATATGTAAATTTCTAAACTAATGTAAGTACCTAACTTATTTTGAGTCGGCGCCAAACTAACAATCAAGCAACTTTTATGACCTTTTCATCCGGGCTAACGATATAACGGGCCCCAGCATGGTAAAGTCACCTGACCGTCTTATTCCGGCCAACAATCGAAGCCGACGCGATATAATCAACGCCACCTAAAAAATAAAGCCTGGTCACTGCGTCATCACACCTGCGTCATCACCTGCGTCATCACACTGCGTGGTAATTTTTTTAAAGCCCTTATCCTTTGTTGGACATTGTTAAACAATGCACAAAACAATGAAAACAAGGACAAGCGCTTTAAAAAATTTACCACATCTGGCAACGCTGCCTGGGCTGACAATTCAACTTTCATTGTATACAACAAACGTAAAAGCACCTGTTGTAATCAGCGTTTTTTCGTTTATTGTAAACAATGAAAGTTGGATTGTCAGCCCTGGTTTGATGACGCAGTCCACAGGCAGTGAGAAGGCGCAATCTGATTTCCTTAGCTTCTCGAAACAATGGAAAATGGCCGAAGCTCGATGATCATGAATATCTATAGACTGTGCTTTGTATAGATCGCGCCGGCTTCGCAACAATCCAATCTTTATTATTTCCAACCAATGAAATATTGCTGATTGTTAAATCTCAGGGTGGAAACAAGGTAGATTACATTGTTACTCGGATTTGTATGGTCAGGCAACACCTTCTAGAAATAAAGCCTCACAACTGAAAGATCATACATTGTTACATCATCATATTTCAACCAAATTTAGGGCTCATTATTGGTAGAAATATGATTAACAATGGTAGATATATATTGATGTAACAATGTATGACGTTTCAGTTGTTTGGCTTTCTTTCTAGGAGGTGTTGGGTCAGGTGACTTTTCCGCGCAAGGGCAAAACCTGCTAGTAAGAAGGCTTGCGGACAAAAGGTGTATACATTGTTACATCATCATCCAGCGGCTATTGTTAATCGTATTTCTACCAATAATAAGCCCTAAATTTGGCCGCTATATCGTTGGCCACGCCTTTTCATGAAATGATCTAAATTGACTGGATATGATAAATGTTATTGTTTATCGCTAGAGATTACACGTTGCATTTTGATATTGCTTTGTTTATTTTTTAAAGCTATTATTAATTTGCGTGATTGTTAGTTTGGCGCCGACTCAAAATTAGTTAGGTACTTACATTAGTT
>JAHWFO010108388.1:23742-44551 GCA_023313115.1 Rhysida immarginata
CACTAATTTCTTCCTTAACATGCTTTCTCAGACGCTCCGATAGTATGCTTTTGCTTCTTAAGGTAGACATTGTTTATTCTAGTGATCTATAAAAAAAATATTTTTTTAACGTTTTTACAGCGGTATACATCTATCAAGAATAAATTAGCAAGATTAAGATGTAATCAAACATTGTTTTAAGACATTACATTCAAGTGAGTATAAAAGCTAATATTGTAATAATATAAGGGTCGTACAAATGAAAACGAAAAGTTGTGGAGGGGGGGGGGGGAGACGATATGTAGGATCCTAAGTTTTTGTTTTCAACAATTGCGAAACCCCACGTGCAAATTGAACAATAAGTTGCAAGTGTTGCATCACGTGAGAAAGAACGATAGCTCGCGCTTCGAAGCTCTGCGAGTAAACGTTTCGTCCAAACAATGGACTCAACGTAACAGGAACAGAGAGCAGTAATTCGTTTTTTGACATGTGAAGGAGTTTCACTTTCTGTAATTCATTATCGTATGCAGAACGTCTATGGAAATGACTGCCTAACCCTTCATTCGCGTTTGGGCATAGAGCAAGAGGTTTTCGGAAGGACGGTCATCATTGCAAGATGATCAACGACATGGACAAGCAAACCGCGCCATCACGGATGATTCCAAAGCTAAAATTGACGCTGCCTTTAGGAAAACCGAAGAGTGACAATAGACGTCGTGGTTAGTAAAACTGAACTTACTCGCGGAACTTTGTTCACTCCAATATCATCAACCATCTGCACTACAGAAAAATCTGTGCACAGTGGGTCCCGCATCATTTGACATCTGAAAGGCCGCAGGTTTCAGTCGGACGATCAAGTGAAGAAGACGTTTTGGAATGGTTCCACACACAACCGAAAGACTTCTTCCATAAAGAAATTACACGCCTTGTTACAAAGTGATATAAATGCCTTAACGCATTTGGAAAGTACTTTTAAATTCCTTGTATACACTTTGGATAAAATAAATAATTTTCGTTTTCATTTGTACGGCCCTTATATATAATAAATTATGTTTATAGCCTGTATTAATTGACCTCATTATTCAAGCATTAACCTTCTTTAGAGCTAATTTGGATATGAAATCTTCCTTTATTGAGTTGATTCTTCACATTAGATCTTTTCTCTTGAATAAATTTCAAAAGTTATTCTTATTTTGGCAAAACTGCTATCATTGCCCACAAAACATCGGTCGCTTTCTTATCTTGACAAGCATCCTGTTGCGCTTGATTTGTTTTGGATGGCGCAGAAATCAATAGTGTTTAATCATACCATAATCTCGTTTACCTTTTTTTTAATTTTTTTTTAGAATCAAAGACTGGTAATCAGTTTTAAAAGCCGTACTTTTAAATAATACTAGTTTTAAACATTAAGTAAAACTTGAAGATGATTTGATGATGATGTTAAATATTTATGAATATCTTTATTATTTTAGGAGAAAATAACCGCCCCTTTATGCTCGTTTCGAAATGAATCCTGAAGTAGAATAGGCTACGTAAATATTTAATTAGAATTATTTAGAAAAACAATTAAACCCTTTGAAAATTTTATAAACAAATTCTGTATTAGATGAAATAACTTCAAATGACCATTTTTTTTTTAAATACAGAATGCTCAACATTCTAAAAAATTATGGCAATGTATTTGAACACATTTACAACGACTTCTTAATTTACTTACTTAGCATATATACCCATTAGAAAGTGACAGGAAATAAAAAGAAGTATTGAAATACGCAGTTTCTAAATCATAATATTTTCTATTTCTATATCTTTAAGAATCTAGCAGTAAGATTACATAAAAAATATGAATATGAATTTTTTTTTGAAAATATATATTCTTTTTACTTTTCTGTGAGTTTTCTGTCAAAAATTTAATTTGGTTTCTGCATAATTAGTGTTTTAGAATTTTTTCCAAAATACATCCAAAAACGCTTTTCCATGTCTTTAAAGAAGTTTTTTATTCGTTTAATTAAGATTTGGTAAAATGAAAAAGAAATAGAAAATACCATGAGCACAAACTTGCCTGGTTGAATAGAGAATTTCCTATTTTGCTGCACACTTAATTTGAACACTAAACACGGAATCGCTAAACTAACTATTATAAAATTGCAATTATCATGTCTGTTCGCGATCTCATTCTAGATCCTTAGTGCATGCCTACAGCATAATCATAGAAGGGAAGTAGTGAAACTCCGTAGTTCTCTATGTTCCACCGCATGATGGCGCCACTGCTGTTTTGGCTCCAAGCTTATTTCCTGTTAACTTTTATTTACAAAATGATAAAATCTAAAATGAATTACAACATATCAAAAAAAAAATTTCAATTGTGCATTTATTAAATTATATTGCCTTTTATTATTATTAAATTTAAAACAGAATTATACTCTTAAAAAATAAATAACCGTTCAAGTATAAGCAGAGAAAGAGTTCAAATATTAAGAGAGCAATTTAGCAAATTTTTTATTTGTTTTACTTTTCTCTGCATTACAAACATCTCTCCTCAATTCTCTAGCCAGAAAATAAAAACTAGTCTGGATATAATACAAAATACAGGGTGAACAAAATACAGTCGCTAAACACTTAAATTCTCGTGGCCACTCCTTCCAGGACATAAAAGAAAGAAAGTAATTAGAGTCCTTTTTTCATGAAATGCAATTCCCTATAATGACATTAACCTTCGCAAAGGCACCATTCTTTCATTACCTTCCCCCCACTCCTCTCTCCCTCCAACTATTCTCTAATTTGTCAAGTGGCTTTCTACAGCTTCTTTCAGTGCCTTTGGCTTTCCCTCACCCACTCTTAAAGGCCCCTGTATATATAAAGTTTAGAATTAGCAAACCATTAAGGAATGACCAAGTACCGAAAGGCTCAACTAAACCATTCAACCATATTTTTCAACTTCCCTATGTTAACATTGACCATAACTATAACATTAAAACACTTTGCTTTGAACCAATTTGAATTATCATTAATTTTACGTTGTATTCATCATTACACATCAATCCAAGTTGGTTTATATACAGGGTGAATACAAAAGTCTGAACCCCCCTTTTATTTTTGAACCGAAGCAGATATGTCAATTTTGATGAATCCAATGAACAGGATGTTGTGGGTGGCCTATCCCATGGTGCTCTTTTCATCACCCCAAATATGCAAATTAGAACACACTCAAAATTTATCTCAAAAACCGTAAGGGATAGAGAGAAAACCCAATTGCAAACTTGTTCAGCATAAAAAAGAAACAAGACAAAAAAAAATCATCCAAATCGGACCAACCAATCACTCACAATCACCACGTTGCAGAAGATCACGTTCAACATTTCCAGAACAGAGTAGCTTGCCATCCTGGAATTGTTTTGTCTTCTGTGTGCTGAAACATGTCTTTTATTTGCTTTTCCGCATGAAAGTGAATGTGAGTATGGTAATTTATGTTAATTTTTTGATTTCCATGCTTTACATGGTGGAAATATCAACATTCAGTTTTCCTTGTGCAGTGTAAGCTACAAACAGTTCACCACGTAATTATGGGTGATTGGTTGGTCCGATTTGGATGATTTTTTTTGGTTTTGTTTATTTTTTATGCTGAACAAGTTTGCAATTGGGTTTTTTTCTCTATCCCTTACGGTTTTTGAAATAAACTTTGAATGTGTCCTAATTTGCATATTTGGGATGATGTAAAGTACACAATGGGATAGTACACCCAAAACTTCCTATTCATTGGATTCCTCAAATTTGACATATCTGCTTCGGTACAAAAAATAAAAGGGGGGTTCAGACTTTTGTATTCACCCTGTATACCATGCCATATCTAAGCATTAAAAGTTCCAATGAACCATAATGATTCCACTAAACCCGGTGCCTTTGAACTAATTTCGACTATCATTAATTTTACGTTATATTCATCCTTGACATATCACTCCTAATTGTCTGATATATTACATGCCATATCTTAGCATTGAAAGATCTAATGAACCTTAATCGTTGCACTAAACCAGTTCCCTTCGAAGAAATTTCGACTATCATTAATTTTACGTTATATTAATTCATGACACATCATTCCAAGTTGTTTCATATATTACATTGAAAATTTTTGAGAGTGTCATAAGGGTACCATTAGAGGACATGAAATTGTATCGATTACAACCATTTTAAAAATGGTTCAATCGCAGAAGCATATTTATCAATTGGTGAACATATAAAGTAATAACCGCTTCTATCTCATCATTACTCTTTGTTTGAGTATTACTTACTATATTTTTCCATTGAAAATTGCTAGGTGGGGTCGTGAAAGTACTACTTGTGCACGTGCTATTGAACCGATTCAGATAATATTTGTGATTTGTTCGTGTCAAGTAACCATATTCATCGACTGACGAAAATAGACTTTGAAAATCTTTCATAGCCTTGGAGGAGTTAGAAGTACGTACGGATGGTCAGACTAGAGAGACAGACAGACTGACAAACTGACACATTTCACCATACTGTATAGTGGACCAGAACGCTGCAAAACCTGGACAAACCTAAAAAATTAAAATCTCAAAATAAAGTAAAAGAATATTTATCAGTGACAAAAGACAATCCTCTTTCAATTGCACAATTGCTCTTCCCTTTTGGTAGAGTGGATATTCCAAGGTAGGGGTGGAGACACATGCTTATGAACGGGGGAAAAACTTGAAAGTGGATGAGTGAAATTTAACTGCGGCTTCAAATATTTTTTATTCCTTACTCACTGCACTCAATGTATTTTAAAGCTTTTGTATTCATCTCAGGAATATTCGAGCTCATATAACTGTCTAATAATCCATCAAAACATTGACTGTTTCTGTACGCTTTTAAGTTTAAGTTTACCTAAAACAAACTGATATATAAGAAAACTCCGACGAATTCCGGATCTATATTTTATAACAGTTTCTTATTGTGTGTAGAATATTATAATGAAAATTTAGCTGCGAATGTTTAATATAACCGTTTAATTACCACGGAAGTTCCTGTACTTCAAAGTTTCTTTTGCTTAATGTATTTGTTGTGTAGGTGGTGTACTCTCAGCCGAGACAGTGGAGAAAGATCTTTCACATGAATATGTTATAAGTTTATAATGTTGTCTATATAACTTTTATTCACTTTACAACCTATTACTTCTATCCCGCTATTATTTATATTGGTTTGATTCTCTGATAAATGTTATATTCATTAAATTTAAAGTTAAATTTCAAAAAAAGCAAGTAATATAATCATTCATATCAAGGAAATACAATTTTCACTTGCTTTTAACAGTATCTTATTTACTTATATCATAAAGTTCTAAACTTTAGGTTTCGTCTTGGTTTCTCAGCGTTCTGGATCACAGTGCACTGATAGCATAAAGCACCATTCAGTACTTAATAATAGTAAATATTTATGTTTAAATATCCCAAACAGTACTTTTAATATGCTCCCAATAGATGGCGACACAAAATTGAAACTAAACCATGCACGAAAAATTGTTTTAAAATGCTCCCAAAGGATGGTACTGCCATCTGATTATCGATTTTTATTGAATAATTTCGAAAAACGTTTTTTTCGAGAAATGTCAGATAGACAGTACTCTACTCCTTGCTTTGAAGGTCAAGTGTGCATGCCGGCCAGGTGGCCGAGAGGGCTAGGGCGTAGGCTTTCTAGTTCTCGAGTCCGCCTGGTCGTGGGTTCGAATCCCACCGTGGGCATGGATGTTTGTGTTTGTTCTGGGGTGTGTATAGATATAACTTGTGTATAAGGCGCAAAATGACCTTAGTAGTCGACGCCATCATTTCTAATAAACCCAACTCAAGTGTGCATAATTTCATCAAGATCAGAATAAAACTATAAATTTGTATAAGACACAAATATATATACATATATACATACAAACATTTTTATATATGTAGATGTATGTAATAATGTGTAAATAAGTATATACGCTTATAGAAAACATCCGTTAGTGAGGCTTAAGTCTTGTGCAGTCGAGTCAAGTGACCCCAGAATGGCGACTCGAAAATTCGGGTCAAACAACTCTTACTGACATCTGTGTCCAATAACTCTTTTAAATAGGTCTTATTTGAAGAATCATAGAACTCTCACAAGCGGGTCATATTAACCGCATATTGCTTCATTCCACTCTTCACGTGGAAAAGCGAGAACAGGACATTGCAACAAGATTGACTATGGTTGATTTTTATCTGCAAAGGCCTCTGAATATTATACCTTAGTTAGTTTTACCGTTTCTTGCTGTCGCTCCAATACACCAGGAAAAATACTCTGCCTCTTCGGAAAATTATTTCGCAAAAATATCATTAATTTATTATTTGAAGCATGTCCCGATTACTTTTGAAAATATAATTCGTGCGTTTACATTGCAGCACAAACATTGAACCCTAGACCAGTGAAAAAAGTTGCATTTTCCGATGATTTGCGTTTTCTACTGCCTCACATTCATGAGCGCTGGTGTATCCGCCAGGAGACATCCGAAAACAAACTGCCCGAAACCATTGTTGGGCAGCAACAAGCTGGAGGAGGCGAGAAGGCAGTGTAATAATCTGAGGCATGCTTTGGGTCTATTACACGTCAACAGCTGTGCATGCTTATCCATTGTTGCCAAACAGGTGCATGGCAACTGTGTATCCTGCGAATGATGGCATCTTTCAACAGAATAATGCCATATGCTACGTGGCCGAAATTTGCAATGCACAGTTCGAGGAGTATGACGATGAGTTCCACTTTCTACTCTGGCTTTCAAACTTCCCAGATCTTAACCCTTGCGATAATCTGTGGGAACATCCAGATCGACACGTCCGCCAGCGAGACCCTCCTTCATCAGTTAAGTGATGTTCTGCTGTTCTCATGGACACAGATTCCTGGTTGCCACCTTCCAAGTACTCATCGTGCCCATGCCCTTTTGCCTAGCTGCTGTTTTGGCTGCAAAAGGAAGCTATTCGGCTTATTAGGTAGGTGGTCATAATTCAATGACTCGACCCTGTATAACAAGCTTTATTACCTTTTTCTCGAGAAGTGCGTCGAATGGCTTGGCGTGGGTGTTTAGTTTGGTGAAAGCTACACAAAGATTATTTATCAAAATCAGTGAGGCCGCGTACTTGAAGTCTCCTTGTCAGTCTAAATTGTTACCATTAGCTTCACTTTAATCTGTTTCATGGACTGTCGTCTGATTGGCATCACTCATATTAATTATTTTTATCAATTTTTTGGATTTTTTCCTAATGTGTCTTGGCTAAAAATCTATTCGATTTATCCGTAACTGATCAAAAAAAAGACTTCGACTTAACTCAATAAATTTGCATTATAAATTCAAGTAGGTGCAGGGATTTCAAAATTATTTCGACTTAAGCGGAATTGGATTTAACTGACTTTGAATTAAGCGAATTATACAGTATTTATAGCTCTATAATAAATAAAAAAAATCCGTAAATATGTGTGTGTGTTTTTTTTTTGTTTTTTTTTTTACAAAAATTGTTTTCTATCTATTCATCAATGTGAGATTCAAATACTGGCAACCAAGCACATGCCTTAGAATAGCTTTACTTTCTTTTTCAACGCATATTGATTTCAGCTTGAGTATTCGCGCTTCGTTTTCAGCTCATGATAACGGGACTGGACTATAGGTTTCACTATAGAAATACAATTATTTATGAGTATAGTTAATACGATTGACATCCCTGACTGGGATGATCGATTAACAAAAAGTGGAAGAATGACTGATGGGAGAAAGAAGAGTCAGTGAATTTCACGTGATTTAGTGGGTTTTATCATAATAGTATATCAAGAACATTTATTTTCACTTACATTTTTCTTTTAACGTTCTTCGAAACCTAATCTCCTCAACTATAGGAGTTCAGAAATGACTTAAATTTCCAATTTTTCTCATCCTGGCATTATCATACGTACTCAGCCAACGTGAAGGGAATTTGAGCTATTGCGTCATACGAAAACCTATCTAAACAGCACCAGACAATGCCACTTGACTGAAAATGTCACAAAGATGTGTCGGGGGCATCATTCGAGAAATTAAACAAAAAAATCTTTTAAAAAATCACTCTCTTCCTTAAAATTTCCTTGAACTGCTAAATAATCTACCGTCTTTAAATTTAATTTTGGTAGAAGTTTTCCTTTCTTCCATTTTTAATTAATTACTTTAATAAAATATTAATTATAAAAATTACCTTAACCAAATACCGTATAAGATGATGCGACTATGAACAATTTCAAACAATATTACAAATCTGTTAATCTTCTTATTGCTTAATTTCTTATAAATTAAGGCTTTTTTTTAACGGCGATAATTTTCAATTAATGCGTGTCGTATAAAACTTCAGAAATGGTCATTATAAATTTAGAAACTTCCTTATAATATTCAATCAATTACAAGTTAAGTTCTTACCTCAGCTCTATACACGTCATGTTCGACCATTGAAAATTATCACCCTGTTCTAATACATAAAGAAAAGTTATCAAGCGTTACCAAGGATATTCTGCTTGAATTTTACACTTATTTTAAACATGCTGAATAGATTATATTTTTAAGATAATATACAAGAATTATCAATACTGATTTTAAAAAACCATTTAAATGCATAAAAGGAGAATATATCTGACCCTTTATATCTGTCTCCATATAAATCTGTATTGAAGTAGCCGAAGCAGATTTTTAATTACTCAAGGAGCATGAACCAACAGCAAGATACTTTAGAAAGTTCTTGGAACATAAAATCTTATTACAAAGAAAAAAAAACATTTTTATCAAAGCTTCTCTTCAATAGTTTTTAAAAAAGTATAGTAGCAAGTTTGAAAAGATTTATAACGACAAATAGAAAAGTGGTGAATTTATTAATAATGATTAACCATCAAAAATGACAGGAAGGTGTGAAATAATATTCGTTGCAAAAATTACTTTTTCCAAATAAAAATAAAAAAGCAAATCTTTTTATAAGTTTAATATTAAAATTCATAGTTTTGAGAACATTTGAAAAGTTCTTAGACTTTCGATTATATTTTGCAGAAAACTATTATGAAAAAATATGTTTAATAGAAGAAAAACAAACAAACTTCATCTCCTACATATTTAAATTAATGATTCAAATCTATCTATCTATTTAAAGCTTACAAACAGTCACACTGCACAAGGAAAACTGAATGTTGATATTCCTACCACGTAAAGCATGCAAATCAAAAAATTAACATAAATTATCATACTCACATTCACTTTCATGCGGAAAAGCAGATAAAAGGCATGTTTTGGCGTCAGTTAGGTTCCGTGCCCAATTGTGGTGATTGTGGCGTCAGTTCACCACGTGATTGTGGGTGATTGGTTGGTCCGATTTGGATGAATTTTTTTTTTTATTTTTTTTATGCTGAACAAGTTTGCAATTGTTTTTTTTCCTCTATCATTTACGGTTTTTGAGATAAATTTTGAATGTGTCCTAATTTGCATATTTGGGATGATGAAAAGTGCACCATGGGATAGGCCACCCACAACTTCCTATTCATTGGATTCATCAAAATTGACATATCTGCTTCGGTTCAAAAAATAAAATGGGGGTTCAAACTTTTGTATTCACCCTGTATAGCGCATTATACAGGGTGTTTCAAAATTATGTACAATAAATTTAGTGACATATTCTTCAGGTGAAAAGAAGACGAAAATGTTCTATTGCATTTTGTCTGGAAACGATTTATTTACGCGATACAGCCAACTAAACCCGTGGCTCCAAATTACAGGAATTGTTCAAAGTGCCCGCCACCAGCTCGCACGCACGCTTCGGCTCGTTGCATGAGCGACCGTCTGATGTCATGGAAGAGTTCGTCGCCAGCATTACAAACGGTTTGGCATGCATTTTCAATTCGTTGTCGCAGATCCATAATGTTAGGAACTTCTGTGCTGTAGACGATCGTTTTCACATGACCCCACAGAAAAAATTCCAAGGGATTAAGGTCGGGTGATCTTGCAGACCAGGCTACCGGTCCACCTCGACCTATCCACCGATTCGTGTATGCAGCATTAAGGTGTGCTCGCACAACATGGCTGAAATGTGCTGGAGCGCCATCATGCATGAACCACATGTTAGATCTTATCAAAAGAGGAACATCTTCCAGTAATTCTGGCAATGCATTCTGCAGAAACAAAAGATACGTTCGCCCAGTCAATCGTGGCGGCAACACATAAGTGCCAATTAAGTTATTTCCGACAATTCCACACCAAATATTCACGGAGAAACGCTCTTGATGCGCTCGAGCTCTGTTAACATGCGAGTTAGCATCTGCCCAATGGTGCTGGTTTTGTAAAAACTTACGATTCCTGTCCGGGTGAAGGTGGCTTCGTCCGTGAAAAGTATCTGGCTGAGACAACTAGGGTCTGAGCATGACGACGTTGTATCCATTGGCAAAATCGTTGTCGGTGTGGATAGTCCGTCGGGTTCAGTGCCTGAACCAGTTGCAGGTGGTATGGATGCAATAGCTGACGGTGAAGAATGCGCCAAACAGATGAGTGCGGAATGTGTATCATGGAAGAAATACGACGGGTGCTTGTCTGTGGTTCTTCATGTATGATGTCAATTATCCTCATCCGGAGAATGTGCTGCAGGCCGCCCTTGTCCTGTTTGACGGCCACAGGAACCACGCTCCCTCAAATGTCTGTCGACAGATACATATGTTCGGTTATTTGGCAAACGTCTATTCGGAAAGCGTTCTTGGTAAGTCTTCTTGCTTCCACAGCATTTCCGTCAGCAAGACCATACATTAGGTGCATGTCAGTGTATTCTGCACTGGAATACGTGTACATGACTTTTTTATTTACGTAAATCGTAATGCGTATGTCAATGCACGCAAACGTTTTGAAAATGATATTCCTAGTGGATATACAGTAGTGAAACTACAGTAATGGAAACAACCGTACACAACTAATGGAACAACCCTAAAGTAGGTTTAAATGGATCAAACCACTCAACCTAGTGTTGGGTCGAAACGCTGGAACTGCTAAAATATCGTCCGCTAACTACCGTGCTTCGCTACTGTATGATATTGGATTACTCGCAATCAAATCGTTTTCAGACAAAGTGCTATAGAACATTTTCGTCTTCTTTTGACCTGAAGAATATATCACTAAATTTATTGTACATAATTTTGAAACACCCTGTATAAAGCCTTCCAGGTTACTTTGAACCTTCAGAATTCTCTCTTCTACCGAGGTTTCTCACTAGTCCGGCTGAATGATGAAAGCCTTGATTTCGAAATGCATACAGGTTGTATTTTTCTTTGTATTTTCGTTGTGGTTTAAGAGTTTTTATTTCTATTTAATCATTACTATCCACATTCCTTTTGGTTCTGATTATTTTCCTTTTTGTATCAGTTTTAATTCTGTGGAATGTTATTTTTCTTATTACCTCTTCAGATCTTTACTGTTACTTATTGGGCAATTGTCCGGAATTCATTTTATTATAATGGTTCCTATACATTGGGCTATCTCAGATCCAAACGTAGGTTCTAGGGAAAACTTCCACATTTTCACCGCCAGTTGCTAAGGTGCATTCAAACAAACCTGCAGCATAAAAAAACTCAGTGGGACTTTTCTGGCTTTGGACATTCATATAGCTCTAATTCAAGAACCTTGGATTTCCAAAGGTGGAATTAGAAGGGAGGTAATTGACATTATTATTGGTTCTTCCAATATGAGTAAACTGGTTAGGGAATGGAATATTAATGGGGGGCCATCTTTGGCTGAACACAAACACATACCAGGACTGGGATAGGACCTTTAGGGATTCTAAGCGGACGAATTGGACTCAATTTTCTGAGGATTAAAATTTGTGATACGGTTGACCTATAATTGTGTGTGAACTGTTTACAACAGGCCCTGGTTCAGTCGTATCAAGAAAATTGTCCCTTGCTAAGAAAGAAATAGATCCAGCTGTATTTTGGTGGAATCAGCATAGATGGCTGTTTGAATGCTTTTTACGAAAGCTAAAAAGACCAACGATTGGCATAACAATAAGCTTGCCCTTGCTGAGAATAATAGAGCCGTTAGAATGGCTACACGTATTTCGTGGAGGATGTTTTGTTAATCAGTCCAAAATAACTGAAGGAGCTAGATTCAACAAATTTTTAAAGAGAAAATTTAATTTTTGTTGGTATTAAATTGGGGGAGGCCGTGGCCTGGTGGGCTTTCATTGAACAACTTCTACGAAGTTAAGCTACAGCAGGCACGGCTTGTCACTTGATGGGCGACCATTCGTGATAGCCAATCTTCACACCCCCCCCCCCGGCTGCTGCGACCATCATACAGTAGCTGTGAATCCAGGTCCATCCAGTGACCCAACTCGTCGGCCTCTGGCCATACAGGCCCTGGATGGACATATTGGATCTAATTAATTTAATAAATAAAAAAAAATAAATAAAATATTCTCAAAAAACGGATGGTAAATTCACCAGGGATGCTAAAGGTGTTCCTTAAACTCTTATGGCAACGCACTTCCTAGGTGCCTCACCCTGCGAACCTTTGGATATTAATTGTTTGGATTCTTACAGTAATATCTCCAGGGATAACTGGGCTTTGGCCAAGGAAGTGATTACACGTAAAAAAAATTGTATGGGCAATTAAATCTTTTGAACCATACAAAACCCCTGGACCGGATGAAATCACGCCAATCTTGTTTCAGCAAATATCGAATGTGTTCTCACGGATCCTATGTACTACTTTTAGGGCCAGTTTAGTCCTAGGTTATGTTCATAATCCGTGGAGGTTGTTCAAGGTGGTCTTTATTCCTAAACCTGGAAAGGGCCACTATGACCTGGCCAAACGTTTTCGACCGATTAGTTTATCTTTTTTCGTACTTAAATGTTTCGAAAAGATTATTAATATACGGATAAGAGAAACATTGTCCCTTTCATGTTAATCAATTTGCCTATCAACCAGGCAAATCTACAGAGGCTGCCTTGCACTATTTGGTGGTTAAAATCGAGAGAACCCCTAAGTATAGGGAATTTACTCTTGCAGCTTTTCTCGATATTGAAAGAACTTTCGATAATACTTCTTTCTTATGCTTCAATTACCAATGCTTTAAGTTCTAAAGTAACTGTTCCACTGTTTCGTAAATGGATTCAAACCCTGTTGGTGGACATAATTATCTCCCAATTTTTGGGGAGGAAATTGAGGTTCGATCTTCCAGGGGCTGTCCGCAGGTGCTATACTTTCTTTCCTGCTATGGAACCTGGTGGTGGCGACCTTATTTCTATGCCCAAGGGTTTGCGGATGACATTGTCATCTACGTATCTGGGATTGATAAACTTACTTTATTGGACCTGATCCAATCTGCTCTGGACGAGGTTCAAACATGGTGCATTGAGCGGAATTTAAGGGTTAATCCTTTGAAGACCCCTCTCATACCTTTTACTTGCCGGAAAGAAATTATTCCCTTTAATCGAACACCAATCTTATTAGGTGAAAAGATTATAATAAGGAAGGAGGTCAAATACTTAGGGTTTAGCCTCGATAGTAAATTGACCTAGAACCAACCTCTTGATGAAAGAATAAATCAGGGTAAAATGGCACACTACCGATGTCGCCGTGTCCTAGGTAACTGTTGGGGTCTTCTCTCAAAAATGACATACTGGCTGTATATACAAAGGTTGGCCTGTCTGGGTATCACGAACGCTATTTCAACTAGACATAACAGAGCCATGGAAGTAAATTCTTTCTCTGAATCCCTTGGAAACTTATATTCAGGGAATCGCTAGGAAAAGCTCTTATTATCTGTGTAATCGCTATGGGTAGATTTCCGTGGGCCGAAATCTCATACCATCATTAGCAGTAATATTTTGCAAATGCTTTCCGATATTGCGTAAACTCGTACATTCCCTGAGTACTCGAGTGAAGTCATAATAGAACCCATGGTAGAGCAGAGAGGGTGGAGTTGGCATTTTCCTAAGGGTACCATTATTTGGTATACAGATGGCTCCCGACATCTTGGATATTCTGGCCTGGGTGTTTACTGTGGGTCACGGTCATCCAGGCAGAGATGTCAGCTATTATTTACTGTCTAAAGAAATGTATAGATAAACTCTGTAGAAAAATTCGCAGATAAATCTTCATAATCAGTGTTATTCAGGCGGCCCTTAAGGCCATTAAATCTTCCCAAGATAACTTCTAAAATTACCTTGGAATGTCGCCAACTCCTGAAGTTCTTGGCTCTCCAAAATAGCGATACGTTATTATCGTTGCCAGGACATAAAGGTTACCTTGGAATGTCGCCATAAGTTGGGAACGAGCTTGCAGATACTTTGGCAAAACAAGCTGCCAAGTCGGCACCTTATGGTTCTGAACCTTTTTGTGTTATTCCAAACAAACCAAAATTAACATTTCTTATCAAGCGATGACGAAAAGGTGGGAAAAACCACCTATCAACGACATGCTAGACTCATGATTAAGAAACTTACTCAGAGTCTAACAACTAGTATTCTGCGGCTTAGTAGGAATAAACTACAGATTATCATGGGCTTTCTTACAGGCCATGATTTAGTATGAAAACACTTACATAGAATGGAGATCCTTCGGGAGAAACCACTATGTTCAAAGTGTAATTTGGTGGATGAAACAACCCATCATATTCTATTTGAATGTGTCACTCTGGCAAATATTCGTCACCTCAAGTTAAATCTACTTTTCTTGAGGACATTCACCAAGATCCATTCGGGAGCCTGACTCTTTTTTAAGCGAGTCTAGCTTCCTGTAGGTTCTTTAGGTTTATGGGTCTTGGCGCAAAATTCCCTCGTTGGAATAAGTGCCTAGGTAATCTCTTGTTCTCCACCTTTGATTAACCTACCCGCTCTTATAATGTAAGATGTTTGGAGTCTGCGACTGTTTGGTGTATCTTTGGAAATCGCACTCGTTTTCCTATTAGCGACTTTCACGTGTCTGCGTCTGTTAGGCATTTGTCAGCTGTCGATCACGCGAGTTTTCAAGATCTGTGATGGTTAGATTTTTACGCTTTTTACACACTTCACTCTTGTTTAACTTCACTTGTTTGTGTGTTTGTGCGCAAATTTTGTAATCAATATTTTGCTCACTTCCTGACTCACTATCTGTAAGGTTGTCGTGACTCGTGGTCTTAAATTTGAAAGAAATAACATTTGCTACACTAGCGTTGGTGGGTCCCTCCTAATCCTGTGAAGGGTTAATTTATTTGTCAAAACATGGATTTATAAATCATTAAATGCAGAAACCTTACAGACACTGAGGCCAAACAAAGAAAAAAAGGAAAAATATTATTAAAGTTTATCACAATTAAGAATGAATTAATAATGTTTAACAACATTTTAGTTAATAACAACACTTTTCGATGAAGATAAAAAAAATTAAAGTTTATAAAGTTCTCTTCTCTTTCTTTCAATTAATTGGTCACTAACGTCTCGCAAATTACGTGAGGTAAGGATTTTTTCTTTTTCCTTTTTTGTTACAGCAATTAGTCACTCGTTCGAGTTTTCTCAAATATTCATATCCTTAATTCTAGCATTCAAATATTATGTTTAAATCTTTTTGTCCTATTTAGATTTACAGTTCCCAACAAAGAAGGTTTCTAAAGATAAGTTCTATTCTTAATTTAAATCAAAAGGGCTTCTTGTAATTTCTTTTTCATGATCTCTAGGTCCTAATTCACTTTTCGTATTACAGGCACTCTTAGCCGATACTTTTTAAGGTAGTTTTCAAAGAACAAGGGGCCGGGAGTCGAATTTGAAGACTGATGACAACGTTCGAGAATTCTACTCCGCCGGAGTCACAGAAGACAAAACTGAGTGGGGGGAGAAATTATTCACCTAAACATGCAGTCCAGGATAGAGGTAGGGGTAACGTTAGTAAGGGACACCCACCCTAGTCTCAAGGAAGCAAGTTGTTCGAAGACAGTATTCCATCCGGTAGTTTTAAAATAAAGTAATTGGTCGTGGTTTTTAATCTGCCCTAGCAAGGGGCCCCCAAAACGAAATAAATAAACTGTTTCTACTTTTTCGAAAGACACATCACGTGGTTGAAAAATAAAAGTCCGTCGGCGTTCTAAATGTTAACTTATCTCTTTGTTTCGATTTGTTATTTCTACGTTTTCTACACTTTTCAGTTAATTCGTTCATCGAGGACAACGAAGTAGAACAAGCCCTTTTGACTGAGCTGCTTGCTGCGTCCCCGTTCCAAATTCGTCTGTCGATTTCTCTCGTCACTCGGCAAAAACAGAAGTCAAGTTCGTGAGATTTCATTAGTAAAAAAAAAACATTGTTACGTGCATCTCTCATTGTTGATTGTTCTAAAAGGACGATTTTTGTTAATTAATATCGAGTCAATGCATTACTTATAAATTCATAGGAAAAAACAATATCTTGAAAGGGGAGGCCAAGAATTTTTTCAACAAATAGAACTAGATGCTGACTCGGGGGGGCGGGGGTAGGAGGAGCCGCTATACTACTTACAATTCTGAATTTTATCCAACGGCGTCTTATCGATGACAATGCATGTTTCAATCGTTAGTTTCACTAGTATTGCATTTATTCCTAAGTTATTTAATATTTAAGTTTTATAAGTATACATTCAACACCTCCTAGAAAGAAAGCCAAACAAGTGAAATGTCATATATTGTTACATCATCATGTTTCGACCATTGTTAACCGTATTTTTACAAATAAGAAGCCTTAAATTTGGTCGACTTTGATGATGTAACAATGTATGACGTTTCAGTTGTTTGGCTTTCTTTCTAGGAGGTGTTGATCAACACCACCTCTACTCAAAGCCTGAGCGCGAAAACGTTATACATTGTATCCCTCGTGAATTTACTAAGTAGAAATGATTTAGTAATATATTTCAAAGCGTGAAGGTGATCGGAGTGGTCGATATCCTCTTTACCATCGCCTTGACAGAACGATAATTTTTGCAGCATAGCTTATAATGATAACGCCTGAAAGTCGCGAAATGGAAAACAAGCGTGCTAACGACGAGTTTGGTAGAAGACGATTTCAAGAGGCACAAAAGTCGCTGTACATTACGACACGCTTAAAAATCGTTAAATGAAAAACGGGCTTTAGAATACTTCTACGCAGTAAGCTGACAAGGTTAAGCCTAATTTTGTGGCAATATTGAAGCCGTCTTGGGAAGAATACATATGCGCCTTTTCCGTAATGTTCTTCAGAGGAACAAACACTTCCATATCAGCACAGAGGTCGTAGCAAAAACGTACCACAAATACAACCAGCCTAGACACAGACACAGATAACTGAAGAGACTTCGAGCTATAAGGACTTTAGAAAAGTCATTTAAAGAAGACCACATGGACAAGATGCTGAAAATCTCTCAAAGAAATGCCAGACGCATCATTCTAAAGAACAAGAAATGCAGTGCCAACATAAGCTTCGTGGTTATCTTCTGACGAAACGACATAGCCTCGAATGCTTCACCAAAGTCTTGAAAACTTTACGAATAAAGGTTATAATAAATCTGTTATAATTATTCAACCATGTGCATTGTGCATCTTTAAATTTCAATATTTCGGACTTTTAGGGTGTCTGTAAAAAATGTAATGTGACAGCTCTGGGGCCTCGCAAAAGTTGGTACAAGCTCCTACGACTCCCGAACAGGCACCTGCCTTCGGCTCGCACCGAATGGATTCTTTCTACACGGGTCCGTGCTCGATGATACAGAATAAAGAATACGCACTTTGTAAATTAACAATAAGTCAAATTTAATACGAAAAGTATATACTGAAAGTGGATGATTTCAAAAGACACTTCACTTGAAAGTGAATAATTTCTATTAAAAAAAACTACTGGCGAGAATGGAAATCAAGATTATTCCCTCTGTCATTAAATCAATTATTTTACGGAAAATGGCTAAAATAAGAGAAAAATAACTGAGTGGCAAGGTGTTTTGTACCTAAGTTCTCGTAATCTTCTCCGGACCGTCAGTTGCTCGTCTTCGTTGTCGAGATTTTTGTTTTCTGACGAGGGCTTAGCGATTAAAGTGCCTATTAATTACAAGTTGATTCTAACTGCCTCGTCTATACTATTTAGACGGTTTCTACTCATCTGTCTGTATTGCATGACAGGAAGGCACTAACTTCTGTCTTCAGGTTCTAACTAACCGAATGAAAGGAGTTACTCTTCACACACTATCAATTGGACAGAACAACTATATCCCCACCTGTTGATTACTCGCAAATCAGATGATTGCACAATATTTCATCACCTTTAAACAAGAACCTTCAATGGCTTATCCTTCAATGGCTTAAACCTTCAATGGCTTATCCTCGAACACTTTTTAATGAAAAATATGTGCGGTGCACAAGACACAATTGATAATGATACGAGGGGTGATTAAAAAGTAAGGTTACAAAGTCTGGAGTGAAACGTGTACATTTTATTTCATACAACCAATACAGCCAACTGATGGGACATACGTTAGGTTATTTGTCAACATAGTCTCCATATCGATTTAGGCACTTGTCAGTTTGTGGGATAAGCCGATATTTCATCCTGGTAAAAATCCTGTCCTTACGTGTTCACCCACGTTGTCGCGAAGTGTTTCAAATCATCAAGCGTTTATTAAAAAGAGAGGGGGGTGGGTCTGGTCGTCCCGGGTTCCCATAGTGATTCAATTAACCTGAGACAACGAAATATCTTGGAGACTATCCATCGTACGAAAGAAATGTCAAAAATTAAAAGTTACGTTACTCAACTCGGTTATAATTAGACCTCAACTTTGAACTCCCATATAGGAACCCCCTTTTTATTGCATATAAAACATTATGAATAATAAATAGATTCATGAAGCATAATTTATGCTTTTATTATGAAACGTTTATTTTTTCGTTTCGTGATAGATGGCGCTATAATTGACGAAAATAATTTAGTTACAACCGTTGCCATTAGATTCTGTCTCTTCCCACATTTTCACAATAAGACTACTACACGAATACTATATAGAATCTTAGGGGTTCCTATTGAGAAAAACAAAGCTTAATTTATGTAAAGCACTCTTCATTAAGCAGTGCTCTAAAATTATTTTATATAAATATTACGCCATCTATCACAATTTGAGGAAATGCTCAAGACAAAGAAATTATATTTTTTATCAAATAAAATTAGACAGTAATTGTTAGTAATACTGAATCAATTAAATATTCATTTGGCCTTTCTCGACATGTTTAGTCTGATGGCATTATCATAGTGACTTTAAACGATGTCCTAATAGGAAAAAAACTTCTTTCGTTATTTTGAATTTATACTGTACTAGCTGATATCCCTGGCGTTGCTTGGCGCTTTTCCCCTGGTGGCAACCGTATGCACGAATATATTTTCCGTTAGAATTCTCTTCTCTGTGGTCTGGATAGCTTATACACAAAGTTTCATCATTATCCATGCAATAACGCGGTTTACAGTCCGCGCAGAAGTGGGGAACTTTAATAAAAACCAAGCGGTATTTGCTTTAGAAGAAATTATTTGGATTCATTTTTGAGTCTCTTTAAAAAAATCACATTACTTGAGGACAAACAATTCTATCATTCTAACATAGTACGATCAAAAGCAAATACATATATTACCTTTGGAAATTGCCAGCCGACAATTTTCTTACCAGGAAAAAATCTTTGAGCCCAGGTGGGTTCAATTCTTAATAGGTGGATAACATTGATAAAAATGGATAGACTCCACAAAATTGTGAGCAAACAAACTTTAGATGTTAAAGTAAATGCTGGAAATGATGTCTTTTTTCGCGAATACAAAAGCGTGTTCGTTTTACCAGACAAATTTTAGGAAAGACAAATGCAGGTAATCCCATGGCAAGAATAATGGAGTGATAAATCTGGCGAGCGAGGGGGCCACAATCCCCGGGAAATGACCCGCTGATCGAAAAATTCATTCAAAAGATGCATAGTGCTTTAAAAAAAACTGGGTCTACATGAATATTCGCTGTTCCTGGCAAAACAACATGCTGCAGCTTTGAACAACAAACGATTCACAAATTAAGTCTCTGAGCACGAGATCAGTGATACCGATTGAAATACATTCGAATTAGGGTGCCTGAGTACATGCGGAAAAGGGTGGTGACAAACTATTCCGTAATGTTATGGTGGATTTCCATGTGCGCGCTTTCTGCCTGAAAAACAGCGCTGACAAACGCGTACTGCCGAATCTAGAAGTATGAAAGCAGCGAGGCAGTTTGGGCAGCACGCGTTCTGTCACAGCGTGTTTCCATGTAAGCAGCTGCTCTCCTCGCACTTGCGCACTACATTTCACTACGCCTCAAACATGTTACAAATCATGGCGGCCGTTCAGGCGGTTCAGGCACGTTTCTTTGTGTTCGTGTCGATGTTTCTCCCAGCATATAAGTAATATATCAATCAAAATATATTCGATGACTGTGTAGAATTGATGGATATTATATACGAGTTTTGGTTTCGTAGAAGAGAAGTGCATTAGCGTTTTCATGTTCACGATGAGAGACCTAGCGAAAGCTTCGGCACTCGGTTCAGGTCTATTTCTAGGCCTAACCACAGCGTAGCGTAAACGTTGTAGAAGAATAAAACTATTGTAAATTACAGTAGATATATGTGGATATTTAAGTGAACGCAAAAAAGAATGCACGTAATGCAATTTTCGAATAGGTTTACGTTCAAATTATTTTAAATAACAAGACGTTCTACGATCGTGAACGACGTGGTGCCGATGGTTTCAATCCCGGGAGTCGTTGGTTTTTTTGCCGTCGTTCGCTAGGCCAGGCCCGGCGGCGAAGTGTAAACAA
>JAHWFO010108389.1:0-12805 GCA_023313115.1 Rhysida immarginata
AAAACGGACCTTACTTTACGAATAACCCTCGTAGAATCGGACCACAAGAGGATCCTGACCCACGAGGTCATGATAATCAGAAGACTCATGAAAGACTACCCGGATAAGATATTAAACAACCAGACCAGTTTCGAGAAAACCCTATCCTGGACGCTGTCAACAAAATTTTAAATCGACGTTACAAAAGGAACCTTAACGTATCCAATCAAGATTGATCTCTTATTCCTCTGTTTTTTTTTTTTGTTTTTGCTCTTGTTTTTCTTATCATCCTAGTATTACATGCCATATCTTAGCATTGAAAGTTCCAATGGTACCATTAGGGCACTTGCTACTAAACCAAAAACAATTATCATTATTTTCTCATGATATTCACTCATTACATGTTGTTACGAGTCGTTTGATATATTACATGCCATGTGTTAGAATTGAAACTTCCAATGGTACCATATCATGCCATAGGGCACCATTAGGGCACGTGCTACTAATCTGTTAACCATTATTATTTTCTCGTGATAGTCACTCATGGCACGTTGTTACGAGTCGTTTAATATATTACATGCCATATCTTAGCATTGAAATTTCCAGTGTACCATATGGTTTCATAGTGCACCATTAGGGCACGTGCTACTAAACCAATAACAATTATCATTATTTTCTCATGATATTCACTCATTACATGTTGTTACGAGTCGTTTGATATATTACATGCCATGATTTAGAATTGAAAGTTCAAATGGTACCATATCATGCCATAGGGCACCTTTAGTGTACGTGCTACTAAACTGTTAACCATTATCATTAATTTCTCGTGAGAGTCACTCATGGCACGTTGTTACGAGTCGTTTGATATATTACATGCCATATCTTAGCATTGAAAGTTCCAAGGTTACCATATGGTATCATAGGGCACCATTAGGGCACGTGCTACTAAACCAATAACTATGATCATTTATTTACACGTGATATTCACTCATGGCACGTTATTACGAGTCGTTTGATATATTACATGCCATATCTTAGCATTGAAAGTTCCAGTGGTACCACTTGGTACCATTAAAACACGTACTACTAAACAATTCAGACATCACTATATACCGTTATATTCATTCATGAGACATCCTTGCACGTACACGTGCCATTAGACCGATACTTGCTATCACTAGTTACTCTTTTATATTCGTTCATGATATGTTGTGACAATTTGTTTGATATATTACATGCCATATCTTGTTATAGGAAATGTTTAAGAGGGTATCATAATGGTACCATTAAAGCACGTGCTATTAGAGCACGTACTTATTCCTGCTATCTCATGTTCGTACTTCTGCGTACTCTGTCCCATTTTAATGGATTGGTGAAAACAGACGGTGAAAAAGTTAATTAGTTTTCAAGGTATCGTAATAAATGCTAAGCTCCCTAGGAATAAAAAAATTCTCTTGATTTAGGGACCGAACTGCCCTTTTAATAATCGTCAAACACGTGCATCCTGCACGCACACCATCTCATTAACGTTTAGAGTACGCGCAGAACCGAACCCATGTTCTCAACACGCGTTTTACCAAATGCGAGGATAATTCGTTTCTTCCAGCAATTCAAGACATGATTGAATGAATTGTGAGATTGCAATACATGCAATTCAATACATGCAACGCAATGAATTGTGGGATTGTCTACAGACGGACGGACGGACGGACGGACGGACGGACAGCTGGACAAACCGATCACATAAGCACATTTCTATATATAGAAAATGTGCTAAAAATTATCTTAATTAAATCTCTCTGATGGTATATAAATGGTATCAACATAGAATATTTTTGAAAAGCCGAGAAAATCATGCAAATTACATTAATTCCGTTTTATTGCCAGTGATTTCCTTCACAGTATCTCAGAACGGTTAAATATTGTCTGCCTGGTGGTCGAAAGCAGTAGAAAACCGTTTTGAATGCCGTAATGGACATGGTTGTGAATATTTCTTTCTTCTCAGCTGCATAATGGAAAGAAATATTCTTGTGAAAGAAATGAAGCGCCGATAATTAACCAAACCAATTAACAATACGTTATTTTAATCCAAAAGAAAGGTCGAGAGCCTCCATCCTTCATGGTTGTATTGTTTTTTTGCATAAACAAAAGGAGATCGCTATTCATTTATGCTAAGATTTTATTTACAACATGCTTGTTTTTCATTCTTTTTTTAGGGATAGTCTGTGGTTCTGTATAATAAAGAGAGGCTATAAGCTACAGCTTCGATCCGAGGAGTAAACTTTCTTTTTGAAGGCCAGAGATCATTCAGAAATCCGGGCGAAAAAGTTCGGAGGTCAGGGCGAAAGGGACTCTTTTTTTATTTTTTTTAGAGGAGATGATGGGATCAAGTCCTGCGCTGGAGAAACGCAAAATAGGAAAAGAGGGAGAAAATCGATGGACATTCCATCAGCGTTATTGGAAGAAAGAGAATGCTTCACCACTAGCTTTGCGTCGTTTGCATATTATTGGGAGGGAAAAATGATACACACGTCGCGTGACAGTCAACGCTCACGTGATACCAATGATTGAGAAGGTGCACCTTCTCAGCTCGATGGAGACTCTCGACCTTTGCCTGTGCATTCCACTGCAATATATTGAGGAGAAGGGGAAGTCTCGAGGACACGCGAGCACGTTCCATCTTCCATTGTATCCTCGTATCCTGAACGAAAAAGGAAATGAAGATTACAAGATGAAGGGAAGAGAGAATAGTTCAGGTTGAAGAAAGTGGGTAAAAAGTGAACAGCAGAAAGAGGAAAAAATGATTTTCAATAAAGTCGAGGGCCGAATGGAATGAAACTGACGAGAGGTGATAAGAGAAAGATTTATGAAGTAAATAATGCAGTAGGTAAATAGAAGCCGACACGGAAAGCATGCGCAACGACGGTTCGAAGATTGCGAAAATTGCATACAATGATGTAGGCTGGTGGGTAGGAAACACAAGGAAAGGAATTCTTTCTCTGCCGGAAAACATTCGAGATTGGGGAGGGGATAGATAAGTGGGACAATAAATGAAGAGGACATTGTTGCGGGCTTGAAAGGGGAGGAAAATAGCATTCCCTTTCACCCAGTTTTCATTAAAAAAACGAATATAAGTGAAGCAGTGAGAAGAGAAAGAGATAATTAGATTTTTTAAAAATCAATTTATTGGACTTAAATTAGTATAATATTTGAAGTGAAAAATCGATGGGTTAATATTTGTATACATGGCTATTTTCATGTAAAGACGAAGGTTTTATAAAATAAATGGCAAACTGTTACGGAAACAATGAACTTCTCTCAGGAATTGACAAATTAATTGTATTCGTTTGCTGATTTTGATTTAAAACATTCATTACTGTCAAGAATTGATTCAAAGCAATTTCGCTATGACAAGCTGAAGCACCACACTGGCTGAATATAATTTCCTACCACTTGGAATTTGAATTGTTTACTCGTACTTATCGTTTTCAATTAATCAAAAACTGCAATCAGATAATCCTTATCCCGAACGTACAGAATAAAATCAAATAATTGAAAGTAAAGCATGATCACTACATGCTTAAAATAACGGCAGAAACCACAAAACAGAAAAAATTTTTGATATCACTTCTTGCTTGTCTTTCTGCCCGACAGAAAATTCTTTTATC
This sequence comes from Rhysida immarginata, assembly GCA_023313115.1. Taxonomy (NCBI): domain Eukaryota; kingdom Metazoa; phylum Arthropoda; class Chilopoda; order Scolopendromorpha; family Scolopendridae; genus Rhysida; species Rhysida immarginata. Next base: position 3,651 of record JAHWFO010108389.1, read on the forward strand.
TTTGTAAGCTATGACTCAATCCAACACGAAAAAACAGGAAATTTCTTTCGGGCAGAAAGACGAAATTACGAGGCCTACGAGATAACAAGGCCTGAAGCGAAAAAGTCACCTGATCATCGGGGTGCTAGCAACAATTCAACCATCATTGTCTCCATCTTGGATATTAACAATCGATGTTTTTCCTTGTGTTGGAAACAATGAAGGTTGGATTGTTGCTAGCACCCCGATGATCAGGTGACTTTTTCGCTTCCAGGCCTTTGTTATCTTGTCGGCCTCGACGAAATTAGAACTGACGTCAGAAAATTTTCTGCCTTGTGGTTTCTGCCGTTGTTTTTACGCATGTGAGAACCAGGCTTAATTGACGTATCTGCATTTGATATTTTCTTTCCAAAAGTACCACTATATAATTGAAAAATTTATAATAAATCTTAATAATAAACAGGACGAACTCGGAATTGATGTGTACTTTTAATTGCTGTGTCCTTCTTTTCCTATACTCCTTTTACGTGATGTTGTTTTTGTTTATCGGATTCTCGTCATTTTTGAACTTCGATCTCTCCCCTTCCTCAACACGAGTAGCAACTTTAGACGGGCGCTGACATACCAGTCATGGAAAAAGGAAGATAAGAGGAGATCGACATCTTATGACATAGCCAGAAGAAATCTCTTTCCGAACCAAATCCTTGTCAATGCAGGCCTCAGCAGTACTTTCTTTTAAACAGACATAAAAAGATAAGGAAACTCACAGAAACTGTGGATAAGCAATAGTAAAATGAAATAAAACATATGAAACCACTTTTCCACAATAAATATTTTGACTACGGATGCGCATTTCGAGCGACCATGTCGACTTCGTCAGCGTAATAGAATAAGAGTAGGTAACTGTACAACTAATAAGAACTTTTTTTCTGTTCTTTAGATGAAACTATGTGATTCTGTATAAACAAAAGATGCTTCATTCATATATCAAAACCAAAATGGTCAATCACGTACCCCACTTCTCAGAGAAATGTAACAGAGGCTTGATTGTAGAAAACACAAACATTAAAATGACTCTTTCAGCCGTTTCCTCTTGGTGTGTCCCTGATAACAGACCAGCAATATTCAGTTAACATACTTCCAATCAATCGTTAAGCTTTGCCTGGGTGATTTCATGGTGTGAAATTGTCATAGAAGTAGATGGTTTGGGTCATCGAAGGTGTCTTCCTCTGAATCAACAGTATATTTATCTGGAGCTGTAGGTATAGGAAGATCTTCACAATGAGAAAGTGGTCGCATAGCGCTTCTTTATGTGCTACAATATACGTAGATACGTAAAAAGCTAAAATGTGGATTTCTTGGAAAATGGTGGGTGGTAAAACAAAAAGTAATTACTGATTCTTATTTTCAGCCAAAAATATACAAGAAACACATATTTTCATATAAAGGACATATTTCATGTTGTACACTGTAATTGATAAACTAAACACAGTCAGTGATACAGTAATGAGCTTAATGCACGAAATACGAATAGCCAATCATGAGCCAGTATTGTGCACAACGGCTGTTTTAGGTATTTAAATATTTCTGCCCAATCTAAGACATTCATTAGATCACTATGTAATTTTAATAGTTCATTGATTGGGATTTTTTCAATTTCAACAAATTCCAAAGAATTAAACATTCTGGATTATCCGTGAAATGCAATATTTTATAAAAATTGTTGGGGTCGTAACTGTGGCCAGACTTTAAAATATGTTGAGCGAACTTGAATTATCAGTGTTCTTCCTATACAAGCCAATTATTCATTAATTCTTGTGCGATTCTGCGTTTGTTCTGACCCTAATATCGTTTATTACAAAAAATCACACGATAATATATCCACTGACTGGCCAAATTATTATGACCACTTGACGTTTGTAGACAAATTAGCTATGATTTCGGGCTGAATTTGCTAGAGGGAAGCAGATTGTTTACCACGACAGTAGAAGTGATTTATTTCTGAAGATATGGTTAATCGTCGCGATTTAACAGCTATTGAATGTGGGTTGATTGTTGGCGCTCGGAGCAAACAGCAAAAAGCTGCATTCGTTAAATGTTCAAGAGCACTTGTTGTGAAAGATTTTAAAGACAGGATTGTACTCCAGAAAGCTGGGTCTGAACGTGCGAGTTATGGCCATCAGCGACTAGTCAATGTTCGGGCAAAACGGAGAGTGGCAAGACTGGTACAAGATAACAGAAGGGCAACAGTGCATCAAATTATTGCAGATATTAATCAGCGATCCTCTCAAATGATCTCTGAACACACTGTTCGCCGTACACTGCATCGTACGGGACATGGAAGCCTAAGGCCTGTTCGAACATCTTTGCTGTGTGCAGTTAACAAGATAAAAAGTCTCCAAATTGCACAGGAACACAGGGATTGGAAGATGAATCGCACTGGAAAAAGTCATGTGGTCCGATGAATCACGTTTCCAGTTGCATCATGCAGATGGCAGAGTGAGAATTTGGCGGAAACAGCATGAAAACAAGGGCTCCACATGTTTGAGTATAACCATTCAAGCTGGTAGGAGCAGTGTTATGGTTTGAGGGCATGATTTGGACCCTTTAATTCGTGTGGAACACGTCTGAATAGCACAACATACCTATCATGTTGATGGCGTATCCCAATGGAGATGGCTTCTTCCAACATGACAATGCGCCATGCCACGCTGCTCGTATTGTGCAAGAGTGGTTTCAAAAACATGAGAGAGACTTTACCTTGCTTAGGTGGCCCTCACAATCACCAGATATCAATCCAATTGAGCATTTTTGGGAAATTGATAGAGCCATCAGGCAGCTGGTTTCACAACCAGCAAATTTAACACAATTGGACAGTGCTATTTATCAGTCCCACTCAGTCAGATTCTTCGCATCACCTTTCAAGATCTCGTGGAGTCAATGCCGAGAGGAATTGCCACAGTATTGAAGGCAAAAGGTGAGAAACGAAGTACTGATATTTTTAAAGCTTTCAACACGATTGATCGACACTTGTTTATTCGCTAACTCCCCAATATTAGAGTAGATCAAAGCACCGTGAAGCTGGTCCAGGATTATTTTGAACTGAGTGAATTACATTCAGCATGATAATCGAATTATTGAACACCCTTCCATGAGAGGACTGTTGCAGGGCTCGCCAACTGCCACAGTGTTCTATGCAGCTGCTACGGCTGAAATCTATAAACTACCACTTGTTTTTTCAGGTCTTTCGTTGATGACAATTTTTATACAAAGCCTGTACGACAGCTGAACAGGTATTAGTCACAAAACAAATTCAGGAGGACCTAATGATACTGAATACGTGGTATTCATTACATGGGTTGATGTTTAATCAGTCCAAAACCAACATACTACTTATTGATAAGAAAAAATTGAGTCCTCATGGAGCTTGCAAAATCTTGGGCGTTACTTGTCCTTTAGGGAGGCTATTGAATCACTTATAGTTGATCTTAGCCGTTTAAAGCATTTGTTCAAAAGCCTCAAGCAGACCTTGAATCATAGGGAAATAATTAATACGATCAAGGCAATTTTGGTGCCCAAGGTGGATAATGGGGTGATCTTTTGGTCTTCTGCTTCGAAGTGTTTGATCACAAGAGTCCAAGTCGCCTACAAACAATGTTATTCGGTTGGCTTTTGTCCTATCGAAATATTCGTAGTTCTCCATCCTTATAAGTTATGCTAGGTTTAAAGAGTTATACCAAGCTTTGTGTAATGTCGAACATCCGCTCCATTTTGGAGATCGTGGTTGATGGACTCTTCCAGGATGGTCCAAACGAAAAGATTCAAATTGTGCCTACGGCAATTATTTCCAGGTTTTTACAATAATTCTTCCCGTATATGATCCCGGCGTGGAATGAGCTTGCTTATGATATTAGAAATTAAGTTATAAATTGCTCGGAAAAATTCGTGCATTAATCACAAGGAATATGTTCATAGGTTATTTCTGATAACTTTAATGGTACATAAAGATATATTGTGATATAACATGTCCCGTCTTGGGGATGCAAAAACAATAATAATAATAATAATAATAATAATAATAATAATAATAATTTGTAGTCAGGTATTTTATCTTTCACACTGCCTTATAGCTTTTTAGCTTTATTACGGCTTTTGTAAACTACGTGAAAACGGAACTTTTTGGTGATCTTTTAAGCCTTTATTCAGTTGGTGTTGAAGGGTGGGATGATATAATTTTTATCCATTAACAAAATTCAATGTACAAACTTTTAGAGGAGGTAGTATGGGTGATTCTAAACAAAATTTTTATCCATTTGAACATGAGTCCGAATTTGAACGCTAACTGAGATATGAAAAGAAATAAAAATGCCGCCACTGAGATCAACAAGTTAACAACTCAAGTTCTTTAAGATCTAGGATGATGAAATTTGGGGGAATAATAGGGTGCAAAAAATTGTCTATACCGTTAAAATTTGATCGAATTCCAAGGAGTATTTTCCGAGTTACGCACTCAATATCGTAACACGTGCTGGTTAGTACTCGCATGTGAGCACTGTTACGATTTTGAATAAATAAGATCAAATTTCAACGGTGTACATACTTTTATGTACCCTATTATTCCTCCGAAAATTCATTATCGTAGGCGTTACAGAACCTGAGTTATTATCATGTTGATCTTGGTGGCGGCATTTGTATTTCCGTTCATATCTTAGTTAGCGTTCAAAGTCAGACTCATGTTCATATGAACGTTTTTGCTTAGAATCACCCATACTACCTCCCCTAAAAGTTTGTACATTGAATTTTGAATCACCTTGTATAAATCTTCGTTTGATTTTCGTGATAAACGATATTACAGTCATAGCAATTGTAGAATCGGCACAAGAATTAAAGAACATCTGGCTTCTATTAGGAACAACAGTGATAATTCAAGTTTCGCTCAACATATTTTGAAAAGAATCATAGAAAGAAGTAGAATTTCAAAAACACCTCAAAATTGATTCAAAAAATTATTGAATAACCATTTAAATTTTCATGAAAATCCATTTTTACTGTGCCCGCGCCACGAGAAGGCGGCTGCGTTTCCAAAATCTCTCAAATAGCGCGCTAGCTGCCTTCTACTTATTAATCCGATGAGAAAAGCTGAGAAAACCTTGAGTTTTTTTTATTTAATCCGCTAGAAAACCATGAAAACTTGTTTTTAATATGTTTTGCGTTAGAAGTGCACTTTGGAACGCGGCAATAACTCTTTATGTTAAATTTCGCGGTAAAAACAAAATCTAAGTGGCCAATCCATTTTGCTAAAGGTAGGAGTAATATACTGCAAATACGTGAATATTTCTAGGGATGGTTTTCCCTTAATTTTGAAATAACTATTGAAAATATGAAACTCTGCACTGAAAAGTTAATTTAAAAAAACAAAAAAAAATTGATGTTCTGTAGGGAAGCATTTGTTTCTTTCTCCAGCTTAACTGCTTTTACCCTATAGAAAAATGGATTGGCCAAAGCACCTAGCGCACCATGTGAGAGATTTTGGAAACGCAACCGCCTTCTCGTGGCGCGGGCACAGTAGGCATTTTAAATGAAATGCTTGATCTTCATACTTCGATGTTTCCTCAAATGAGTCAACTTTAATAAACAGTCGAGTCTCATTAATATGACCACCTCCTGTTTGTGATGAGTGCTAAAAAACTAGCGCGAGGTAATAAATGATGTGTCATCAGCAGATTGGATAAGTATATACAGTGTGTTGTAGGGATTTTAATTATTGCAATGCAGAAAAGGAGCGATTTATCAGACGTACAGAAATGAATGATTATTGGCTGTTTGGTTTTGAACTGAGCGCGTGCTGCTGTGGTACCACGCATGGCAAAATAACACTGTAGAAATTGTGGTGCTCCACGAACCATAGATGAAAGAGGGGAACGACAGCGGCGGCGGTGAGTTAGGGCGAATCACATGATAGAGTGGAGCAACTTACTACCCAAATAAACCAAGGGGCTACTACAAGTATGTCCAGAACGATAGTTCAGCGAATGTTGCTGCGTATGAGGCTCTGTAGTAGACGTGTGGTGACAGCGCCTATGCTAAAGATTGTGCATCGGTGGAAGAGGCTGGAATTTGTACGGCAGTATCGGCAGTGGACATCTACAGATTGGAAAAAAGTGTGCCTTTTCAGATGAATCACGTTTTTTTGCTCCATCAGACGGATGAACGTTGGTACATACGACAAGAAACGTCAAAAAACAAACACCGTTCAACCATCTGTGGACGGCAACAAGCTGCCGGAGGCAGCGTTATCACCTGGAAGTGTTTTCGTGGCATTCTCTGGATGCACTCACTCATCATTGTGCATAGCAATATGAATCGATTTAAGTACATATAGATCCTTGCTGACCATGTACACCCTTACATGGAGATTGTTTTTCCTGGGCATGATGGCATCTTCTAGCATGATAATGCGACATCTCATACAGCTGGAATTGTACGTGAGTGGTTAGAAGAGCACGAGGAAGACTTTACTGTACTTTCCTGGCTCCCAAATTCCCCAGACTTAAACCCAATCGAACAGCTATGGGACCACCTCGATCGGGTCATTCGCTCCATGGAAAGTCCACCTTGCACCCTCAAACAGCTATCAGAATGGGTCAATAGCCCTGTGAACACTGAGTTACTCCTAGCTCGTCTAGCCTCTGTCTGAGCTGCACATTGAATAGCCATATATTAATAATAGGTGGTCACATTAATGTGACTCGACTGTTTAATAATAATGGTGTGACATTGAGATAAAAATTATTTGGTTATAACAATGTGAAAGATTCTGGCCAAGAAAGATTCAATTGAGGGAACTCGTCTTATATGGCCATGAATCTTGTCACAAAAATAAGATACGCAATCCTTAGTTCGTAAATCCAGCAATCAGTTTGCTCGCACATTATTGATGGCGGCATTTGATATTACCCTTCTGCTTTCACATAAAATGAGTCATATCATCTTAGGATTACCTTCAAACTTATCTTGGGAGAAAGGCTTAAAATGTCCATGGTCGTTTAATATAGCTCAAAAGTATCGTTCCGTAATAACCCTTTTTACTTAAAGTTTGACAAACCAATAGAGCTTATTCATGGGGTATACAATATGGCGGCAGCAGCTTCAGCTCCGACTTTGATTGGCGGCTGAAGCTGCTGCCACCATGTTGTATACCAGCTTTCACACTGTGATTGGTTGCTGCGGAACGACTTTACTCTCATGAATAAGCTCTATAACCCTTCCCAAGAGAAATTTTGAAATTAATTTAAGTTCTTTATTTTGGAATTCTTTGCTCATTATTCACTAGCAGGAGAATGAATAAGCACACATATGGATATAAACAAAATTTATTAATTAAATTGATACGTGACAACCATATAAAAATATAAATAGATTTTAATTATTAATACAGAGAAAGTGCATTAATATCGCATCTGGCTTTTATCATCAATAAAAAATAAATTATAATCATACATATATTAAATAAATAAATAAATATCTATGCAGCAAAACGAAATAGAAAGAAGCACGATAATCAATTATTTACTCGATACATCTTGAAATGCCTGATTGCTAAGAGAATAAAACTAAAGTTATGTTCGGCTGCACATTTACCAAGAACGCTATATTGGTTTCCGAATTCAAATATTAAGAAGACAGTTTATCACAACCGCTTAGAAATCTCTTTAAAATTATTCAGACCTCAGAAGGTACAATTTGAGCGTCAAAGACATCCTCAATTCCAGAAATACATTTATACATTTATTAACAAGAAATTAATCCCCCCGAGTAGGATATAGGCAAGTAGTGGACCCTGCGATCATCTATTTTTACCCCTTTAGGTTCACTTTTTACCCCACCCCCAATTTTAAATCAAAAAATTGATTTTCTTGAACAGTGTGTAGAAAATGTAAAAGAGCTCTATTATGTATGACATATCACATGCTATATGTTGCCATAGTTCTAAAAATCCAAGTGACTGCCACCCCGCAACTCCGAACCCACTGAAACAACTTGACCTAAACTTCATAGTACTGTACATCTTGCCTAGAGGAATCTGGATATTGAATTTCACTCCTTTAAGTACCTAAATACCACGTAGATCTTTTATCCCCTCTGACTCCCACATTTCGAATTTCAACCATCTACCTCAAAAAATGCAGAAATTAAGAAGGGGGACAGGCGGACATTCTTCCGCTACTTAATAATATAGATTACTAGAAGAGGTACCCGGCGTTGCCCGGGATAATTACACTTGCACAAACTTTTCCTTTCATTGTTAGTCATGAGATATTGATTGTTGGTCCATGCAGAGCGTTTGTGAATTGCGTGTTGATACCATTGTTGATACCTATTGTTGTACAAACTTTGCCTTGCATTGTTGGTCATGAGATATTTCTCATTAATATCCCTTGCCATAACCATGAATATCGATTTTTTTATCGATATTTATTATTTTTCCGAAATCTGAGGTAGACAGTGACCTTCCTCATGCTTTGAAGGTCATGTATGCGAAATTTCATCAAGATCGGAATAAAACTGTAGATTTGTATAAAAAACAGAGCCACAGACAGACCCACAGAGCCACAGACGCACAGACCCACAAACATCCTTCTTTATATACAAGGTGATTATAATTAAAGTCCCTTTGTAAAAATGCTATAAAAAAACAACCATGAGTCCGAATGACTTCAAATTTGGACTGAGCATTCTTGAAGAAGGGGCATTTGATATGGGATAAGAAAAAAATAGTTCCAAAATTTATCACTAGATGGCGCTGTAAGCGGCATAACGGAAGCGGATTCAGCTAGAAGTGACATTTTGAATTGAAATACGACGGCTTTGGCAGGAGTTGTTTATGGCATGATGTTTTTACATTAAAGTTGGTCAAGGAATGCAAATGACACTAAAACAAGTTAAACATGATTTTTTTTTTATTATACAGTACAGTATTAGCAAAAAATCAACTGTACCGGTCAATGAACATGATTGCTTCGGGTTTGATGATGGAAAACATGACTTTCAAGTCATTTAACAGTTGTGGCACTGTTAGTGCAAAGCCCATCCACCACGGCAAGGTCGTACCACATCGGATGGGAAAAATCGGTTTTTAATTGTCCTTGGGCCAAAAACCGCATAAAAAGCACATA
>JAHWFO010108389.1:12815-46907 GCA_023313115.1 Rhysida immarginata
TGATTCGGTTTTTAATTGTCCTTGGGCCAAAAACCGCATAAAAAGCAACAATGGAAACGCCTATTAATTATCTCGGGACTTGCGCAAGACATGTTCAATATGCTGTCCACCATTTTCCTCCACAAGTTTTAACCGATAAACAGCATGTTCCACAACAGACCGGAGTGTCTCCGGGGTCACGTTGTGAACGTGGTGCGTAATCCGAGCCTTCAATTCCGCTAAATTTGCAACTGGGCCACTGAACACATGATTTTTAAGGTAACCCCAGAGCCAGAAGTCACAAGGATTGAGGTCCGGTGATCTTGCAGGCCAGGCTCTCGGAAAATGACGGCTGATAATTCTATCATCTCCGAAATGTGTCTTCAGCAGTTGCTTCACTGGCTTTGCAATGTGCGGAGGAGCGCCATCTTGCATGAAAATTATTCTATCCACGCATGCATGCTGTTGAAGTGTTGGAATTACCTGGTTGCGTAAAAGACACGCATACCGTTGACCATTGACTGTACAGGTAACGGGACCCGCAGGACCCACTTCCTCGAAAAAAAATGGCCCTATAATCAATGATGCTGTCATCCCGCACCACACAGTTACCTTTGCAGAATGAAGCGGTATTGAAACACATGCGAAAGGATTTTCCGTTGCCCATATCCTGCAATTTTGTGTATTGACAACGCCGTGGAGATAAAAATGGGCTTCGTCTGTCCACAAGATGTTCCATGGCCATTCATTGTCCACTTCCATGCGAGCTAGAAATTCTAAAGCAAACGTGTGTCTAATTGGCAGGTCAGCAGGAAGTAACTCCTGAACATGGGTAATTTTATAGGGATAACAATGCAGGATATTGCGTAAAATTTTATTGACCGTGCTCACAGGCATGTCTAAAGTTCGGGCAATTCCCCGTGCACTGCACGTTTGCACACCACTGTTCGACCCTTCCTCTAATGCTTCAGCCACATCTTCTACTGACGTCAAAGCAACTGCTTTCCTCCCTCTGCCAGATTTCACTGCAAAAGAACCTGTCGCTTCGAATTTTTTAATCATACACCTCAGAGCCTTTGCAGACATCGGACCACATCCTTTTTTCATTCCCTTTAATACCCGAAATTTCTTTAAAGCTGCTATGGCAGAGTCGCCATTCTTGTAAAAGAGCTTCACAAGCAGAGCGCGATCCTTCATTGATAGACCCATGGCAAGCTGCTGAGATACAAATATGACGAGAACGCCATGAGGCCTGCGTTTTTATAACACATGCAATGTCTCATGCGCATGCGTATCTTTCAATTTGCATAGTACAAATCCTCCTAGGCATAATATGCCGCTTACAGCGCCATCTAGTGATAAATTTTGGAACTATTTTTTTTCTTATCCATATCAAATGCCCCTTCTTCAAGAATGCTCAGTCCAAATTTGAAGTCATTCGGACTCATGGTTGTTTTTTTATAGCATTTTTACAAAGGGACTTTAATTATAATCACCTTGTATATAGAAGATGAGCAATTGAGCAATCGTGTGTCGACAAAGCGATTGTCGCGTGCGCGTGCTCACGTCAACAATACTTAAAAGATAAGCAGAAAGTAACAGTGTATTCATTTTTGACGAATCGATTGTTATATGACATGCCATTATATTAATATTCTTTATGGTCACTGTTTTAGCACGTGAATTCGACTTGATGAGATCCACGAAAAATCCCTAAAAGTTGATACAGCCGAGCTAAGATTTTGGCCATATTTTTGAAAACAGAATTTGAAAAAGTTAACCAGTTTTCAAGTTATCGTGCAAACGGCGGACGGATGGCTGGACGGCCGGCCGGCCGGATAAACGTACAGACCAAGCGTGCATTCTTATAAGTAGTTTTTTGCTGAAGCTCATAATAAACAGCTAGGATAAGAGATTGGGTAAAATAAAGGATATAAATACTCTTTTAACAGGACGAAAGAAGAAAAATAACGATTGGATAACAAATAATAGACTAATATAGAATACAAAAATTGATAAGACATAATTGAAGAAAGGTTGATCCATAAATAGAAAATGAAATTAAAATACAAGATATAGTATTTAAGAATGGAAAAAATGTCGAAATCCGTTTGACGAGTTCTTGACTTAGAAAATGTCTGTGGATTCCAGAGTTGCGGTCTTGCAGAAAACTTAACCTCCCTCCTCCTTTTCCCCGTCTGTTAGGTCGCAGAAAACCTGCCCTCCTCATCCCCAACCTCCAGTTCCATTCTCCATATCCTTCCTTGGCCCCCATTTCTTCCTTCTAATTTCCTTTCTTCACTTGGCCTCCGTATCTCCTTCCGATCTTCCACTACCCCGTTTCTGTACCTGTAACCCTCCCACCCATACCAATACCAACAAATATTCCCGTTCCGGTGTATATCGCCTAGACTGCGGAGTTGTAATAAGTTTTATATAGGAATTTCATCCCGTAACTTCGCTGTCAGTTTTAAGGAACAAATGACATCATTCCAGAAAAAAAATGACAAATCTCATTTGGCAAACCACCTCGCCATCGCTGGTCATATACGAAAGAAATGTTAAGAATTGATGTCCATGCTCCGCCTTTGTAATGACCTTTTCAAGACCGCAACTCTGGAATTCATAGAGATTTTCAAAGCCAAGTATCCTCTCCTGACCTTCTCCTTAACTGTCAAACGGATTTCGACATTTTTTCCAATCTTAAATCTGTCTCAGATTTACTGGAATACTATATCTTGTATTTTAGTTTCATTTTCTTTTTATGGTCCAACCTTTCTTTCTCCGATTATGTCTATCAACTTTTGTATTCTATATTAGTCTGTTATTTGTTACCCAATCGTTATTTTTCTGGTTTCAACCTGCTAATGTATTTCTATCCTTTATTGTACCCAATCTCTTATCCAGTCAATGTACACCTAGCTTTATTTAGCCTCTATCTTTATCCAGTCATTGTACATATTGTATCCATTTTACCTTTGTCATGCCATTCGTTGTACACTGGTGGACAAAAGTTTGGGCTAAGTGTGTTTTCTAAGAAAACAATTATTTAGAGATTTTATTGTTATGACACCTTTTTACTTACTATTAAATATATCAAAATTGACAATTGAATAATTGATCTTTTAATTTGTTTTTAAGTTACATCCAAATAATGCAAATTACACTGGTCAAAAGTTGGGGGTAACAGGTAAATAATCATTAAGATATCAAAAGTAAAGGAAATTAATATGAAATCTGACCGCTATTTGACTTTATAACTTAAAGAAGACGATTTGTCATTGATGAAAATAACTTCTTGATGGTGTTTGGTGCTATTTTAACAGCGGAGGACTCAATTGCATTGATTAGCTGCATACGAGTTGAAAACTGTTTGTCAGCATAAATATCCTGGCTCATAAGATGCCAAACATTTTGTATAATGTTGAAGTCGGGACTCCTTGCCGGCCAGTCTAGTGTACGAACTTTGTTAGTGGAAAATCATTCAGTAAAAATTCGTGCTGTGTGGATAGATGCATTGTCTTGCTGCCATACGCATTGTTTTTGTCTGTAGTGTCTCTTGCAGAAAAGAATGGATGTGCTTTGAAGGTCTTCTAAGTATTGGTTGCCGTATATTTGCCCTCAATTACTTTTATCTTCAGGTGACCCGTGTTTGAAATGGCACCTAATGGCATCACATCTCCTCCTCCCATTTGGTGCTTATTTCTGACCAGAGCAATTGGTTTTTGGCCTTGTTTTTTAACATAACTGCACATGTTATCAGGTCCATCCATGGCAAAATCGGTTTTCATCAGAAAATACCACCAACCCAAAATCAGTCTTCTCATGATGTGTTTCTGAGCAAATCGGTCTTGCTATTTTATTTTTTGGTATTAATGGCAGTGATTTTTCAATAGCTTCATAGTGAAAGTTCTGGTTGAAGCCTTCAAATCAAGATTTACTTCGATGCGCATACTGTTTACAATGTGGCCAGCTGCAATTTCTCTTCTCTCATGGCGTTTTATGCTAGATTTTGTCCGTTTTGTAAGTGCAGATGGGTTTCCCATCTTCTTTCCTGTCTTCCTGTTTTCATTTTTAATTGCCCTGATTACTGTATTGTAGCCAACATCAGCAATTTCAGCTTCTCGCTTGAAGTTCTTGTGTTGAGCATACAATGCATGAATTTCCTTCGTTTCTCATCAGAAATCATCTTAAGACACTTCTTCACATTCCAAAAAATCAATGGACAAATATTCATGCACTTTACTGTAAAAAATATCAGTTATTTACCTGTTACCCCAAACTTTTGACCAGTTCAGTTTGCATACTTTGCATGTAACTTAAAAACAAATTAAAAGATCAATTTTTCAATTGTCAATTTTGATATATTCAATAGTAACTTAAAAAGTGCCATAACAATAAAATCTCTAAATAATTGTTTTCTTAGAAAACACACCTACCCCAAACTTTTGTCCACCAGTGTATTCTATCCAATCTTATTATTCCATTATACCACACTTCTGTATCTAAGGGCTGAAGCCTATAGTGTATATCTTTGATAAAGCCGGGAATAAATGGCGAAACTAGTTAGAATTGATGGTTATTAAAAATTAATATTTTTTGTAAATCTTTAAAAATGATCAGTAACTGGCGATAATGGAGAATTAGCAGACTACTGAGAAACAGTGGAAAGGCGGCAGAGTATTGGTTTCGCCAGCAGAGTAAGTCGGTCCCTTTGCTAGGCGCTGTATTGGTTTCGCGAGCGGGATGCTGGAACTGAGCAAGTTGTGAGTGACCTAGGCTCCCTTCGACGCAGATTGTTGGACATTCCCACACAAGAAAAGAAAAAAAAAGCAAGCCCCGTGGAAGAAATTGAGGCTGCATATCGAACACCTATAACGGGTGAATATGGTGCGTGTCCAAGAATGATCAGGCAATAAAAGAACGTTCGGCTGGCTTGGTAATAGAACGCAGCGTCAAGTGACGTGCGAGCTCGAGAAGCTGCAAGGGATCAAACGCAAATGGACGCTGAGCGAGAGGCACGTCAAACAGCAAATTCCGCTCGATCTACGAGTCAACGTGACCATGAGTCGGCTGAGGAACAGCAGCTCCGTCGTGCGGAAAATGCGGCAAGACATCACCTTTAACATAATGAAGAAGACAAACAGCAGCGCGCTGCCAGGCTTACGAAAGACGCAGACAGACATCATGTGGGTATCCAAGATGACCCAGAGTATCGAATTCAGTGTCGGGAATATCAGACCGTGCGTCAGCAACGCCTTATCGATCGACACGGACGTGAGCTCTTGCGAGCTGCATACAGCTGCTATGACAACTACACCCATCCAATAAGAGAGGAGTGGGTGAGAGGAGTGCCGTTACTGCGCTTTACAGAAGTGGGCAGGTGAGACAGACACGATTTGTTGCAATGGTTATCAAGTCATGCCATCAGCCCTACTATGCCAGCTTTTCGAGCACCGTGCTTTTATTCCCGATATCCGCAAGTAAAACAACGCGTTCGCGTTTAATTCAATGGCTGATTCCGGCAGAGCAGGGTATCGTGTAAGACAAGATGAAGCCGTCATGGCCGGCGGTGTCTACAATGGATTGAGGCGCACGAAAATCTGTCTTCACTTTTACACGCGCTTTTCGCTGCCCGACTCTAACCGGCCCAGGTACCGAGCCTCTATCTATCATGAGTTGTTGTCTGCACGCTGGCTTTTGTCTGAACACAAGCTTTTGATTGGCTAATGCAACAATGATGACGCAACAATAACTTCATGCTGATGCAACAATGCTTTTGTTTCCTAGACCATAAAACAGTTCGTTTCCAAGACTTATTAACACTGAGCAGAAAATGCGTACAGCAGGCGATATAATTAGGTCAGTCTCTCTCGAGGGGTAAAAGAGATACACGTGTCCCCTTTCAGCTGTCTAACAACGTTCAGACAATTGGCGAAATTGGGTGTTTCTTTGTGTGTGTCTGTTTGTTTGTGCTATTATTGTGCTCTTTAAAAATGGATCCCAGTAACAACGAATCAGACGAAGCTTCCGGGACAACAAGAACAAACGGCGCTTCGATAGAAGGAGTGAGAGCAGAAGTGGGGGTTTCAAGTGTGTCTAGACCTCCGAGTAAGCGCTGGCACTGAAGAGGCCGCTCAACAACGCAAGAGACAAGGGCTCTTGGACTGCCATATCCACAATCCTGCTCCACCACGCAATCCCCCTGAGGAACTCACAAACACGCCGGTGCCTCAACAGCCGCGAGTGCAGTCAACCTCAGCGAACAACTCATAGCAGATGATCTACGCAAGGAGCGAGGTCAAGGGCACCTTCGATTTGATATCCCGAAGCGGCAAGAATAGCAAAGGCCTGGCTAGTACTGGATCTGCCGCGTCAGGCGAAAAGAAACCGTCATCGGAAGGATGGTGCCGTGTTCCATAAGATCATGGAGCGATGTTACCTGCGCCTACTTCTGTTTTATCGCAAGGGTCCCACGTAGTTTCAGGATTTACGTTCAGTCGATGGCGAGGTCTGCGCAACATTCAAAGAAGCTGCAATCAAGATTACTCCGAAAGAGATCGTGCTATTGGAGAAGACATTTCATTCCAGACGGATAGTAGTTTCATTTAGCTACGTCAGTTATTCTTCTTGATTCTTGCAGAGGGATAGTCGCAAGACTTCCGGCGTCTGTGGGATGTGAATGCAGAAGACTTTTGCGATGCATATCACCGCCGACACCTCAGTCGATACACAGTGGAAGAGTCCAATCAGAACCAGCGCCTTCACGACATAAAGATGTTTCAAGCCCTTCGCCATATCGACCAGTACTTGCGAGGAACCGGGAAGTAGATCAGTTGCTTTCCATCCATGCCACAGCTTGCAGAGTTCGCACACATTTAAGCAGACTTCTGGACCTTACTATTCGCAGGAGAGAAGCCACAAAAAAGACTGGAGTGCAATATATACAGTAAGCCGCTACCGACAACATAAATTTCGATTCTAATCACCCACCACAGCACAAGGTAGATGCTCTGAGATATTATTTCCACCGAGCAATGTCATATCTAATAGCAGACAGTGATAGAAACGACGAAATCCGCCTTACTTATGAGGTTGCAAGGAAAAACATGTCCCCTGACGCAGTTACTCATTCCACGAAATGTAAATACGGTACGCAGCAAAAGCCCATGATCGACCTAACAACTATGGTATACAGGTTTCACTTATGCTGGCCCTGAGATATCTTCAACGTTTTCCGTAACAAAGGCGTCAAAATTGTATTCAGGACGAGGATCAAATGCGAATATGCATTGTCCCCGACAAAACGACGATTGGATCTGAACTATGTTTTTTCGGCATGTGGGGGTGTACAAGCTCACTTGCCTCACATGTGGATATTTTTATGTCCGATCTGCGTGAGGTCCTTCAAACAACGCTTTAGTGAGCACCGTAGGGCGTGAGTCCACGACGATAATTCAAACCTTTGCGGACCACCTTATTAAGAAGAAGCAACGGTTCGGTCCTATACGGGAGATTATGACAGATTTGAAGTTCCAACGTTACTACAGGAAAATAGTGACATTCGAGGCACTGGAGATCAGGAAATGTGCAAAGACCGATAGCGACAAGATCCTGAACAATTAGACGAACTTTGAGCGAAAGCCAGTTCTGAACGCCGTTCTCAACCAATTTAATTTTCATTATTACCTTATAAGAGTGATTGGCTATAAGAGCTAGTCGCTGTATAATTTTGTTCATAGTATGCTATTTTTTACCTTATTTGTTCAAATCCTGTGAGTTACATGTAGCCCACCAATCCACTAGATCCACCTTTCTTTTGATTGGTGGGCATATACCATATATTCGGAGTGGGGGCTGACTTGGTTATAATCGTTCCCTATCCTGATGATGAAATTAGTTCGAAACGAGGAGGTTCCAAGACCTTTCTTTATTGTGTTCATACCCAGTAAAATAGACCATTATTCAACTACTCGATATAAATAAATCTATCTCTCTCGAGGGGTCAAAAGGGATATACGTGTCTTCTTTATGTGTGTATGTGTGTGTGTGTGTGTGTGTGTGTGTGTGTGTGTGTGTGTGTGTAGAGTGTTTATTTTTGTTGTGTTCTAAAGATGTGTTTAATGCGCTCTTTAATAATGGATCCCAGTAATAATGCATCAGATGAAGCTTCCGTGACAACAAGAACAGACGGCGCTCCGGTAGCAGGAATGACAGCAGAATGTCATGAACACGAAGCCCCCTTCCCATGTTTACATCGAGGACCACGCACTTTTAAAATGTAATTTTTCTTCCTGATCATAAGTTCAACTTTCGTGTCTTCCTCTTCTGAGAATTAGTGAAAAACCGTCGGAATTTGTAACAGTACATAGAATTCCTGCCGTTCGAACTTTTCTTAGAATTGATGTTTATTATGACTGTATTGGTTTCGCCAGCGCGCTACTGCAAATGAGCAAGTGGTGAGTGATGTAATGGTCATCGAGGTTCCCAGGTTGCCGTCGATATAGATTGTTGGAAATGCAGAGCACATGGACATTGATCCCAATTGCTGAATTATACATCCATTGCCATCTAAGAAGAGAAAAAGCAAGCCCTATGTTAGAAATTGAGGCTGCATATTGTAACGTACCTAAGGGGGGTGTAAAAGTCCGTTATCAGTCAAATTCTTGCCTACGTCTATTTTTCTAGGGTAATCGTAATTTAACCAGAGTCGTTTATCGCATCATATCGTTTGAAATATCGCTACAATAAAATGGACAGATTCACAAGACAACAATAACCTCTCGAGAAACCACAAGTGAACTGGTCCCCCTTAAGCATCGAGGGATAATTTTCTTCCTTATTATTATTATTATTATTATTATTCATTTGATTTTGGCCATCTTTGGTCCGCGTGACTTAACACTCATGATTTCCTGTCATGTTTTTGTGTTAAGTGAATTTTGAAAGGGGGAATCGGTATACGCCAGATACAAATTTGAAACTGGAATTGTTTGTTCCAGAGTATGGATGAAAATGATGAAAGAATGATAATGAAAAGGGACAAACACAAACATCCATGCCCTAGGCGGGATTCGAACCCGCGACTCGCTGATTTCGAGAGCAGCAAGACCTGCGCCTTAACGCATCGGCCACCGGCCGAGCCGGCTATTGCTATTATTATTGCTATAATAATAATAGTGACAATGCTATTATAATAATAATAATTTGCATTCCGATATGGGATATGTAAAGACTAAAGACGTGAACCAATCAAATATTACTAGCTTGTAATAACAAATTATTAACATGTTGCCGATGATTCGGGCAGATCTCTAAAGTACACTTAATAATTTTATTTTTTACATCAAAAGACAATGCGTTCCAATGAGGAATTGTATTATATGGAAAAAATGAATCGAGGAATTTAGTAATCTGAGTTCTAGGTATAACATTGTATCTTTGAGTGTAGCGTATATTATCTGAGATCGACATCCAGTCCCTAACAAAATGTATAAGATGGTCAACATCAATAAGTGCTCTATAAAGTTCCTTCAATCTTGCATACAAGGATATCATCTTTGGGGTTGGGATATTAAATGCTTGATACAGGTGGGAGACAGAAGCATCCCTAGGAAGATACAACGCTGGTCTTAATATATCATTATAGGCCACATGTTGCATTTTCGAGGCAGATGACCAAACAATTATTCCATATTCCACGTTCGGTACCAACGTCGTTTTAATAATCTGAATCAATTCTTTTTTGGTTAGTATTTTACGTAGTATAGCAAAAAAAAATTTAAGACGAGTTAAATCCATTAATAGAAATTTGATATTTTCTTTAAACGATAAGTTTTCTGTCAAACGTGATTAATATCTTACAAGTTTTTACCGGGAATGCTTTTATCTATCTATAAATAACGATATTTGTTTTGTCATCATTAAAGGATAATACTTGTGCCATATACCAATCACTTAATGCGTTGATATCTTGTTGAAGCTGTATCTCGACAAGATTTTGATTAGCTTTATCAAAAGCCTTATACATAGGATGTTATATTAATGGAAGATCAAATATTTGCGCTGTAGCAACAGCAAATAGCACTGTGGCGTTGGGAGAGCCTTGCAATATGCCTTTTGTTGAAGAACATTTGGACAATTTTTGATGAGTTTGTATAAAATTAGTTCGATTATTAAAATAGTCATACTTAAGGTCTAACGAAGGTTGATCAGTACCGAGACGCTTAAGATGATTAATCACGTGGCTTCGATTTATGGTATTGAAGGCCTTAGATTACTGCTTATCCAAATTGCCACTTGTCACGGAAATAGAAACCAGGTTCGATTCCCGGCGACACTGGCTGTGTCTACCGCTCTCGGATGTTCACCCTTTCGAAGGCGGGGGAGGAGCGGGGCAGACAGTGTCGTCATACCAGCCAACACGCAAGAGCGAATGAGGACGCAAGGAGGCCTCGAGACGGAGGCTCGAAGTTTTCTTGGCGGGAGAAAACGAGCAAAGAGGAGAAAGTGACCCGGACGACGGAACGGGCAGGAGTCCGAAGGAGCAATCTCGTCTCCAACGCAGAAGGGCTCTTCGTCGTCGCTTCCACCAAGCAGGGACGAGAGGAGCAACGGCCGTGCGGAGGCAACGGAACGCCGGAGCGAAGCGCTAAGAAGCCGACGAGAGCAGAGTTCGGCGGGAAAGCTTCGAAGGCGGCGTTTTCCTCTCACGGGAGTTCCTGCGTGAGCAGTAGTACTGCGTACCCAAGGCGGAGCGAGAGTTTTGTGTCGGAATCACCGGGAAGAACCCTCTCCGTGCCCGGAACCATTTTTGTGAGTACTATGTCTTTAGTTAATTGTGACCCCCGAATGTTTGCAACCGTCTTGAGTGACTTCTACCGGCGGGAGTTCGACGGGCGTGCGACGGTGCGAGGGCAATTCCCTAGAGGTCTGAAGGCATACATATCATCGCAATATGGTTTCGCCTATGTAGATAGGAAAACATAAATGCTCTATGTAATTTTTACGCATTTGCCGAGTGTTAATGGGGTATTGTGGCGTATGTGATTACTCCGAAGAAGGGCGCTATTAGCACGCCACGTTACGGTTCAAGGTGTGTCTAACCTTGCATTCTTCTTTCCTTGTAGTATATTAACCGCCGAGGCGGCTTTGTAATGTATTGTTAAATTTACGTCTGTAACCCATTAAGACGTTTTCTAAGTTTAAACGCGGACTAAACTGTGTGTCTACGAGTGGGACTTTGACATCGTAATTTGTGCGTGTAAAATTTGTGAAACAGTCTATCTTTTTGCTTGGACTAGACTGTTGGGTTTGTGTCGGTATTCGGCTGGAGCTATACGAATGAATATTTTATATTATTCATTTAACAGTAATATTTCAGCCTAACTTTTGGTTTCATTGGATAGCAGCTTATTTTACTAATAAGTATTGTATTGTGAGAGGCCGACATATTTGCTATTTGTGAATTGATCAAATGCATTTATCTTTTCTTACAGTTTATTATCTGCTAAGGTGGCTTTATGATGTGTTATAAAATTTACGTCTGAAACCCATTAAGACTTTTTCTAGTGTAAAACTCGGTCTAGACTGTGAACTGAGCGTCCACGAGTTTGGACCTTTATATCGTAATTTGTGAGTGTATAGCCTATGAAACAGGCTGTTACCTTTTTGGTTGTGTCTAGATTGTTGGTTTTATTTCTGTGTTCGACTTGAGTTATTTGAACGAATATTTTATGTTATTCTTTTGTCAGTAATAATCCAGCCTAGCTTTTTGTTTCATTGGATGACAATTGGTTTTACAGTTATGTAATGTTTTGTGAGAGGCCGAAATAGTTGCTAATTGTGAATTAATCAAATGCTTTTGTGAATCTTAATTCTTTAAGTTAGCGAGCCTCGTAACTACGATTATTGAATTTTTCTATTCCTTTTCTAGGTTGTAAGATTTTTATAGAAAGCAGTAGTTATAATTCTTTATTTAATTACTTTCCGAAAAGGGGTAATTAAGAGAAAGTGTATTTTATTTTAAGGTTGGTTACGAAGTGTTTCCAGGTGTCAATTTAGCTTTCCGGCAAGGTCGGTTGTTATGGTTGTGTTTTAAGGAAACGCTCAGAATTATATGTGTAGGTAAGGTTTGCTAGTACACTTAATTCTTAATGCCTAACAAATAAGGACCCAATTATTACTTTATTTACTTGTCCTTTTTCATGTATTCATGATTTATTACTAAATTTCCATATCTTTATTAAACTTTATTTTTGATACCTTACCCTGTTTACGTGTTTAAATAATTCCACTGCGCTATCTATTTGTTCTGTGTTTACACGTTACACCACTCCAATACTAAATCGAACTTGGGTCGTTACAAAAATAAAAAAAGGATTATTGAATAGGATAACAAAATAAATTCAGGAGAAACGTAGAAACAAATTCGAATTGTTTTTAAATAAAGTTCTAAACAAATGAGCTCTACACACAATAAGTTAAATGTTCTTCAACTTAAAGTTATTATTATAACATGAAGGTGTAACAAGTATGCACTATTCCTTCAGTTTTAGAAATAATTATTTTTATCTTGTATAGTTTTCCTTTAAATAAAAAAAACAATTCGCACTAATCCTATTATTCAAGGATCTCGTCTTCGGTTTCCCGATCCTGAAGAGGGTTCGAATTTTCTTCATAAACCGTATCCTTAAGTTACTTTTTTGCTTCTTTTCCTTTTTATCCCTTAGACCTTTATCTTTCTTTATCTGAATTAGGGCTAAGTTTTCAAATCAATTAGTCGTCAATCTCATTCGTCATAAATATATTATCGTGATTTAAATTCCTTCTCATCAACTGATGACTTAAATCGAAGCATCCCAGATGTAAGATATTCCGACAGTTGTACGGAAAAATAAAGAATTCTCTCCGGAACAGAGATTAAAATTGACTTCGCCAGATCCTACCAGTCGTGTCAAAGGGAACAGACGCGCAAATTATCGCACACTGTCTGCAGGAGAGCACGCTTTGGGGACAATCCAAGCATCTGCGTTTACGAATCATCATTCGTGTGCAAAATTCACCGAATGCAAGTCAGTCCGACGAGCTTCAGCAGTTTGCCGATTTCCTGCTCCATATTGGCTAGGGATGAGAGGGAATATCTTTGAACGCCAAGATACCATGCAACATGGGAAACCCACAGGAAGATCTACAGCACTTGAGTGAGATGACATACCCAGGCTCGGACGAATACTATGAAGATCCCTCTTACTTCTCCGACCGAGTCATCCTGTCGCGACTCAGCGCTGGCGTTCATGCGATTAAAAGCTCGATGGAGGAACGTATGCCTGAGACAAAAAAGGAGTGCCTGTCAGTGGATACTTTGGTGGATGAGGAAGACTGCCAGCACTTAAATTTCCAACAGAGTTCCTCAGCACACTCAACATCAGTGGCATTCTAGTGCACAAATTTGGATTTAATCGACATATACCAATGAATTCAGAAAGAGGGCGGTGCAACGAAACGCGCTTGCAGATAGTTGAGCACAAATTCCGTTGCATCCATGCCAAGATACTCACAGGGAAGCGGGAGGTTACGACGTGTTGTTGCCGCGTAACTATTGCGACAAGCATTTCCGCTACAGATTCGACGCGAGCAGTTTGCCGTTCTTATTTGAACAGGGTCAATCGCTATATTACTTGGGGTTGTTTCTGCCCAGATCCGTGTTCGCTCATGGACGACTCTTATGTGAGATTTCACGAGTGACATCGAGAGCGAACGTGAAGCCTCTGATCGAGCACCCAGAGCACGAAGATGAAGACGGCGTCTACACTAAGAACATTATCTACACGAAGTGGTCAGTGCATGATCACATATTTGTATGTTTCATGTATTCAATGAACCAGAAAAAAGCAGGAAATAACAGAATATATAAAACGCGCAGGTTGAGGTGCACGAAAAACTATCTCGAACTTTCTGCTACCTGGCCCCACCCGGTCCGAGTATCGGGCCTCTTTAACTATTTAAAATCGCTTTTGTCTATACGTGTGACGCTTTTCCGGGGTTTTCTTTGACTGAAAATGATGATGATGCAACAAAACTTTCGTGTTTCATTGCCTTGGAATAGAACCGTACCTTTCCAAGAATAATTAACAATGATCAGGCAATGTTAGAACGTTCTGTTGGTTTGGCAATAGGAAATTCGTTTCCAAGAACTACGAGGAGTGATCAAAAACTAAAGTTACAAGGCCGATATTCCTGGAGTTTCGTCTGTTATAGAGAACTTAATAGTGTGTGGTAATTCTTATATATGCGGTCGGCAGCTATGCAGAGTTTCAGCCACCTGCCAGCTATAGCGCTACTTGTAGGTTAACACAAATGGCGACTCGTTTGGAAAACTGGTCTCGCGAAAAAATCCGCTCAGTTATTCTTTGGGCGAAACATGTAACCGCGGCTGAATATTCGCCGGCAGCTGGTAGAGGTTTAGGGAGAGACTATAATGTCTCGTCAGCATGTCGCGAAATGGTGTCGAAAGTTGCGGCCGGTAGAGAAAAGATCACCGAACACCCTCCCTACAGCAGCGTTTGCTTCACCGTTTAAGAGACATGAGACCGAGCGTTGTCCTGCTGAAAAATCACCTTGTAGTGTCTTCTGGCGTATTCCGATCGTTTTGCTTTCAATTCGCGGTTCAGCTGCATCAGTTAGTGTCGGTAACGTTCCCCTCTAATGGTTTGACCACGTTTGAGTAGCTCCAAATAGACGACCCCCTTCTGATCCCACCAAATACAGAGAATCAATTTCGGACGATGGATATTCGGGCCTACTATACTCACAAGTAGAAATCGATGGACCACACTCCCCATAAGCTTCGGATAGCAAACGAAGGCTTTCCTTTACCGAATTTTTCAAATGGAAACAAACAAGTAACGCTTCCCGCACATTGCGTTTCGTTGATACAAAACTCGACATCTTCAAAGCACTAAACAAATCTGTTGTTTAAATGTCGCCTAACTGACACACTCTAATTCTTCCAGCCTAAGCCACGGATTTCATATGCGGTTTCTTACGGATCATCACCTTCCGGTGCTGCTTTTAAAATTAAGTTTAGGTCCAATACATCGCATAGAAGCATCGTAGAACTCTCAAAGTGACTAATTTTTTGTCCGGTTTGCTTAAAATTTCAAGTTTAAATTGAATTGTAGATGATAGTTCACTGTTGGGTTGAAATCAAAATAGACGTAAATCCAATTGTATAGAAGGCAATTTACAGTTAAGTTAAAACAAAAGGCACTCAACACCGCCCTCCTTCACTGGACTCGCCCAGCAAATCTATACCAGATGAATCCATTCTGTCGCTCATTGAAAAATTATCTGCTCATACTTCTTCGATTCTATAACCCTGGATCGAATCGTCTCATTGACATGGATAAATTATTAGAGAAACTTGACCAAAAATTTAATGATGTGATTTCTAAGTTCAATCAAATCGCCGACTTAATGGAATCTTCTCGCAGTCGCCTTCATAACCTTGAGTCGCAAAGTAATATTTTTCAAGCTAAATTGGAGGGTTTTGAATCTTCTCCCCGCCACAATGAATCAATCCATCTCGATATTGTCAGGCAGGTTGATGAACTCAAACAATACTCACGCCGCTCGAATATCCGGATCTTCAATGCTCCAGAGGATCCAATGAAGCAATTATCCAACAAAATATCCGATCTAATTTCTTCCAAGCTCAATATCCAATTTAATAATTCAGATTTTCTCGCAATTAACCGTTTGTGCTCGATATCTGCCAATTAGGGGACCGAGAGGGCTAGGGCGTAGGATTTCTAGCTCTCGAGTCCACCCGGTCGTGAGTTCGAATCCCGCCATGGGCATGGATGTTTACGTTTGTCCCAGGCTGCGTACAGATATAACTTATGTAAAAGGTGCAAAATGACCTTAATAGTCGACGACAAATTTCTATTATACGTACCTCGATCATCTTCCTCAATTCGTCCTGTGATTGTTCAACTGTCTTCTGCAGCCATCAAAGACTTATTAGGGGACCGCACGGACATGTAATCACGGGTTTGTTTGAAATTTTCGGAGGTTAATCTACCACCTTAATATACCTTCTGTATAAAAGGATTTGAATCAATGGCCTTCGTTTCTGTCAAAGAACTTCATAACTGTTAAAGCAAGTTGTAGATATTCTTGATTCCCTCCAAGTCAATAAACATCGTTAGAAAAATGATTTCGAACATTTTCGGATTTGCTCAATAGACTTATAATGGTAACAATAAATGGCTATAAGTCGGAAACTCCTTGTTGTCTGCCGCTGATATTTATCACGCACTCATCCCAGGACCTCATCTTCGTGTTTACCAATTGTGATCGACATATGAAATTGGCTTCTTTTTTCCGCTCCCTTGTCAGATTCAACTGAAATCCAGTTCCTTCATATTTAATTTCGTTGTTTTCGTCAACTCCGAAAGGGAAAACGTACTATGAAGTTCTATCATCCAATAAAATGAACGCTATAATCTCCGCTTCATAACGTTTCCCTGTCCAAAGACAGAAGTTCAAGTCCAGCCAGAACATCTCCAGTCTGTCTCTTTTTTTTTCCTTCTTCAACAAGAAAAACAACGCTAAAACCATCTCTCTAGAAAATCTCACCAATTCTACAGGGTGATTCAGTCAATTTCTGACCATTTCAGTACTATGATTTATTGCCCCATTAATGTTTACAAACTTAGCATTTCAGTATGATATTTTAGGCAGTTCGGAGTTTTTATTCCCGTGGAAAAGTCTTGATGATATGCTCAATGAGGCCACCAAGAACGTTTTGAACTGCTCGCAGCCGAATGGTGAAGTTGTTCATAACTCTCTACAAGATTTCTGCATCCAGAAGGGTGCAGCAGTCGACGATGCTTTGTCGCAGCTGGTTAAGGGTTCTTGGTGCTGTAGTGAACACACAGTCTTTAAGGAATCCCCAGAGATAAAAATCACATGGGTTTAGGTCAGGACTCGTAAAGGGCCAAAGAAAGCCACCCCCGAATCGATCTGGAAACCTGTTTGAAATGACACGATTTCCGAATTTCTCATTGAGAAAGTCTAGCACTTCATTAGTGGTGTGAGGCCTAGCCCCATCCTGTTGAAACCATTAATGTCGAAGCGGTATACGCCTCCTTCGCAGCTCGGGGATGAAGAAGGTTTCCAACATGTTAAGGTAAGCCTGTGACGTTACGGTGCCCTCAAAAAAGAACGGACCAATGATGCCTCTTTTGGAAATCGCGCAGCAAGCCATAACTTTTCGTGGATGAAGAGGTGACTTATGGATCTCATGAGGGTGCTGGGAACCCCAAAAACGAACGTTGTGTTTATTAACGTCACCTGACAGATGGAAGAAGGCCTCATCTGACACCCACAGGTTGTCCACAATGTCCTGATTGGCTTCCATTTCTGCTCCAAACTCCATCGCAAATTGTTGTCGCTTCTGTCTTCCAGTGTCTGTTAACTCCTGATAAACATGGATCTTATACGGGAACAGGTGGAAATCCCTTCTCAAAATTCGCCACGTCGTGGTATACAACAGCCCTTCTTCAATGGATAGGCGGCGAACAGATTTTTTGGTAGGGGAATTAACCAACCTTGTGCGAACATTTTCGACAACTTCGGCCGTTCGAACACGAGATTCGCTCTTGCCTTTAACACATTCAGTGGCACGAAATTGCTTGACAAAATCCATGATTGCTTGCCTGCCTGATGCGTCTCGACACTTCTACTTCTTCCGGAACTTTCTTTGCACGGTTACAGGTGATTTTGTCTCGAAATACCAGTCGACAACCTTGCATTTCTGCTCTGTTGATAAAGCGGGCGCCATTTTTCAACAATACGATTTTCATGCAGCGCCGTTGCAACAATACAAACTCCAACTATTTAGAAATTCGATATGGCGCTCATATTCTTTCAATTGTTCATCCCTAATGCAAGTGCTTCGAGTGAAATGGTCAGAAATTGACTGAGTGACCCTGTATAAAAGAATTCAATTCATTGTTTAAACAGAGAAAACTCAGCCAACTGTTTTTAAATTGTTCGAAACAACAACGCCTATTCTGTACATAAAAGTAAAGACATCATAAAAAGCTTAGAAAATATCTAAAAAGAATGTACCCAATCAAAGATAAAATCAAATATTAACATTAGCATGACTACCTAAAAAGCCACACTTGTGATTACCATGTCACAATTTCGAATTGGAATTAATCCTTCTCTTATTTCCATTGATTCTATTTCATAAATAGCATACTCAGTTTGTTTGCACTATTCTTCGTTTTGTTCCTTTCAATTACCTCTGATTGCTTCTACTTTTTTTACATTGTATTTTTAGCCTTCCCAAGACTGGATCTGTTTACAAAACTCGCTTTTGTTGTCAAATTGCTAGAAGACTTTGAATAGAGAAATGAATGAGTGGAGGGGAAGCAGAGAAGGGTATATGATGGATCTTCATTACGAGTGATAGAAGGCTCCTGACGGGTATTGAGCCTCGCTCTCATTATTCATTCTGATCGATTTATTACATCTAATAATGAAGGTTCCAATGACCACCGAGGGAATCGGGAGAGGAAGAGCCGAGATATCTGCGAAGGTAGAAAAGGGAAAATTCGTTTCATTATTACGCTCTATTTCGTCTAAGGAAAACGGCATCATGAATGTAAAAATTTGAAAAAAGGGGATATAAAAGTATGAATTAACACTTATTGAAGGATTTTGAATAAAATAAAAAACGCAAGTAATAATAATAATAATAATTTTTGAACACTGTGTTGTATAAAGGTCATATGAAAAAAAAAATTAGTTATAATAACAATGCTGTAATATGACCTACATTTTCGTTCTCACGGCTTCCCTAACCAACAGAAATTGCAGCATTTCAGAGAGTCAGACGAGCGCAAATGTTTTAACAATTTTATAAGAACATTAGAAAGTAGGTAAAGAACAATTCAATTGACATTTGATAACTGAATATTCAGCAGCATGTCGATAAACTAATTCCTTTGGATAATAGGTGATGCAGGAAAATAACCCGACTTAAAAGTTTTTTGTTTCTTCTAAGGATGCTCTTGTATCGTGTTAACATAATTACTGAATTTGTAAATTCGGTTGCCAGTCGGTTAGCATCATTAGTGTTGTCAGTTTTTTCGAATTTTTGGATTTTGACTTCAGATTCGGATAGACCATCAAAATGTGAGAGCTATTGTTGGCACACAAGTCCTATCTATTCGGGAACATGGCTAAAATGATGATCAAAGTTTGGTCAAAATTTAAGTCTGTAATATTATACAGGGTGTATCTAAACCCCTGTCACAAAATTCTGGTGGTGATTCCCCACAGCGAGATGAAAACAAAAATTTATATAAACATGGCTCGGATAACGAACCGTTTGAGATTTCCGCAATTAAGTTTCAGCATCTGTTTTTTCTTCTCTGTGGATGGCATGTGACATGCGGAGAAGCTACAACAAATTTTGAAATAACTCTCATTTATTAGTTATTAACAGGTGCGCCTGCTAATAACTTCAGGTGTACCTAAACAACCATTCAGTGGGGTGAAATGGGTACTGTAGTAAACGGTTCATTATCCGCCCCCCCCCCCTCCTGTGAACGGGAACCGTATTGATAATGCTTTCAGCGCCGCAAGTGACAGCCCAGGGTCCCTCGAACGAGTACGCCAGCAGCGCCCTCAGCGGTCAAAATTAGAAACACTCAAGGTCGTACTTGTGTATAGCATGAGGGGTTGGAACCGTACCATTGTCCGGCTATGGGGGAGAAAAGTGATCACACTGATAAATTATGATAATGAATACACATGACAAAAAGATGTGCATACATTAAAAATTCCTGAAAAAAGGGATATTCACACAAAATTAATTGCACAACACTCATCTGCCGCACACTTGGCATTACCATTGTAAAGCTGGTTGCCCGCATTGCAGTCGCCAGAATAGAAGTCCATGAAATGCCAGGACTGTTTAGCAACATAAGGGGGTCAATGTTGCGACGATGTCATCATGCATGTTTCGAAATGGCTGGTGGACACTTTGAGCAGCTTTTGTAAGCGTTGTTTTCACATGTCAATAAACTAATTGATAATACGTTGTGTTTTTTCATTTGCGCGTAACATCACTTGGTAAAAGCTTAGAGAATTCAGAAATGACTGTGGATAACGACATAATGACCAGGGAGAATACCTCTTGTCCACAATTGGAAATTAATTTCGCTTATATTTATTTCTACTTGGCATTGAATAATGAACCCAAGGAGTTCGAAATACGTATATGCGAAATAAATTTCCAATTGTGAACAAGAGGTATTCTCCCTGGTCATTATTGGTGGTAAAAGCTGTTTGTTTTGGTGTCCCCTAACAGCGTGTAATGTTTGATAGCTACCTTTAGAAACGCCCTGCATAGGCTAAACTATCAACTATAAAATTATTTTGAATAATTTATATGTATTCTGAGAAACTTTTTTGAATATTAGAAAGCAAACATATGCCGATGCTTTGTTTCTGTTGTTTGTTAGCCGATAGCAGTCCATAGCATCGAACCCAGACGCATCTCGGCCAGAGATCGTATCTACCCTACGTTTGGAGTGGTTCGTGCTGCTACTAAGTTTCGGGATAGATAGCTTATGATCGACTAGATTTTGTCTAGATCGACAGCTTGTCGATGAGTTCAGCCTAAACACCCTGATGAAATAGTTGGGCAAAAGTTTCGTTTCCATAACAACCCTGTAAACAAGTATTATTATAATGCGCGAAGCAAAACATTTCTCTTCAAATGCAAATTTGATATTTTTTTAAAAAATTACTGCAACCAAAAAGAAAAAGCCCATCGTGTGATTGATTTCATTTTCATGTTCTATGGTTTAAATGCAGATTTGAAAAAAAATTAATTGGGAAGCTATGCCCAACTAATACTCCAGGATCGATAGTGTTGTCGGTTTCCTACTTTCAACGACCACTTGTCGTATCTATGGTATTTCTAAATAAATGCTATCTCAATGAACTGTGCTATGCCACGAGAAAACGGCGGCAATTCTTGAGATAAAATAACGTTATCCGCGAGCTATTTAGCTAACTTCGCGTGATGTTTAGACCCTTTTTGAGTTTTGTACATTTTGCATAAGGAACTTTGAATTTGTCATCATGCAAAGGATAACCTGATAATGCAGTATCACACATTCTCAATTGCTGATTTGAACATTGAAACCGCTTTTTTTTCTATTTA
This sequence comes from Rhysida immarginata, assembly GCA_023313115.1. NCBI lineage: Eukaryota > Metazoa > Arthropoda > Chilopoda > Scolopendromorpha > Scolopendridae > Rhysida > Rhysida immarginata. Next base: position 34,048 of record JAHWFO010108389.1, read on the forward strand.
GTACGACTTTTGTTTTCAGGAAATGCTATCAGTTTTATTATGGCTTCAAGAAGGTGTAAGAATTTTATCGATGTGTTCTATTGTATTTGTGAATATGAGTCAAAAAACGAGAAAATTGGTATATAAAAAAAACGTATAAACTTTATTCTGACTCAAAAGTTGACAATGCAGATAAACTTAAATTCTGAAAGCCCAACATAGTTTGTTCCACTTGTACAAATGCGAAACCTTGCTGGTTAAGATAATCCACGCCTTTCCGAATGCCGGTGATATCGCTTGTGATACGTATAATATATGATACATGGTTTAAAACTCGGAAGTGTGTGACTTAACATTGAATCGGTTTCTAAACAAAACCAGTCAAATGTCTGATCTTGGCTGGATATTGTGATGTCCTCCTATTATGTAACGTAAGTATGTGGTTTTCTAAACTGAAACCAGGTTTAGAGTCCTTTAGCTGTGATGCGGCCCTATATGATTGTTCTCCTCCCCCACTACTAGTTACTTTTCTTGCCACCCAGCTGCAAAATTTTCTCAGGAGAACATTGATGTTTTTGAACAACCAATGAATGATACAACGGTCTTTGGATTGATAAATAAATTTAATTTGATAATAAAAGTTACTATAAATACAATAAAGTGTCTGCTCGACTAACGTCAAAAGGTAACACGAAAAGTATTTAACAATAGGTTCGCGGTCAAAATCAGCTGATGACACTTGCTAAAATCACATCCTCATGATAGAAGACTAAACTGGTATACATCAGGTGATAATAGTTATTAATTAAAAATAAAAAAATGAATAAAAAATAGGATATAATAAACAAAAATAATTAAAAGATAAAATCAAAATCAAAAAGCTGACGTTTCGGATAGAGACTATCCTTTATCAAAGCAAAAAGGATAATTCTCTAAAAGCAAATAGAATATTAAATAATTATCCTGAAGTTATGAAAGGAGTCGACAATCGAACAGTGAAGTGTACATTTCTTAGGATGGGACGGACGCAGCGCTTTCACAAAGCTCATCCAACCAGAATAAACTCAAAAGGTAGTCAAGAAGCCTAACCAACTCAAGCGGTCTTCCATATTATACAAAAAAGAAAATAAGATTGACGATTGTCAGAAACAAAATACAAACGAAATAAAAAACACAAGGAGAAAGAAGATTATCACATCTTCCAGTAGTCCGGGAAAGAGACATTGCTAATATCTTCAAAATTGACGTCAAGAACGTGCCTCGGTTTACGATACTTCGTATGCCAGTTCATATTCAATAAGTTCTTCAGTATTCCATTCACAAGTTTATTGTCGTGAGTCTTCATCTTCTGTATCAAAATCAAAAGGAGATACTGTATAAACTTTCCGATATGGGCCATGTTTAAATCCATGTGGATGGATTGGTTTTTCACCGTCCTTCTGTCCAGCTGAGCAATGGTCCTCAGGGTAACGTTCTGGAATGACTCTAGTTCACTCCATCTGGTTTTACAGATAGTCGCCCACGCAGGCATGCCATAGAGGAGTATGGTCCGGATAATCGATTTGTACAGAAGTAGCTTGTTGTCAATGCTGAGGGCGCTGTTGCGACCCATGAGAGCTATGATACTCTACTTAGCCTCTTCGCTTTGTTCAGAGCATAGGACATATGCCGGTTCCATGAGGGTCTTGAGTCAATGATAACTCCCAGATACTTGTAGTTGTCCACCCAGTCCAGTTTCTTATTGAACAGAACAAGAGAATCTGGGGGACGCTTGAGCTTCCTATTGAGGTACAAAGCCTTGCACTTTCCGACGTTAAGGTTCAACTTCCAGCAGTTAAACCAGTCTTCGAACTGCTTCAAAGCGCACTGCAGTGATAACGTGAGCCGGCTGGTGTGCCCATGGTATAATGGCAGTATCATCCGCATAAAAATACAGATTACAATTATCGGGTTTCGGGAAATCATGTACAAAGTAATTAAATAGCACAGGCTCGAGGGCAGAACCCTGAGGGGCACCGGCCTTTACAAAACGGGGCGTGGAAAGATTTTCTCCAACTTTGGCTTGATAGGATCTGCCGTCAAGAAAGGATTTCACCAACAAAATCAAATCGGCAGGGAACCCGTCTCTGATCATTTTGTATTTAAGGCCCTCATGCCACACCTGGTCAAAAGCTTTACTAACATCGAGAAATACCACCCCACAATACCTGGAGAGGTTCAGGGGGGTGCTCAGGTCTTCACCTCCATATCTGCATCGGTCAAGAGTGGGCAGCACGAAAGCCAAACTGCTCTTCCCGAAAAAGGTCATTTGCTAGACAGTGGTCTTGGAATCTGACGAGAATCGTTTTCTCCAACACTTTGGACATCGTGGGTACCAGGCTAATAGGTCGGTAACTCGCCGGAATTGCAGGATTTTGCCCCTGCTTGGGGATACTCAACACAATAGATTGCTTCCAAGCCACAGGGAAGTAAGAAACGTTAATGATATTAGTGAGATAGTCAATAAAGTTCTTCGGGAGATTTATAAGGGCGTTATTACTCACCTTGTCTCTTCCTGGAGCCTTCTTCTTTTTCAGTTTACTTAAGATGGTGGCGACCTCTCCAGCGTCGATGCTGTTCTTCTTTAAATGCTGCGGGACTTCATCAAAGTTGACAATACCTTCTTCCACACGCTGAGACATGATTTGGCTCTCGGGCTTATCGTTGTTAGGAGTAACAAACTGCATTTCCAGTGAATCTGCAATGACTTGGGCCTTGTCCTGATCAGTTTGCACATAGTCACCTTGCGGTGTATTATGAAAGGAGTCGACAATCGAACAGTGCAGGTAAAACGAAACGAGTGGTCCGAAAGCAACGCTTTCACTGCCATACTCGTCCAGAAAGTAACCACGGGAAGTACACTGAACTAGGCGAGAAGCCAGATGAAACCTAGTTAAGTCATCCAGAGGATAAGATGGAGTCCTTTCCTATCAGGACGATAGTGTTATGAAAGGAGTACTAATGGACGGGTTTATATATAGTTTGCATAGGGAATAGTAATACGGTATTGGCTGAAAAACAAGAAGAGAACAAATGAGATTAATTAGAAGACGTGTTGGGATAGGACAGGACGGAGGACAAAATAGGAAATAATAAGAGGGCGGCGAGAAAAATGCAATAGGATAACACATATGAAATTACATGTAAAATTATAAAAAAGGTTTAGGAATGATAGGGTGCCTAGCAAAAAGATTTCGTAAAATTCCCTGAATTTCCCTTGATTTTACCTGATCATCAGCAGACAAAATAAGGCTATCATGAAAGAATATTATTGACATTGTTCAAAATTTACGAATTTATGATTCCCTGACTGTACCCGGTTACAGAAAACTTCCCTGACAATTCCCGGTCGCTAGTCACCCTGTAAAATAGTACCAAATATAAGAGCACCGGTCAAGGGTCACTGAACAAGAAGTCTTTGAGAAAAAGAGTGTGCAGGGACGGACACAAAATGAACACAGAGGTAGAAAAATATGAAAGAACATAAAAAAGAGGAAATAAAAGATAAAGAAAAAAGGGGGGGAAAGAAAAGGGCCCAGAGAGCTTAGGGCAAATTAAGGAATAGCTGAAGTTGGAGAGGGATATGGGAAAGGTAATGAAGGAATGGTGCCTTTGCTAAGGTTAATGCCATTAGGGGTGAGGGAATTGAATTTCCAAATAAGAAAAGTCTCGAATTGCTTTCTCTCTTTTTTGTTATGGAAGTTACTACGAAGAATATAAAGGCTGATGGCCTGTAAAGAGTGGCCAGGGGAATTAAAGTGTTTAGCGACAGGGGTGTCAGCATTGCTCAAGATGTCGAACTTATGTCCGGCAAATCTGGAACGTATGGTATTGCCAGTCTCACCAACATATTGTTTCTGGCATACTTTGCAATGTAACAGGTAAATTAGGTTGTGAGAAGTGCAGGCCAGGTTCTGGTTAATATTGAAAGTAAAGGAGGAAGCACTGCTGGAAATGGAGGTAGCAGGATTAAGTAAATTGCAAACGCCACAGCGCTTTTCATTGCAAGGAGAACATCCCTTAGTGGAAGTGCATTGTTTAGTAATAGCAGCATGGACCAGAATATCTTTAAAATTAGATGTCCGTTTAAAAGAAACTTTAGGTGGTTCTGGTAGAATGGAATGGAAAAGAAGAGAGTTGTCAATTATATTTTCATGTTTCCTTAGGATATTTTTAATACTATTGAGGGTTGGATGATAAGGAAGAAATAACGTAGGCGTTGCCATGGCTGGAGAAGGTTTAGGATTGTTGGTAGAACATGACAGATTTGGGGTAGCCTCTTGCTTTAAGGGAGTGGATAAGGGCGTTAGCATGGAAGTCCTTGTCAGACTGATTAGTGCATATTCTATGGATGCGAGTTAACTGACCTAAAGGGATGTTATCCTTGAAATGACGTGGATGGCAGCTATCTTAGTGTAAGTACTGGTGCCTGTCAGTGGGCTTCTTATACAGATTAGTAGACAATTTGTTGTTAGTGATAGAGATAGAGACATCCAAATAAGAAACAGTTGTGATAGAATAATTGTGAGAAAAACTGATAGAGGGTTGGATGGAGTTAGAATGGGTTGTAAAAGATAGGAGAGAGAGTCTTCATTATGTGGCCACATCAGGAAAACATCGTCAATATACCGCGGCCAGACCAACGGCTTCAAGGGAGACGTGGAAAGCAGTTTGGTTTCCACCTCCCCCATAAAAATGTTGGCATAGTTGGGAGCCATTTTGGAGCCCATAGCAGTGCCACTGGACTGGATATAATACTCATTGTTAAAAGTGAAGAAATTGGAGGTTAGAATGGTTTCAGTATAAGGAACACGGAAAGATTTGTTAGCCTTGAGACTGTTGCGAACAGCTTCAATCCCATTATCATGAGGAATGTTAATGTAGAGAGAAGAGACATCAAGCGTGCAGAGGAAGACGTTCTTAAAATCGTAATTAGAGTCGTTAAGGCGCTGGATATGCGAGAGAAAATCATTTGTGTCTTTGATATAGGAAGAAAGACTGGGTGGGATGTGGCGTATCTGGTGGTCGACATAAGCAGAAAGTGGCTCACAGAGGGTGTTGTTACCAGAGATGATTGGACGGCCGGGATTGCCAGGTTTATGAATCTTGGGAAGAAGGTAGAAACGACCAGGGGAACTGAATTTAGGAAGGAGGAAGAGGCGTTTTTTTTTTATCGATTTGGGAGGAGGATTCAAGCCGAAAGAGGATATTTTTAAGTTCACTGTTGAACGTGTCAGTAGGGTCGGAGGTTAGTTTCTTGTAGAACGTGATATTAGAGAGTTGTCTATTAGCTTCGTTAATGTAGTCAGAGGTGTTCATAACAACAATAGCGTCCTCTTTGTCTGCGGGCATAATTGTTACATCAGGGTTATTACTAAGGCGTTTGATACAAAGAAATTCGTTATTGGTGAGGTTAGGAAGAGGTGTTTTAATATTTTTAGTAATGGGGAGGATGTTATTTTGTACGGATTTGATGTAAACCTCAAGTTCAGGATTGATATCACAAGGAGGGGTCCAGTTGCTGGGAATATGGAAAGTTGTGCTGGCATCGGGAGTAGTGGTGGTGATACTTGGCAAATTCCAACGATGACCCATGGATAACAGTACAATCCAGCATGGAAACAATAATCAATAATTCGTAGAATATACAGTATTTGATGAAATTCCGTAAGAGACTGCATTTATAATATCTATTTTAACATGATAATGTTTTAAGGCTGGCTGTCATTCTGGAAAATACGTGATACAAAATTCGACCCAAAAAGCGTTACGTAAACAGAAAGAACAATTAAAAGTCTTGCTTTATTGTTGCACATTTAAGCATTGTTAGCACCGGCTTGAAGCACGCGACGGCACTGACAAGTCACCTGACCATTGTCGTCTAATCAATGTGTCATGTGTCAAACGTCGTCGTTCGGGAATGTTTACACGATCGAATGTTTACACGAACGAGATTGGTCGACAATCCGAACGATCGTCAGCGCGGATCGAGATTGGCCGACGGAGAACGACGTCACGATAGACCGAGCGGGAACTACGAACAGTTACGGAGGAGAAAGCGGAGCGGGGAGAACGAGAGATGTAATGGCTTCTCGGAGATGAGCGCAGTCGATAGCCAAGGAGTACGACACGAACGGGAGCTCGACCGAGAAACGGCAACGAAGGCAAGCCCACGCCGCGAGCAGGCGACGAGCGACGGCGCACCCAGCCAGCCACACGACGAAGGAACCGAGGCCTTACAACAGCGTCCAACGGTGACGCCTTACAACAGCGTCTCCATCTTATCCTGAATGCTATTGCTGAGGAGTTCTGCCAGATATTAGCGTCCGGAACGAATGACGCCGACAGACACGCCGGGGAGAATCCTGCATTATCGCACGCCGCCGACGACTTCCACGAGAGCAGAGACAGGAGAAATTGTACCGACGTACCGACGAGTCGATTCTCTCGCCAGGTACGTGTTTCAATTGTAAGGCAATTAATAGTCTTCTGCTGCGACGTACGAACGGACATTTTCTCGTATTTCGAGGCAACATTTCCCGAAGTGTCTGGAGCCGACAGAGTCGACAGCGCTTGGGTCGGAGTCTTTCCATTCTCACTCCAGTTCTATCACGAGCGAGGAACAGGGGAAATTCTCCGCCTTTTCGCTGGCTTCTCTGTGAGCCGCTCCACCCGACGCGACGATTCATCTCGTCCAAGACATCGCCCGGGAATTTTTGAACTTTTATTTGCAATTTCCCGAACTGTGTCTTTCTCTTGCTGACGAACAGTATCTGATATCGAATAGTGACTTTAATACCTAAGTTTTATTCTCCTAACGTCCTGACAAATTTTCTTCAATTCGTCAATTATTCCCAATTCTACTCTATTACCTTTAGCGCAAGAGTGGCGGCCTCCCAGCGCTTAATTATTGCACGAGAGATTTCACGTTGAGAAATCTTCATGTCTCCAACAGTGTGGTGAACAGTTAGATTTATTTAAGCTGTTTGACAGAAGTCAATCCTGAACGAGCTTCATCGTAGAATTTGTTTTATTGCTAATTTTACGAAACCCAAATTTCCTCATTGTGTGCTATCGAAACTTTGAACTGTTTCTTGCTCTCGACGCAGAACCAAGTTTCGTCGTATTTTGTGTGTTGAAGTTAATGTCTATTAAGTAGTGATGTCCGTTGGATCCGGATTTCGGATCTCGGATATCGGATCCGGATTTCGGATCCTTTCGCTGGATGCGTATTAAGACTAATAAGGACTTAAGAGGACTAGGCTATCACTTAATAAAAGCATTTATAAATTGCTTTCAGAAAAAGTTTGCATATACACAATTTCCTGATATAGGATCCGAATTTCGGATCTCTGATCTCGGACCCAAGTTCCGGATCTCAGATCTCGGACCCAAGATCCGTATCTCAGATCTCGGATCCAAGATCCGGATCTCGGATTTCTGACCAAGATCCGGATCTCGGATCTAGGTCCGAAAAAAGATCCGGATATCCGGATCTTGAATTATCCGGATCTTGACATCACTAGTATTAAGTGCAAATTCTTCCCCAATAAGTTGTGCATTACTTTAAGTGCAATTATTAGTGAATTATAAATGTGTGCATTCTAAGGGTACGTAGACGAAGAGTCAGCGTCTTGTGTTTAGTTTGCATTGATATTTTACGTTCAAGTTTGAATGTCTTCAATGTATTGTGCCTTCATTTAATATTTGCCGGTTCGACAACTGTATAGCACGAGTTGTGGCATAGTTTTATATGTATCCTGTCTGGAGAGCTATTTAGCGATTGCTACAGTCTTATCATCGCCCTTTCCACTACCGACTGTTTCATCATTGACGTCAGCAAGAAGCTTTCACGTCTCTATAGAATTTTGTATTACAATTACGAACATTGACTTTCGTTTTCCAATGCGAAATTTGTTTTATTAATAGAACTGTAATTTACAAGATATTTTTTCACTGCGTTAAGTTTTCAGTTCAGCATAAATATGTTTATTTATTTTCTCTATCCTTGCCTATCGATCCTTTCTGGTTCACATTGACACGTGACACAATGATTTTTATTTAAAATCTTTATTACAAGAGATATTATTAAATATATTAAAGCGTGGTATCAGATAGCGTCATTATACTTCCCTTTCTTATCTAGCTCAATTAATTCGTTAATTCAAAAACAAATGACGTGCAAATTTTTGTAATAGCTTAACGTGTTTTTAGTGTATTGGATTTAACTCTTTGCCATTGCAATGAACATATTTTATTACTCATAATTTAAAATATAATTTGTTAATAATTGGAAAATGATCTTCGGAGGATTTTTTTACGCCATTACCTCCGATATTGATAAATAAATAGAGAAAAATCATATATAAAATCAGCGACGGTGAACTATGTCACAACAAAGAAAAAATCTAATAATGGGTTATCTAACAATAGGTTATTTCCCGATTATACAATCGGGTGGGTTCGCTTCTAGTAGTAAATAAAATTCCACGGCCTGGACTCGAACCAGGAACCTTCGGGTTACCGTCCCGATTCTCTAACCAAAAAGCCACCGTGGACATGGAAGCTGTCGCTATCAAGCATGTCCTATGTGCATAGGTTAAAGCGCGGCTCCTTGTTCGCAAGCCAGGACTATCTTTACTGTGCCATGGCGAATAATATTACGAGGTTGAGTCAAATGAAAACCGGAAAACCGCTGTAGAAAATCGAAAACCGCTCCCCTTGCGATTAGACCCGGTACGCATGCGCATGGTCTCTCCCGCCATCAATTGGCGTTTGTCTCGCGTCCCCACGTGACCCAGCAGCGCCATACGGGGGTTCCCAATGTGGCGCCCCCCCCCCTCTGTTGGAATCACTGACCTCTATATACATGGGCTGTGGTCAAAAACCTTCACCGGTGAGAGAATGATGACGTAATTTCTCACTGGGCTAACCGTCTTTTTCTCGTGAAGACGGTTAGACTAACCGGTTAGGCATATCAGAACTAACTGGCGTTTCTGACCGCGTTAAAATGACGTCACAGTTTTCTCACCGGGATTTCTGACCGACCAAACGCTAACTCGTCTCACCGGTGAGAGTTTTTGACCGTAGCCTTCGACTGCGCATTAGCCCGCTAGAAGCGGAACATCCATCCGCCATATTGGGGAGATCATGGCCTCGTGAACTTCACTGAAGGCGCGCTTACTTGTACAGCGGTTTTGACTGATTTTAACTGATTTTGGCGGATCAGAAGAAGAAAACTGATTTACCACCGGTTATACGATGTCATGCTGCGTTGCTATCAACTGCAGTAACAAAGCAAAAAAGGATGGAAAGAGGTTGTACAGCTAAGAAATGAAGTGTTTGGATACATTAGAACAGACCTGCCAACTCACCCGGATTCACCGGATGTCACCTGGATTTTGACAATCTCACCCGGCCACCCGGCGGATCGTAAGAATCCTTTGTGGCGAACCTGATCTAATAGCAGTTCAGCAGTTAAAAAAGTTAATTTTTGGTTTGAAGGAAATAGTTTAACTAGTTCATTATTATGTTTTATTAAAAATGCATTTAGGGAACATTAAAAAATTTAAGAATTGAATTTCTTTATAAAGAAAGCAAAAGAACTAATTGCTCATAGCGCTTGCAGCACGATGTTGCGCTGTGATTAGGCTTGACAAATCGAAGATAGGATGCAGTTTCATTATAGTCACAATGCCTAAAGAAAAGGAAAAAGGGAGAAAATACGATGGATATTATAAGTATAATACAAGATATAACGAAAAATGGGGAAAATCATACCCTGTATGTAAAGTTCATGATGATCCGCATTCCTTCAGATGCATACCATGTTCCAAGATTTTAAGGTGTAGCCACCAAGGCCTGAGGGGTATACAGGCACATTCCCAAACAGATATACATAAAAGCAGAGTGGATGAACTAAGGAATCAATCAAAAATAAATTTTGGAACAGGGACCAGCAGCGATGAGCAACATTGTGTGACTAGGGCAGAAGTTAAAGTTAATGAGTTCCTTGTGCAGCACAATCTTCCGCTTGCAACTGCAGACCATTTAGGGCCACTGTTCAGAAGTGTTTTCCCCGATTCTGCTATTGCTAAGAAGTACTCTTCAGCAAGAACAAAGACAACCTGTATTTTGAATGGAGTTTTAAAGGTTGAGTGCCAAGACTATTTAAGAAACTTTTGCACAAACAATATATTTTCTATGGGAATTGATAGTTCTAATGATGCTGACATAAAGAAAATGAATGCAGTCACCATGAGAATATTTGATGTAAATCGACGTAAAACTGTTTCAACCTATTTTTACATGTGTTCAACGTCAGGTGCTGCAGGAGGAACCGCTGAGACAATGTTTTGTGCACTAAACACGAAGTTAAATGCAGATAAAATACCTTGGATCAACTGTGCTTCTGTCAGTGTTGACAATACATCAGCTAATATGGGATGCCGAAACTCACTCAAGACAAGATGCATGAAAGAAAATGGTGCATTTTTTATGTCTGCATATCCTTGTCATTTGGCACATATTGCTGCATCAGAAGAAAATGATGGTTATGTTCAAAAAACTAAATTCAACGTTGAAGATTTAATGATAGATAATTTTTACTGGTTTGACAAAAGCTCCAAGCGTAAAGGTGTTCTTTTAGAATTTATGGAATTCTGTGATCAAGAATATTCTAAATTGATGAAAAATTTGTCTGTCAGGTGGCTTTCCCTTGAGCGGTGTGTTAATCGTTGCCTCCTGAAATATCCTAGCCTAAAGTACTACTTTCTCAGTCCACATTTTCCTGAAGCAAGATTTAACAGAGTTGCATGAACTTTATAAGGAGCCATTAACAGAGGTGCATTTGTTGTTTCATTCATCTGCATTGCCACTATTTACACATTTTAATCAACTTATACAACGTCAGGAACTTTCTATTTATATTCTGTATGAACCAATGCTTGGTCTTGGAAAAAGGTTGGCACAAAGAATTATAATTCCATAAGTTCTTCAGAAATCTTCATTTATAGATTTAGATTATGAGGATGATAGCATATATAAGCATCCTGAAGAAATATTTATTGGATTTACAACTAAATCAAAACTCAAAACGTTCCTTGAAAGTGGAGATATCAGTAAGAATCAGTATATGAATGTGTTGAATGGAGCACAGGATTATTTTAAACAAAGCCTGCTGTACATCATTAAGAAGTTTCCTCTAAATGATCCTGTAATACTTAATGCGCAGTGGATTAATGTTCCAGATCCTATTAATGCTAAATGGTCCCGGGTGAAAGATTTCAAGCAAATCTAAAATTTACAGACGAGCAGAAATTTCAATTATTTAACGAATTCAGTGATTATCAGACCATTTCAGATGTGGAAATTGGTAGTCAGGCTTTTAAGGAAGCTAAAATCATTGATAGAGATAAGCCAGGTGAGTTTCACTACAGAGTTGACAGATTTTGGTTCCACGTTCAGAATCTAATTGTTCCAGGTACCAATTGTAAGCGATTTAGTACTTTATTTCAAGTTGTTATGATTGTACTTATTATTCCACATTCAAATGCAGAAGAAGAAAGATTATATAGTATTGTTAGGAAAAACAAAACTGAATCGAGGCCCAGCCTTGACATTGATGGGACACTATCTAGTATCCATACAGTTAAAGTTGCATATCCAGAAAGTGAAGTACCATGCTACAAGTGGGAACCTTCAAAAGAAGTGATAGAAAAGACAAACAAGAATGATTTTACCGCCAAAGCGGATAAAGGGAGCACATTTTCTTGTTATAGCATCGTACATGGATATATAGAATTAACCAACATTTTAAAACACTTGAGAGTAAATAAATAAATATGAAAACTAAATTGTAAATTACTATTTAAATAGGCTAACGTATAGAGAGAATTTAAAAGAATAAACTTGAAGAATGAAAGGTAAATGGAGAGTGAAGTTATTCCTCATACACTTAAAAAAATAAAAGTTCTTTAATTTGTAAGAAATCTCACATAATGTTAAACGAAGTGAGCCTCAATTGCTGAAGCGTTTTGTGTAAGCATCTATTAGATTTTCATATTAAATTACTAAAGTCTTATTGAAGCAAGCGATTAACTAATATTAAATTAATTAGTAATGAGTTTTAGATACCATTAAGCCTAAGAGTACTATACTCTTGATTCAAATAAGCTATGGATAACAAAAGATCTAATAACGCGTAAGGAGTTGGTTGATATATTACACGCCATATCTTAGCATTAAAAGTTCCAATGGTACCATATGGTATCATAGAGCACCATTAGGGCACGCGCTAGTAAACCAGTAACCATTATCATTATTTACACGTGATATTCACTCATGGCAGGTTATTACCAGTTGTTTGATATATTTTATGCAATATCTTAGCATTAAAATTTCCACTGGTACCATATGGTATCATATGGCACCATTAGGTCACGTTCTATTAAACCAATAACTATTATTTTCTCGTGATATTCACTCATGGCACCTGGTTACGAGTCGTTTGATATATTACATGCCATATCTTAGCATTGATAGTTCCGGTGGTACCATATGGTTTCATAGGGCACCATTAGGGCACGTGCTAGTAAACCAATAACCATTATCATTATTTTCTCATGATATTCACTCATTACATGTTGTTACGAGAGGTTTGATATATTACATGCCATGTTTTAGAATTGAAAGTTCCAATGGTACCATATCATGCCATAGGGCACCATTAGGGCACGTGCTACTAAACTGTTAACCATTATCATTATTTTCTCGTGATAGTCACTCATGGCACGATGTTACGAGTCGTTTGATATATTACATGCCATATCTTAGCATTGAAA
>JAHWFO010108389.1:46917-73727 GCA_023313115.1 Rhysida immarginata
CCTTGTTACGAGTCGTTTGATATATTACATGCCATATCTTAGCATTGGAAGTTCCAAGGTTACCATATGGTATCATAGGGCACCATTAGGGCACGTGCTACTAAACCAATAACAATTATCATCATTTTCTCATGATATTCACTCATGGCACGTTATTACGAGTCGTTTGATATATTACATGCCATATCTTGTTATAGGAAATGTTTAAGAGTGTATCATAATGGTACCATTAAAGCACGTGCTATTAGAGCACGTACTTATTCCTGCTATCTCACGTTCGTACTTCTGCGTACTCTGTCCCATTTTAATGGATTGGTGAAAACAGACTGTGAAAAAGTTAATTCGTTTTCAAGTTATCGTAATAAATGCTAAGCTCCCTAGGAATAAAAAAATTCTCTTGATTTAGGGACCGAACTGCCCTTTTAATAATCGTCAAGCACGTGCATCCTGCACGCACACCATCTCATTAACGTTTAGAGCACGCGCAGAACCGAACCCATTTTCTCAACACGCGTTTTACCAAATGCGAGGATAATTCGTTTCTTCCAGCAATTCAAGACATGATTGAATGAATTGTGAGATTGCAATACATGCAATACAATACATGCAACGCAATGAATTGTGAGATTGTCTACAGACGGACGGACGGACGGACGGACAGCTGGACAAACCGATCACATAAGCACATTTCTATATATAGAAAATGTGCCAAAAAGCTACAAGACAGTATAATCAACTCCACAAGGAGACAAATTAGGGAAACTTTTTTTCTTTAATATTATCTTTAATATTTTATATTTATCTTTTATAGTAAAAAATAAGTATTACGGATGTGTGTGGATATTACTTCAAGTTAAACGCAAAGAACCAAACCGCTTTTCTTTAATGTGGAAAAGCGGTTGGGTTCTTTGCGTTTAACTTTATCTTTTATCTTTAAGTAAAAATATTTTATAATTTAAGCAAATGTTGGTCTCTCGTTATTTCACGTACGGTGTATCTTACTCCCTTAAATAATAATATGTAATTGTGACATCTTAATCTTATGTATTAAAACGCAAAGCAGTTTTTTTTAAGAGCAAAATCGGCACTTCTGCGCATGCGCATTGATCATTATTATCGTCGTTTATTGGTGTATGTAATTGTTGTTAATTTGATCATCAATGCTAGCAAACTTCTTGATTATGACTTCTTTGTAGAGAGGATTGTTTATGATTGTTTATGAAACCACACATTTGTTTGCCGTCAAATTTTGACAGGTTCCATCTAGTGCTAAATTAAATCCAAAAGTAAAATTTAAGTGCACAGTTATTGTAACAATTAAATATGTTATCGATACATTTTACCCTATAAAAATTTACTATCACCCGGTTTTCCTCCAGAAATAGTTGGCAGGTCTGATTAGAATGATTAGATAAATACATTAGATTCTAAAGCTTCGAAATCAGCACCAATCTGAGCTATCTATGTAAACTATTAATTAGCCATAAATTTACCTGAAATGTATTTTAAACGTACGTAGGCTTCCACATAATCAGCCACAACGTTTGGCAGTGTGGGTTAGAAACATCCGGAGAAGAAATAGAAAGCAACACCGTTTTCGAGATTATGTGAGGATCATTTTTCACCGGTATGTTTTGATAAAACTGGACAAACTTGCCGTTTACGTTTAGATGCAATCCCAACACTATTTAAATTACCAGCTCATTTAACCAAGGTATATGCTGCATTATTATCTAATCTGAGTGATCTCATACCTTAAGTTTTTCAAGGGTACGCTATATATAATCATGATAATGTTCATGACTCTTTTGCAAATAACTAAGGAAAGAAAATTGAATGCACTTTTCTATCCAAGTTGAAAGCATCACAAAGCCAGGAAGAATCCTGTGTCGGTAAGAACAGTGAAGTGCGAATCTTGGTCGATGACCACAGCTATTTTGTAAAGGATTAACCGAGAAAACTTAAAAGGAAAAGTGATCAACTTGTTGATATGCTGGAAAAGAAAACGAAGCAAGTAAGAGCAGTTCAAAAAACAAAATAAATCCTTAAGTAGAAAGGTTAACAATTTAAAGGAACTCGTACAGATGACTGTGCTGAGATACTTAACAGATCATTTCATGGTGTTCCCTTAGAGCTGATGCTACGTATTGCAAAAGATACACAGAGTAAATCTATGTCAAGGGATGCTTATCCACCATCATTGCGGGCATTTGCTTTGACCCTGCAGTTCTATTCCAAACAAGGCGTACGAATATGTTCGTGAATCATTTCATTTGGCACTACCTTATCCTTCAGTGTTAAGATTTTGGTACAGTTCGATTCTTTGCACTCCAGGTTTTACAGAGGAGGCATTTGCTGCTCTGAAAAATGCAGTTGAGGTAGACAAGAGCAATGGGGTAAAAACGTTATGTTCACTTTTAATGTGTGATTTTCAAAATTTTTTTCCATCACATTACTGGATTTCTTTAGGAATTCTTTTTAATCATAAGTCGGCCGACTAATTCATTATACCCCGATTAATTCATTAATATTCTGACTAATTCATAATACCCTGACTAATTCATACTACCCCGTCTAATTCACCACACACTAACTATGACTATTTTTTCATTTTTCAATGATTTCCTGTTTAATTCTTAATGTTACCTTGACTGATTTTTATTTACAATACGATCCTGATTAATTAAAATTTTCCTAAACCTTTTTGTAAATTTAAATGACTTTAACTCATTTCCAATTTATTCACTTAGAATTCTTGTCCTTTTGAATAAAGATTTATTTATCTTATGCTTGAGTAATAAGTATTTACTAAACACTTGGTGGCCTTACAGTATAACAGAGGGACATCAGGAGTTCCAACAAGTTTCGCCATTTATTCCAGGCTTTGCCAAGGATATACCCGGGAAAAAGTCGGGAATAAATGGCGAAACTAGTTGGAACTCCTGATGTCCCTCTGTTATACTCTAAGGCCACCACCTGTTTAGTTAATAGGAACAGTATTATGATCCACCCTTCTACCGAAATAAGTATTTAAATGCTTATTCTCAACTTTTAGACCCTTCATTAGATATTTAGAAAAACTTTATTCCTGACATATTGTCTTTTCATTGGGATTTTAATGTTGCTTAATGATTTAGTATTGCAATCTGAACTTGATATAGTTCCACATATTACTTCTGTTACGTGTATACACCTTTTTCTTTTAAAGATCTAGTAAATAGATTTTTTCAATTGTACAGCTGTGTTTAGTTAAGGGCCCTACTTACCTACATATGTATGGATGATGGATGAACTGTAAGGGGTGGTTACCATGAAACCAAAGTGGTTATACTAGAAACCTGAGCACTACGACTCTCGGAGTCTATTGTACTATCCCCAATGACGACTGTTACAGGAAACAGTAGCAGCCGGGACCGACGGCTTAACGTGCCCTCCGAAGCACGGGGGGGGGGGGGCGATGGACATCTCCAGGTGGTCACCCAACCTGTGATTAACGGCTGCCCCCTACCTATATATGTATATCTATGTACATATACACTACATGATCAAAGGAATTGTGTCACCTGTTGCTCTACCGTAAAGCCGCAAAAAGCTTCAATCAGTACAGGTAACCTTCGGTTTACGCCGGCTGTTTACGCCGATTCACAATAACGCCGCTGAGCAATTTGCGACAACCCTCGGTTTACGCTGCCGCAGATTCACAATAACGCCGCTGCGCAATAGCAATTTTTCGGGGAATTCCCGGAGTTTACTTTCGATTTCAGTTTTGACGCAGGGTGTTGACGTATCTGAATATCTACGGAGCTGAATTACACACAATTGTACGTACGTAATCATTACTGTATTTCTGTTTATAATTGTTGGATATGTACATAAACATTCACATTAACTGTACGTACTGTAGTGTACTGATTAAAATCGTACTGTAAATGTTTAGGTACCCACGCAAAACGAAACACTATGGCGGAAAAACGAAGTGCACCAGAGATATCTGAACATGTTAAGAAAGCCCGTCAATCTATCTCACTAGAAACAAAAATGGAAGTTATTCGATGAATGGAAAATGGACAAACACGCCCTAATGTCTGTAGATCTTTGAACTTACCTCCATCAACTGTTACTACCATTATGAAAAATGCAGATAAAATTAAACACTCTGCTCAACATGTGAGTTACAGCAGAGGCAAAATTTTTGAAAAAAACCCCAAAAATCTAAACAATTGCAACTGGATGCTTTTTTTCAAAAAAAGTAAGAGCAAAAGTTTGAAATTTTGACTGTTTTTCTTTTACTGTATTATAAAATATTTTAAATATTAAATTTACAAATGTACGTATAATATCATTAATACATGTACATACTGTATATGTAAAACTGAATTACATGTATACATTATTGCGTTAATAAACAAAATTGTTTGTTCATTTTTTCACTTGTATAGAACCTAACCCTATAATTCAATTGTAAATATGGGTTCATTTTACGCCGATTTCGATTTGCGCCGGCTTTTGTAGGAACGGAACTGCGGCGTAAACCGAGGGCTACCTGTAGTGCGTAAGACCACCCCGAGCTGCTATCACTGCTTCCACCCTACATGGCATACTGTCTACAAGTTTACGGTATGTGTCCACAGGTATTGACCTCCATTCCTCGAGGAGTGTCATGGTCAGTTCCTGGACAGATGTAGGGCGAACCATCCTGGATCTCACAAGTCGTTCCAATTCGTCTCAAAGATGTTCAATGGGGTTGAGATCAGGACTCTGGGTGGGCCAATCCAGTTCTTCAACCCACATCTCGTCAAACCAGTCGGATATGGATCTTGCTTTGTGGCAAGGCGCATTGTCATGCTGGAAGAGGAACGGCCCTTCACCAAAGTGTTCCCACAGCGCTGGAAGTGCCCCGTTATCCAGAATGGTCCTGTAGCCATCAGCATTGAGGTTTCCGTCCACCTTGATGAGCGGGCCCAGTCCAGTCCAGGAGAAACACCCCAGGTGTTGACAGGGGTGTCTCAACTCCTTTGATCATGTAGTGTATATTTTGGTTTAACTATTTTCTTTTGAAAATATGTTGTTTAATTTTCCTTTGAGAAATTGTATTTTTTTAATGGAAACTTAGAATTCCTTTAAATTGGCTAACAATGATAATTTCATATTCAATTGTTGAAGATATTTTTCAGCTGTTCTATTATGTATATACATATGATGCTCAGAAGAGACTGCCCATTGTCATCACGTGCTAGCCGTATGCCATCAGATTGTTGCTTCAAAAGTATAAATTCAACTGCTGAAAAAGAAATCTTCACTACTCTGCCACTCTTCTACGTGAACAGTTTTATTTGAGTGTGTAATGCGTAATAGCGTTCCCCCCTCCCTGGTGTCTCCTGGGGGACGTCTGTCTTTCTTTCTCTCTTTCTCTACCATTACCATGGAACACATGGTACACATGATTGCCGACGCGCCTTTTTCTGTCGGCATGTTCATGAAGGAGGTATACTTAAAAACGGATATTCCTCCGGTCCTCTCATCCAGTCACCCCGCTATTTCTGTCCTGCAGAGGCTTTCGTCGACTGAGTCGAGAATGCTTTGCAGGCAACAGAATGTGGCAGACCAAATAGTGGCTGCTGACGGCATCAAGGTTGGCTAAACCACCATCCACCTGAGTTATGCAGAACCCGGATATGTTCTAGTTCTCATCCGGGGCGCATCGCCACTGATGGCTGAAAAGTATCTCCGAGACTACATGTCGGACTACGGGGTGGTGTGAAGAATTTCGTACCCCCTGTACCCAGATTCTCCTCTTCAGATGACAAGTGACATCGTAGTGTACATGGAGCTCCATAATAGAGACATTCCTGAGTAAGTTTTCATGCGCGGAGGCCACGTCTCCGTGTCTTACAAGGGACAAAGGCAGTGCTGCTGGCACTGCAAAAAGACATCTCATGTTAGGAAAGACTGTCATCTCCTTCGGAAATGTGAGTTCTGCCACAAGACCGTGCACAAATTCCACCAGTGCCAGTAGAGGTCAGATGCTCCATCAGCAGCCCCAACGCCACCGCCTCGAGGAATGTCGTACCAGCAACTAGCAAAGATGACTTCTTCGGCCAAGTCACCAGAGCCAAGTAGAGCAACCACGCCTCTTCCTTCACCGAGGAAATCGAAGGCAGTTCCACCATCGTCGACTCTTCCTACGACTCCTGGAAGGGAAATGCCACCTCCCCCTTCTCGGCCTCGTATGGTTCGTGAGACTGTTTCTTCTCCTCCTCCTTCGCCATTTGTTTCCCCGATGTTGGAGGACAGTCCCTCTGCTGAAGTCATCGTAGACGATTCGTTGTGCTGCGGGTCGGTGTTTGCTGTGGAGGAGTTCCATGTCTTCCTCCACCTGCGCTTT
Organism: Rhysida immarginata; assembly: GCA_023313115.1. Lineage (NCBI taxonomy): Eukaryota > Metazoa > Arthropoda > Chilopoda > Scolopendromorpha > Scolopendridae > Rhysida > Rhysida immarginata. The sequence goes on from JAHWFO010108389.1 coordinate 53,303, forward strand.
CATCGGCATCGCAGCCTCCGCGAATCGTCTGTGCGCCTGCGCCTGGTAAAACTTCAAGACCATCAGCGTCTGCTCGGCAGGATCTTGTTGCGACGCCTAAGAGTCCTCACAAGAAAAAGGCCTGACGTCATCGTAGCAAGAGGGTTGGGGTTCCTGTGTCCTCTTCTTCTGAAAGAGACAGCTACACCAACCATCATCATCGCAGCTCCTCTTCCTCTTCGGAACGTCCACGTTCCCCTAGACGGAAGACATCTGAGCCTCCTCCCCTGTCGGTGAGGCTCAAGTCTCCTTCAGATACAGGTCAGCCTCCGTCAGCTTAATTTCGCAGTGAAGGTCTTTTCCCTAAACGTTCGTCCCCTTGGCTCGTCTTTCAAGCAATCGGTTTTGTCATTATTTTTTGCCCTGTACAGGCCAGATGTCCTTCTTCTTCAGGAGGTGAAGCTTGCTGCTTCTCAACAGCTTGCCAACCTTCCTGGCCTTCGTAGTCAATATCGATCTGCGCAGTTTTTCATCAACTCATCTTCCCCACATGGGCAGGGGGTTGCTTCTATCATCTTCAACCCCTCCATCGTGGCGTTGAACTGTGTCTTTGACTGCGAGTGCAGGGTGATCTCTTTAGACCTCCTTCTATCTGGTCTCAAATTCCGATTGCTTAATTTGTACGCACTGTGTTTATCAGCAAAGAAAAGGACATTCTTTGAAGATGTAGACTTTTACCTGTGCTCGTCCTTACCTGTAGTGGTTGCTAGGGACTTCAATTGCCATCCGGATGAGAACGACATCTTTTCGTCCGGGTGTGTCTACCAGTTGTGCCAGCAGAATACACTTTTCTATCTTTGGGCGTCTTCTTCCCATTCCAGCCAGTGTGGATCCACCTTTCATCAAGGGCCTTCTGTGTATTCGAGGCTGGACCTTTTTCTCGTAGACGCCAGTTTTGCTGGTGCTCCGGGTTCCATGGAGGTCATTCCATGCTCGTTTTCTGACCATAGTGCCATCAAGTGGTCTTGGAACCCTCCATTCCGAGGCGCCTCTGCAGGCCCTACTTCGAACAATTGGTATCTGAAATCTGTTTTCTGGTTTCTCTGCTTGACATCGATAAATACAAGGGAATGTTCGTTCGGTTTGTGGAAAGACATCTTCACAACCTGACTCAGTCGCTAGCTTCGTGGCTTTCTCTTAAATCCAAGATCCGTCGTTTTTTCAGAAAGATTGGGTTGGACGCCGCTAGACACAATCGGCGCCATCTCCTCATGCTGCAAGAAATCTTGCGCTTCCTCCGCTGTTCCATACCGAAGAGGGAGTATGCTGATGACATCCGTCAGGTCAATGCTCTAATGCTCCGCAGGGCCGCCTGCGCAGCTCTCAGGGCCAAACTGTCCTGGGCGTCTGACGTCCGACATATGTTGTCAGCTGCGTTCGCAGAGGAGAGGCGTCGCGCCAATAAGAAGAGAAAATGGCATCGTCTGCCATCGTTTGGTGGTAGAAAATGGCACAGTGGAAACTTACTCTGACATCTTGTCTGCCTTCCACTCTCATTTTTCATCATTTTTGGCCACCCAGTCTTTCCATCCGATGTCACAATGACGTGGATCGATGCACTTAGACCTTTCACTGCTGACGCTGACCTGTCGATTACCAGTCCCTTTTCAGAAGATGAAGTTAAGAAGTTTCTGTCGATGGATGGCCGTCATCAGTCCAGGCCTGGATTAGATGGCATTCCGTACTCGTTCTTTAATGTGACTTGGAAACTTTTTGGGCCTTTCCTGGTGCAAGTGTTTAATTCGATCCTGAAGGACCCTTCTTCCATCACGTCGGACTTTACCGCGGGGAGAATCATCTTGCTCCCCAAGGTACCGGATCCTGAACTTGTCATCCAGTGGAGGCCTATTACTCTACTTAACACAGAGTATAAGGTCTTCACTGATGTGCTGCAACAACGGCTCAAATGTTTCGCCGACGAGTTTTTGATCCGGGGCAATCCTGCTCCATTCGATCTCGCAGGATGTCCGACAACCTGTTTACCATCAAATGTGTTATGGACGAAGCGTGTGTGCGTCGTCAGACTCTCGCCGTGCCAATTTATTGTGAATGATTTCTTAAAGCTACTTATGTTATTTTGTGTCTGTTGATCAGAATTGTTTTCCAGCATTCTTTCTGTGATTTAATATGGCTAGTCTGAGCCCCAGCCTATTAAATCTATTTCTTTTCAGCTTTGCTGTGTTGGCCACACAGAAGTTTTACATGTCTTATTCTTTTTCTAATACTGAGTTATAAGATATTGCAAATGCTTACCTATAGTCATTATTCTTGATCGTTTTGTGATTTTGAAAAATATCCTTTTGGGCACTCTTTCTAGTGCTACAATAATGTCTTATGGCATTCACAATTGATTGTCCTTGAGGCTTTCAGGGGATTTAAAAACATTAAAATGTTGTTTTTAAACTTCTTCAAATTAATTTTACAACCTCGGATATTACTTCTCTCTTTTCTATGAATAGGTGAACACCAAACTTGTTGTATTTAAAATATTGCAGTTTTTTTGCTTAATATAAAATAACGTGAAATAAATTAAAACGCCACATTTGTTACTCAGTGGCCAATCAAAATAAAAATAACGTTAATTCGTTACAAATGGATGACATGAGTATTTGTGCAGGTGTGCAATGAGATGGAAACAAAAACTATGGATATATTGATATAGGTTCTGGTCTGCCAGATGATGATGAAGCTCCCTTAGCTACTGAGTTTGTAGTAATGGTAGTCTCACTACATCATTCTTGGAAGTTCTCATGCGGATATTTTTTAATTAATGCTTTGAAAGGTGAGGAACGAGCCAACTTGATTAACACTTGTCTAGTCAAACTGTATGGAATTGGTGTAATAATTACATCCGTAACATTTGATGGGCCTAGCAGTCACTTTAAAATGGCAAAGTGCTTGGGTGCTAATCTGGAACTCCCAAATCCCATCACATAGTTCCCAAATCCAGCAAACAAAGATCTGAAAGCATACATCATTCTTGATATATGTCACATGGAAAAACTGTTAAGAAATATGTGGGAATCATGGGGTGGGCTGAAGGATTCAGATGGCAACCCAATCTACTGGCATTACATTACCAAGCTTCATAATCTCCAGGAGTCTGAAGGCTTAAAGATAGGTAACAAACTTAGTAGAAATCATATTTACTTTAAACAAAAGAAAATGAAGGTCAATCTTGCTGCCCAAACAATCAACAAAAGTGTAGCAGATGCACTAACATTTTGTGACAAGGACTTAGGTCTCAGTCAGTTTGCAAACTCAGAAGCAACAGTCAAATTTATAACAGTGTTTGATCGATTATTTGATACTTTGAATTCTAGAAACCCATTTGGCAAAGGAACTAAAGCTCCTCTCAAAAAAAGTACAGAGAAGTACTGGCGAACTTTTCTATTGGAAATGGCTCAGTACATTATGAGCTTAACTAATCTCGAAGAAACTCCTGTTCATTAAACGCCAAAAAAACTGCAGGATTTTTGGTTAGCCTTAAAAGGATGAATGGGTAGATAGTAACAAAGCAGAGACTTCACCTTTAAATTATCTGATAACGTACAAATTCAGTCAGGATCATTTGGAACTTTTTTTTGTGCCATACGTGCCCAAGGTGGTTGGAACAACAACCCAACTGCACAAAACTTTGTCAGTGCATACAGAAAACTTTTAGTCAGGCATGAAATTAGGGCAGCAAATGGCAACTGCGAAATCAGGGACAATACTAGCATATTGCACACTACAAGAAATGTGGTTCAGTGTGGTGAAACAATCGCTAACACAAATACAACCAGTTTGACTAAAAGGTATGATTTACAGCTTCGATCACCAGCACAGAGTGATCATGATTATGTGGATGTTCCGAATGTATTCAATTTATCAGAGTTTACAGAAAATGCTGTGTGATATATCAGTGGATACGTATGTAAGATGGTATCAAAATGATTGAATTGCAGTGTTTGTAAACTAGCCCTCCTTGACTTTGAAAAATTGCCTATTGATCATACTAGGCTCCTAGTAAGAAAAGATAAGGGAGGACTTAATTTTCCATCATCTGATGTTATTTCTATCTGTATTGAATGTGAGAAATGTATTAGGAGACTTTTGGCCTCCACTCAAAGGTTACCTACCCCAGTCAAACAAACTTCTACAATAAATCTCACACGTAGTCCTGAACACTGTAGGACATAAACCGATCTTTCAATCCTTAAATGACCATATGTTTTGCACTGCTCCTGACAATAACCATATTTTTGTACTTATTGAAACTATTGCCAAATATTACTTAAAAATTCGTTTATTTCATCTTGGAAAAAATGTTGCCTCAAAGCTAACAGGAGACAGCATCAGAAGCAAATATTCTAGACTAGTAATTTTCAAACACCAGTAAATTCCAATGAATAATCTTTCTTTTAATTCTAGTAATTTTCACCAGTAAATTTTGTTATTGACGTTTGATGTACTAATTATTTTTTTTTTTTTGTAAAAAATATTTTATTGACATTTTTTTAAAATCAAAACTTAAAAATTTGTTAACTTTCCTGATGTGTTTCTGATGCTTTCTCCGGATTTTGTTTGAATATTTAAAAAGTCTGTGATATTTTAAACTACGTACAATGATATATGTGCTTTGAAAAAAATGCTTAAGTAACTTTTACACAGAAAGTTATTTTAAGAATTTTTTTGTAGCTTGGTTCATATTTTTCTATTACTTTTTAATATAAAATGTGTGTTTCATTAGTATTTAATATTAATAAAACACTCATCGGATTTTTAATATTTTTAAACTTTAACCGAAAAAAAAATGACTAACAAATGTTTTGTTTTTTGATCATTTATGTAAAAGTTATTAAAGGTCAAAAACCTGTTAAACTGTGAACCATTTGTTCAATTGGTTAATAAAATACAATTTTAAGATGAACCACCTAATTTCATGATTTCTTTTTGAAAAATTCGCGAATTTTTATTTTAGAGCACAGTGAAACTGGTAAGCTGATCTTCAGAAGATGGCGGCGGCGTTGCACCTTTTCCTGCAATACATTCTATTGGCAATCAGCAGTCCATGTATATAGAGGTCAGTGGTTGTAATGCAGCGTGGAGTGACCCGCTACCTACACAGTGAAGGGACGAAACCAATAGAAATCCATCGACGCATGTTGGCGCAGTATAGTAGATTCGGGTCTACGAATGGTGTAAGAAATTCAGCAGCGGCACAACAAGTTTGGCGGACGAAAAAGCCGAAAAAGTTCCGCCACCAGCCATCCGCAGGAAAGGTGATGCTGACCTTGTTCTGGGACCACAAGGGTCCCATAGTGGAATATTACATGGATAAGGGGAAGACGGTGACCAGTGCCACCTATAGTGAATTGGTGCGTGACATTCTGAAACCTGCTATACGCACCAAGCGCCGCGGACTTCTCTCAACAGGCGTTCTCATCCAGCATGACAACGCGCGACCTCATACGGCTCGTGCGACCCTGGCGACTATCCAGGACTTGCGACTGGAGTGCCTCCCCCATCCTCTTTACTCTCCCGACCTCGCACCCTCCGACTCACACATCTTTGGCTCACTAAAGGATTCTTTAGGTGGCCACAAGTTCGCGATCGCCACGGAGGTGAAACAGGCGGTGCATGAAAAAAGATTTTTTTTTCCCGAGGTACCCATGCCCTCCCGACTCGGTAGCGGAAATGCATCGAAAAGCAGGGGACTACATTGAAAAATAGTGTACTTGTTCCAACTCTGTAATAAAGGAGCTGTAAAAAAATATTTCCGGTTTTCATTTGACTGACCCTCGTATAATAATAATAATTGCAAAATGGTCTTAGGAGGATTTTTTCACATCATTTTACCTCCGATATTGATGAACTAGCTGGCCGCCCGTGCTTCCCAACGGAGTCTTACAGAACCCTTATTACGACAATAGCTGGGTAACACTTCCTAGAAAGCAAGCCTGTGCACGGAATCGTCATACATTGTTACAACATCATAAAAAGTCAGAATTTAGGGCTTATTATTGGTAGATATATACTTAACAGTGACTTTTTATGACGTAACAATATGTGACGTTTCCGTGTATAAGTCTTCTTTCTAGGAGGTGTTAGTACCAGCCACCCTGCTGATGAAAATCGTAGGAATAACATTACAACTCAATAACCAGTATTTGTTGTACGTGTTTTGGATACTATTCGCAAGAAATTTATTGCAACAAACCACATATAACAATGAATGAATTCAATTATTTGGACAATACTTCTTTGTAGACCACATTTTTAGTGAAAATTGTGGTCTTTCTTCAAGTTGCCTTGTTCATCACTTGCAAATACTTTTACTCTGACTGTCTCGAACGATGTTGTTCTTGAAAATTCAACGTAAAGTTGGTCATGACTGAATACTGGAGATGGCAAGTAAATGCCAAATGAATCCAGTGTTGTCCGTGGCTTTAGGTTGATCGTCATTGCAAAAGAAAGTCTAAATGGAAACTGTTTTCGTCTTAATGTATACGGAAGGTCAGGGTCATTTGGTGCAAGAATGACTCTTGCAATAAATACCCTGGTACCTTTAAAAGATCTTGTCAGTATTTCACAGTCAATGACTTTTGACATCATTTGCTTCACAATCATTCTCGTGTCACTGCAAAGACTCTTGTGGAGTCAAGGTTTCTTAGTAGCATGACTACTGCACCAACTTTCAAGTTAAATCTATGAGAAGGCGTACCTCCGGGAGTTAAGCTATTTAAGAACTCTGTAGAATAGTTTTCTACCTCCTCGGCTTTGCAGTATTTTGATGAATCGAATCTATACTCGTGTAGCATTTCAAGTCAGACTGATTTCGTCTAAGGACATTTTAATTCAGTTGAAGAGACTCATGGTTTTTTGGAGTCAAGATTGCACGAATTGCGATGCTGTTATCTTCAGTTTGGATGAGTTGAGGAAAGACAGCATCAACAATGCATACATTTTCAACACATACTGGAGGAATGTCTAAGTATCCTTCTTCTAATCCAGGCTCTTGACCATTTCCAAGTTTTAAAAGCCAATCGGAGAAGCCTCGGTGTTCTTGTGGAACGTTCTTGTCATTGGCACGCATATTTTGGTTCAACTTCAGGATCTGAACATCTTTCCAACATTTACCATTCTTCATGCATGACGAAATTATTTCAGTTCTACGTCCATGTGGAACAACAGGGAGAATTTGTCTAAAGTATCTACCGAAAAGAAACACGGCACCGCCAAATGGTGTATTGGAAGGGACTTGAGCGCCTTCAGCATTCACACACATGGCTGCTTCATCCCAAATGAAAATGAAAACTTATGCTTTCTTCAGTTCTTTTGCTGTATCACTTCCATGTCGAACATTACAGGTGGATGTTTCGTTAATTGGGGCAGGGAGCATGAAGAGGCTATGAGAAGTTTTACCTCCCTGAAGCAATGTCGCTGCTATGCCCGTAAATGCACATTGCAAAACTAAAGCACCTGTGCTACGAACGCAATGCATAATTTTTCGTAGAGGAAGTTTTTACCACTTCCTGCAGGTCTGACAATAAAGAAAAGACGTTTTGCTAGATTAGGATTTTCAGTTGCTTCCCTAATTTTTTCGAAATCCCGTTTTTGTCCTTGATTTCGTATTTCGTATTTTTCATCGAATAGAGCTTTTTCGGTGTCTATGTCGAAATATTTGTTTGAGTGGATGTGCTCGTCATAATTGCCATGTGGAACCTCGAGCCCAAAATGTGCCAAAGACTTTCTATGTGTTTGCAACACAGATTCTATTTCTTTGAATGTCATATAGAGAGCTTTCTCTCCATCGGGAAAGCGTCTCTTATAGTCTTCCATAAGATTGTCTTTATGTCTATTGAACAATTTGGCTGCATCAGATGGTTGACACATGATGCAGATAAATGCTAATAATTGCTTAAGCTCTATTGGCATTTCATGTGTTGGAGCCTCATTTAGGCAAGTATCCCATTCCGAGTCATCATCAGTTAGGCCCCTTGAAATGCAGGCTTCCTAGAAGGTTGAATATGGAACAGGGTTTCCTTTAAATCTTCAAAATCAAAAGAGGTGAAAACAATTCTTAAATCATCAAAAGAGGTGGCTCCTCGTACACGTAGAAGGAGAATTCGGAGGAACCATTTCTCCCTCTCTGTGGGACTTACGGTAAACATCCTACCAATTGCAGTTTTGAAACAATGTTGATACAAACAATGTATACGTAACCTTGGCAACATTGCGATGACATTAGCCGATTATATATATATGCTAGGGTAAATGTGATGAATCCGGGAATTATATATAGTAGCCGGTGATTATGTATAATAACCATTTTGTGTGGTAAATTTGATAATAGTCTTCAAATAATCACATTTTCCGGATGTTTTATGTGAACGCTGTTTAATATTCGCAAGCTCTCTTGTTGCGTAACAAATGCGATTTTTGTTCTTGCATTTTCTCAGAATCGAACAGTTGCGCCTTCTACAGCCAAGATTTTAAAAGTGGGCGACTGTTTTGAAGGGGATTGAGAAAAACAGGGGCTTGGTTTTTTTTTTGGGGGGGGGGTATTCCAAAAGTGTGGGCATAATTAATAAGATAGTCTTTCTTTTGGTTATCTCTCTTTTTCTCCCCCTCCTACTACTTTTCTTCCTTTCTACACTTCCCTCTCTTGCTACCCTTGCTCTGTTTTCGACTTATTTATATTTCTTTATTTAATTTAAACTACTTACCGATGTTGTCTTTGGTTCTTACAATTTTTTTCTCCGGCGATAGGATTCGATCCTGGGATAGTTGGATGTTTTGTATTAACAATCAACGTCTTTACCACTGAGCTATCAACTCGCTGAGAGCAAATGGTGTTAATTAAACTTAAAAGCATATCAAAAATATGATTGCAAATTTTCCCGTCTTTTGGCGCACACAGCCAATTAATTAAAAGAATTTTCAAAAATGACGGAATTTGGGAGTGTGAATGGCAATCCTATGTGTAGAAGCCGGTGGGTGGGGGCAGCTGGGAGCAATCAACCCCTAAAAGTGCGCACCAACCAGAAGAAAATATTTAAACTTTAATTTTTTGATCATGTTGTTTTTGTATTACGTTTTAGTTTTTTGTCCTAAGGCAAGGCCTGCAAAACTGTTGATGGTGGTGGCATCATCCTCTCTTCAAGAGGGTGGGGCGGATTTCAGTTACTTAAGGATTAGGTCAGGCGTGTGGCGTCCGGGAAGTGCAACTCAGAAAAACAATTTAGATAGACTCTGGTCCACATTACCCCTAGCTCTCCGTTCATCAGCAAACATTGCCACTTTCAAATACCGTATAAAGAAATATTTTTAACATTCCCACCAAACTAACTTTCCTCTCCTTTCCTCACCCTTTCTATCCTTAAAATTTAACTTTTAATACATCAAATATTGTTTCTTTGCTCCCCACTCAGGGACCTACCTCGTCGGCACCCGCCATACTGGCCCTGGGTGGACGACTTGTATCTTTCTTTAGATTAAATAAATAAAAATAAATAGATGTTTCCGTAATATGCAAGTTTGCAGGCTGCATTGAAGTGCTACATGGCATACCTCAGTCGGGTTTTGTGTGATCCCTAGAAAATTAATTACTATGATTCAAAAAATGCGAACCATTAGGATCCTGAAACCTGAATAAAATTTTTTATTCCTCATAAAAGGAAAGAATGCTGAAGTGGTGTTAGCAAAGTCGACTGGAATTTCCAATCTGGGTAATAACTGTTTATGCTTAGAATAAGCGGATAGATTGCAAAATTTTTCGTTTAATGCATAATTAGCCTGCAGCAGTGAGAAAATTGGTTGTGATATTATGATATGGATGTTGTGCTTAGGTTAATCAAGTTAAATGATTAGCATTTCAAAACATGGTGGTAGCAGAGAATGATTACAACAAAACGCGAACGATTAGCCAACCGTATCCGTGGGTTTCAGGATCCTTATAAATAAACTGTAGCGTCCCCTCCCCCGCAATACCAATTATGTGGTACTTAAGACTCAGCGTCCAAGTACCTGGGGAGGGAAAAGCTAAAGTTCGAGACCGATAAAAGAAGACTCCTTACACCACTGTGGCAGACTATACATCAATTTATTAATTCCAAACATATATTTATTTAACAAAATATCCTTCCCTTCTAATTATAAACTTATCCCTAGGGGCCCCTTATTTTCTTGCATATGTAAAAGTTAAGATTTACAAAAAAATGTCCTATTAAATCAAAATGATCAACACAGCTGGCACTCTTGTCATAGTAAAAGGAAAACCCTCAGCTAATAACGGTTTACTTGAGGCGGTGACGGCCGCTTGATATTAAAATTGGGTGATACTGATAACTCACACTGCCGAATCAAATATTCCATATACACCAGCGCCTGAAAGCGCAATGCTCTCCTTTAATGCGTAAAAAAGGGGGGAGGAACAGTGACCCCTCTTAGTCATTGTGAGCTATCAATTAAATCCCCCACTGGCAGCACTTGCTCAGTGACTTGCATCTTGCACTGTATGAGCATGCATACGCTAGTGCTTCCATTTCAATATTCAAAACTAATGCGCCGAATTACTGCTCATCCTCAAAACCTTGCTGAACTGATATCCAATTTTATTGACAAGGTGCTTAATAAAATTAGATTTCTTGTTTAATGCTCTATTTTTAAACAGCTGTCGACATTGATAAAACTTAATCTAACATATACCAATAAAACTCGTGTGCTACTATTCATTAAGACTTTAATCTTTTAGCTGACTATTATCCGTTGCTTCGTTGTCCAGTTTATGCTCGGGACCATGGTTTTACTGCGGAGGAATCGACCGAACTCACCATATTTTCGTCATCTAGGCAATTACAAATGGCGGTTGAGGACTTGACATGTTCTACTTGGCTATCTCTTTTAAACAAGGTCGTTGAGTCAATAATCACTTCTACTGCCGTAATCAGGGTCCTTCATGAAATCACTTATGTCGCACATCTCCGTTCAGTCAGTAATGCGAGCCGAATAATCATGTTGGAAAAGAATTACAACATATATCAAATCAATAAATTCAGTTTCAGAACTATGAATGCATATTTACTTGGTTCCAGGTTAATTGTAATTTACCCCTTTTTCGACCTGCAGTTATTTCTTAGCATAAAGTTCCAAAAGTCTCGATCTTGCACAAAGCAACTTTCTTCAGCTTAAATCAGTCATCAATTTTATCTTCCATAATGTTCCGCAGAACAGTCAATATATTATATCAGAACCTCTCTCAACAGCGACAAGACAAGGAAAAAAAAAATATACACAGAAGACAGAAGAAATTTTCACAACAAACGAAAAAAACACGTTCCTCCAATTCGCCGAAAACGATCGCAACAATCCCCTGCTGGAAGCTGTGCTATCTTCTCCGAATTCCCATTAACAATGCAGCTCCAACAGAGGACCATGACGATCGCTCACGGCATATCAATCTCTCAGAAAAGACAATACAATACACAAATTATTTCTAACGCACCACAAACAATAACCTCACACAACAAACAACCCTCACTACTATTACATAACCAACAAATAAAACAAAACACTACGGATAACACACCTTATTTGCTATTGTCTCACTCCTCCCACCATCAGACACACGTGACTCATAAAACGGCACGTCACAAAACCTATAAGCAAATAGCATGGTGTGTGTCTGTTTAGTATAGAGGGTAGGTTAGATTAGGTATGGGTTTGGTTTGTGTATGTTTGGTTAAGTCAGGTTATGTTAGGTTGAGGTGTGGTTGGGTTTAGGTTAGCCTAGGGTTAGGTTCAGGTTGGGTTTAAGGTCCAGGTCGTAGAATTTTTCCTATTTCTAATTACGTTATGTTTGAATGTATGTATGTTTGCCTCTAGGACGCGTGAGCGCTCTCGGAAACAAAGATTTACTGCCCACAGTAATTAAACGTCCACAGATAATAGAAAAAGGAATTAGTCTTGTCACAGTTCAGTCCGAGCACTGTTGGCACTCCCCTGCATGCAACAACCAGGGGGTATGTATGTCTCTAGGGCGCGTGAGCGCTCTCGGAAATAAAGATTTTCCGCCCACAGTAATTTACTGCCCACAGATAATAGAAAATCGAATTAGTCTTGCCATTGCTCAGTCCGAGCACTGTTGGCACCCCCCCGCATGCAACAAATCGGCCTCGGTGGCTCAGGGGTTGCGTGATCTCCTCTGATGCCCGAGGACGCGGGTTCGACCCCGGCCGAGGATGACGAGGATTTTTTCAGGGGGAAAATCCTGAGATCACGCACTTCCTTCGTAAGGGAAGTAAAGCCGTTGGTCCTATATAGTCGTTTGTGGGCTGCACGTTAAAGAACCCTTGCGAGGCAAAATTTGCGGCCCCTATAACGCCGTCCTGAAATGACCATAGCAGTAGAAAAGGACGTTAATACCAAACAAACCAAACCAACCAACCTGCATGCAACAACCAGGGGGTATGTATGTCTCTAGTGCGCGTAAGCGCTCTCGGAAACAGAGATTTACCGCCCACAGTAATTAAATGTCCACAGGTAATAGAAAAACGAATTAGTCTTGTTACAGTTCAGTCCGAGTTCTGTTGGCACCCCCCTGCGTGCAACAAACAGGGGGTATGTAAGTCTGTAGGGCGCGTGAGCACTCTCGGAAACAAAGATTTTCCGCCCAAGTAATTTACTACCCACAGATAATAGAAAATCGAATTAGTCTTGCCACAGTTCAGTCCGAGCACTGTTGGAACCCCCTGCAATCAACAACCAGGGGTATGTATGTCTCTAGGGCGCGTGAGCGCTCTCGGAAACAGAGATTTACTGCCCACAGTAATTTACCACTCACAGATAATCGAAAAACGAATTAGTCTTGCCACAGTTCAGTCCGAGAACTGTTGGCGTAATTTTTGTACACATACTCAGGTTTTTTTCCTTATTTTTTATAACTAAGACGATTGTAGTATGTAGACAATTTTGCATATTCCGAGTATTATGTATTCAATTTGATTATTAATGTTTGCTTTGAAAAGTTAAATTTATTCATGATTTCAAATAGAAAAGGGGAAGGAATAGTCTACGAACTGGACTCGAACGAGAGGCCATACTTTTCACTAGAACACAGGCTCGGGTCAAGGCCGTGGAATTTTTCCAATTTCTAATTGTGTTGTGTTTGAATGTTTGTTCGCTGTCAATAATATCTTCTCATTGCATTTGAGAGTTAATGTCTGAAAAAAATAATATATGTTTGTTTTCCAATTGTAAGCTAATTTTTCCGTATTCTAAAAGTGTTGTACATTTGTTTTCAGAATTAATTTTTTTGACTGGCGTTTACAATAAACCATTTATTACAGAAACCAACCCTTTTTGGATATTTTTTTAAATCGCCGATAAAAGTATTAAATTGAAGTTATTTATTAAACTTCCCAGTGTAAACGATTATTGAATAATAAGCGGTTTCTGTATAAATTCGCTTTTTCATCATATTTGCCGTGACATTTGTGAGAGATTGCGTGTGGAATATATAATTTCTTTGTTTTTTTCCATAACAACGATTTTTTCATGAATGTCGTGTTTTTATATTGCAATTTCACTTTATGTGGTGTTTGGAAAGTGAAGATTAACCAGCTATGTTAGTTTTTGGAGAAAAGAAAACGCAAGAGTGGCAATTGGATTTGTTGCACCGCATATGAGTTTGCGAATTGCGCTTTCAAGAAACTATTTATTTAAGAAGCCAACTCTTCTTGGGAATTTTTTAAAATCACCGGTAAAAATAATAAACTGAAGTTTATTTATCAAACTACCCAAGGTAAACGGTGATTATGAATAATAACCGGTTATTATATATATTCCCCTTTTCTTCATATTTACCGTAACATATAGATAAATAGAGAAAAAGAGTAATGGCGTGAAAAAATAGTAATGGCGAACAAGGAGCCGCGCATTAATCTATGCACATAGGACATGTTTGATAGCGACAGCTTCCATGTCCACGGTGCTTAGCGGTAACACGAAAGTCCCTGATTCGAGTCCAGGCCGTGGAATTTTCTTCACTATTTTTCTCTATATAATTTCTATATAATTTGTTATTTTGAAACATTGAAGAATCAATTAAATATTCATTTAGGTCTTTTAATGCTTTTCGAAGTCTTTATCAAATTTATAGTTTATGTGCTTCGAAGTGCTTAAGATATTTCTACAGATTCCTTCCTCTCTACTGTTCCGATGAGTAATGTTCCGAGCTAAAAAATAGCGTTACGGATGATGCAATAATTTTAATTTTGCATCCTATAAACACACAAGTTTTGTGATTTTAGATACTGCGAATAGCTTGCACGTGCCGTGTTTGTGCAAATAAACATAGATGATAAAATTATAATATCTAGTTTTTAATGTTGAGATAATTGTTTGATTTTTTTGAAAAAATATTCACTTCATATTGACTTCATATCAGCGTAAGAAGAAGAATTTGATACTGGTGTCCGATCCAAAAATAAAAATTTGGAGAAAGTCCCTTATCGTTTTGTTTATTTTTGAGAGCAACTGAAATTCAACTCATTCTATCGGCGATATGTTTCTCAATTTTCACGATTGAGCTTGGGCTTTTTATAAGAGTAGCTCTATACATTTGTCTAATAAATTATGCAAAAGACAATTTGGTAACGCATGCGCTGCGCAGTTAAACATTATTTAGTAAAAATGCTCATATTTCATCAAATATTTAATATTTTTCTATTCTGATTGCAGGGTGTTGTCTGTACTGTACCACAGATTTCTTGTTTTTCAATGAAACATTTTAAATTATTCAGAGTTTGGGGCCTGGTAAATTTCCTTGTGGCCCCAAAACATGGATACTTTAACATTGCACCCGCTTCTCTTCACACCCATTACTTTAACATGGCAATCTCGATGTGCAATCTGTAGTTTGTCAAGTTTTCTGTAAATGGCATTGCATTGGGTTGAAAATCTTGCGTGCTGTAAACAAAAAACTTACGAAAACATTTCGACCTTTTTAAAGAAACCTTTATATCTCCATGAATATACGTGCTATTCTCATACAAACGAACACAGAAAAGTAAAACAAGCCTCTTAAGCATATGTTACAGCTACAATGCATTTCAAGCATTATTTTTTACAGGGTGATTCCAAAATTTATTTTTTTGGTTCACTTCTTTGCTGGTCCCCTATTTGGCTTCGGGAGAAAACCTTCGCTGAAATATATGAGGTGTAACATCCTTTTTACACCCCTGAAATTTCAGGATAATCTGTCAAGTATCTTTCTAGATATTCGACAAAACGTCAAAAATCGAAAGTGTCCGGTCATTAATGGCAATACGGTGTACATGATATCAATAAGAAGTCATTTATATTATTAGTTATTGACATGATTAATCCAAATTTTTTATAAGCAAATATATAAAAGGTGATATTTAACCTGTATATGCTATTAAATATTCAAAGATTAAATGGCTTTTATTTTCTAAAAGAAGCTCACACTCTTTACATTATCCGATGACGGCGGAGAGGTTTTCAAATATATATCTGGAAAGAAATTCAAATATAATTCAGTAATTGAAAGAAATATATTTCGCTATTCTTTTTCGCTTTCATTTTAGATCGCAAAGACCAAATTTTCTCAGTCTCTAAAACTGAACGTCGAAGTGAATGCATTTCTGAACTAATGTAGAATAATCGATTGATTCGTCTTCAGCATGCACATGGTTGACAATAAGGTCACCTACAAGGACGTCGCCCTTCTGAGGAATCCAATTTATAAAATCTAAAACAGAGCTATTGTAAACATTTTATTTTAATATTGGATTCTAGATTTCTCTTTGGATTTGGACATATATTAGCAAACGCCCGATCTTTCTCTAATCCCTTTCTTTAGTTCGTAACCAGTATTACGTTTAGTGGTAATAGGCCAGTTTCAGTCTATTTAATCCTAAGTTCTTCCTAAGATTAGTCGCATTAAATAAGTTAATTAATTTATCTATATTTAATGATACTGTAAGCGTGTCTGAAAGGCTCAATAACTGTTCCGACGAGTTTCTTACAACGAGGCTTTGAATTGCTCGACTATCAAAAATATCCGGCCACAAATTTCTATTTTGCGCGTCCAGATGTTGTTGCTCGTGGTCATTTTTAATCCTTTTCAGTTCCTTCCCCTCCATAAAACTGCCACGAATCATCAAGAAAGATTAAAATATTAATTGGTACGCCAAAGATTGCTTACCAAATGTTGCAAGCTCATAATGGAGGGGAATAAGCCTTCCTTTTACATTTCTTCGCGGTCAAAATTAAATGAAAGTGGAGTTTATGCATTCAAAAAAATGTTTATGTTTTATTAAATCTTAAAGTAAAAAATTAACCAAAAATTCAATTTGCCATGGAAATGTTTATCCTCTGAGTTTCCTTGCTCTTTTTCTCCTTTTCCCTCTAAGCTCAAATTGGCTGTGCCGACGACCGGCGAGCTTTTAACGTTGAGTCGCAGCCGCCTCCGCCTTTGCGAAATGCCAGATCGATGAGATTCATTCCTTTACGTTCTCGTAATGAAGCAACTCATTAAGGAAAATCGGCGTCGCTCCAAACACTTTCCACCGTCTGGCCGCCCGTCTGTCTCTTTCCGTTTGGCTGGAGTCATTTTCATTAACCAACGGAACGGGTCGAGCAGAGGCAGCAGCGGGAACGCACTTATCCCCACCTCAATACTTACCATCCCCGCCAATGCCTCCCGGACTTCCACGCTAAGACCAAAACTGCCTTCCATCACGAAGGGTGATGGGAACTTAATAGTTTCTCCAACGCAAGAGGAGGTGGTGTTGGGAGGGGGGGGGGGTCCATTCTGTTAATGAAAGATAAAATGTTTATATCAGCATTTGTAACGCGATTAGGGCTCCGGTTTTTATTTAATAATCTGGAATCTTTTCTCAACAATTTTTACACAAGTCAAATCACTATTTTAAATCTTGTTTTAATGTGAAAAATAAAATAAATAGCAAAAAGAAATCAAAATAAAAAGAAATTTAAATAAATATAGCATTTTAAAGAAACATTATTTGGCCTACAGCACCTCTAAAAATGAAACTTTAAATTCATTCATAAATGAACAATAAAAATAGGAATGAGAAGAAAATCCATAAAGTATACCAATCTTTCTAGATATCTTTGAAACTGTTTGAAGTAGTTGACTGGGTAAAGCACTTTCTCTGCCTTGAAAGGTTTGTCTTCTCTATAAAGAAAACTGTTTACCCTTCCCTTCAAGTCAGAGTGTACATAATATGGAAAAAGATGATCGCAGTGTTATACAGGTTATCAACTTACCGAAAGATTCCTTTTGATCGGGCAATTTAGAAGATATGGAGACGTTGGGAATAACAAAGTTCAAAATTATTAACAGGGGATTCGAAAATTGAAAATGATACATTTTTATGAACGCTTAACTGCAAGGTGCAAATATTAACGAGCTTAATCTGAAAGATCGAAACACAAGACTTTGCAAATCAGTAGAGACGAATAAATTCCCAATGTCGAATATCAGCATCCGACGATAAATTGTATGCATTTGCCCCAAGTCATGCCAATCCCGGAAGATTCGTCTTCAGAACTGCCTTTCCCCTCCATGGAAACTACCTTCAGTGCCTCGATGATGCTAAGGTCGTGCAAAGTAGAAAACATTCATGCCAGAAAGGCTTTAGCTGCGGGATGAGATTAAAAGTGTCCGATTGGTTAAGGACCCACTCCAAGAGATCGGTGCTCGCAACGGAGTTTTATATACAGTACGTTCAACATGTTTGCTGGCGCGCGACGACTCGACTTCGGGAGATACGGGAGTTCTAGTGGTTGAGGAAAGGCTATTCCGGAACAATACACCTTTTTGGCCCCTGCTTCTCTGAAAGACAGGAATCATGAAACTAGACTGCTCAGGTTAATAGGCTGATCGGCCTTTTAGAAAACTCGGCTGCAGAATTAGGCGCACCTCTCTGTATCCAAAAGTGCCAATGTGCATCCCCTTGTTAGCCTCAGTGGTGGTGGAGAGCTAGAGGATAGAAGTTTGTCTTTCTAGATAAAGACGCCCGGTACCCGGGCCGGTTGGGGCTGGCAGCGGAAAGCGAGTGTGAGACATATTTTCGTACGCCTCAACCCAATGGCAAATGTGTGGTTGTAGACAACGCCGGCCATGACTGCTTCATTTTGCCTTACACGATTTCCTGCCCTGGCAGAAGCACCCATTGAAGTAAATGCGAGCGCATTGTTCTACTTGCGGATATCACGAAATAAAACCATGGCGCTCGAAAAGCTGGCGTAGTGGGGCCGGCGGCAAATCAAATGTAGGCAACACAACTTGACCTCACAACTGCAATATATATTGTCATCACACATGGCCACCTCTGTGGCGCGCAGTAATGGCACTCATCTCGTAGTGGGAGTTGATGTCTTACTGGGTGGGTGTAGCTGTCGTAGTAGCAAGAATGGCTGAGTGCTTGGAAGTTTCAGATGTGTCAAGACCCCCGTGTAAGCGCAAGGATGAGGAACAGCAGCGACTTGCAAGTCATTGTAACCTGCGGAAAATTCGGCGAGATATCAACTTCAACTTGATCAAGAAGACGAACAGCATCATACAGTCTCTCTTAAGTCTGGCAGCACGCCAGTAGTGTATCATCATCTTCTCCTTATGCTGATATGAAGGCATACTGATCAGCTCTCCGATCCAAAAATAAAAATTTGGAGAAAACCCCTTATCGTTTTGTATATTTTTGAGAGCAACTGAAATGCAACTCATTCTATCGACGATATCTTTCTGAATTTTCACAATATTTGCTTGGGCTTTTTACAAGAGTAGCTCTATACACTTGGCTAATAAATTATGCAAAAGATATTTTGGTAACGCTTGCTCATGCGCAGTTAAAAATTATTTAATAAAAATGCTCATATTTCATCAGATATATAATATTTTTATATTCTGATTGCAGGGTCTTGACTCTACAAGAGTTTGTCAAGTTTCCTGAAAATGGCATTGCATTAGGTTGAAAACCCTGCATGTTATAACAAAAAACCTACGAAAATGTTTCGATTTTTTAAAGAAACCTTTATATCTCCATGAATATATGTGCTATTCTCATACAAATAAACACAGATAAGTAAAAGAAGCCTCTTAATCATATGCTTCAGCTACAACGCATTTCAAGTATTATTTTTTACAGGGTGATCCTAAACATTATCTTTTTGATTCACTTCGTTGCTGGTCCCCTACTTGCCTTCGCTGAAATTTATGAAGTGTAACATGCTCTTTACACCCCTGAAGTTTCAGGATAATTTGCCAAGTATTTTTCTAGATACGGTATACGACAAAACATCTAGATACGAAAGTGTCCGATTACTTATGTTACATTTTGAAATAGAAAGAACGATTAAAAAGGCTATCAGATTCGCAAGATGTCATTTCGAACGGCAGTATGCTGATACCGATTGTACGAACTCTAAACAAGCTCGGATGTTAATCCATTTAAGAACATTGAACGGTATTAAAATCGTTGGGTGTTCACCAGCAGTGATTATCGAAATCTTCCTGGTGAAATCCTTTTGGAGGAATTAAAGGAGCAAGCTCTTAGATACACTGCCCGACCACTATATTAGATACAATCTAGTGCAAAAAGGTTTAGACTTAAGTCATAGTTGAGCACGTGAATAGCACATCTCAAGCGTATACCTGCTACCCTATTTTCATGCAGAAGGGACAGGACCAGTCTAATCTGCCTTGACTCTCAGTAAAAGTACTTGTTTTTGCAACCGATCAACATCCGGGTTTCCAACATCCGGTAGTTTTTGCACCCGAGTGTACATCCTCCCCGTGCGCACAAATGGTTCGCTTCACTCCGATGCATATCACATGATCTACGAAGAGTGATCAAAAAGTAAGGTTGCAAGTCTGCAGTGAAACGTGTATATTTTATTTCATACATCCAATACAACTGATAGATTTCATACAAATCTGTCCAATTCAATACAACAAATTTCATACAACTTATAGTACATAAATTTTTCGACATAGTCTCGATATTCGCCTCTTGCAAGCTGCACGGACGCCACCATCGTGAAGTTTCTCAAACTATTTGTGGCATTGGATTGGGAGTTGAATGAAAAGAAAATGGGTGATCTTATTAAATGCGGTTTTCAGTGTATTAATTTAGATTTCACAAGACCCAAAATACTTCTTTATTTTAATCGCTTTGTCCATAGCTGTCTTTACTGACGAAACCTGTTTTCAGATGGAAATGAATAATATTTTGTTCCTTCTGGGCGTCCATAATATGAATTTGAACATTCTAGCATATCATACAAGGCATATTTGAGCCAATTCAGCAAATTTATACACAAAATATAATCGTTCAAATTGAGATAAATTTGC
>JAHWFO010108389.1:74127-99346 GCA_023313115.1 Rhysida immarginata
TTTTTACCAGGAGGGAATATTCAAACTCATCCCACGAACCGACAAGTGCCTAAACCGATATGGAGACTATGTCAAAAAATAACCTAATGTATGTACTATCAGTTGGCTATATGAAATAAAATGTACACCTTTCACTGCAGGCTTTGTAACCTTACTTTCTGATCACCCCTCGTGTGTTGGATATAAATACAGCTAATCGAACTTTACGTCGGTGATTTAGATCTAACGAATTTTGCACGTGGCATGATCGTATTTGCACGATGTGCTGGACGAAGCATCTCTTAGACGGCATTCTCAAGGGTATTTCGAGAATGCTTCATCGCACAAAAAAAAAGTCGAGTCAGCGATAATCCATTGGGAAGGAAACCGCTCGTTGATCAGAGTTCAGCTAAGGATGCCGAGACTTTTGCAAGTCAATAGATGATTACTCTTGTCCAATTGACAACCGAATTTAACCTTAAGCCTGGTTCCCACATGCGTAAAAACAACGACAGAAACCACAAGGCAGGAAATTTTCTGACGTCAGTTCCTACTTTCGTCTTGCTGCCGACAGAAAACTCTTGTTTGAGCTGGATTGAGTCATAGCCTACAAAGATAATTTTCTGTCGGGCAGAAAGTGATGCCAAAAGTATTTTCTGCTAATTAGAAAATTTCTTTAATTCTTTTTTCCTTTTTCTTTCTATTCACATCCAATAACTTTTTATTTAACTCTCTAATTCTAATATAGGTTCTAAATCTAATATATTTTTTAACAACTCCAATAGGAGTGTTTTCATTACTTAGAAATGAAGTATAAGCAAGATTACTAACAATAGAAAAAATATTTTCATCTTTCTTAATGCCGTGAAAATTTTCTTGCCAAATACGACATTGCATTTCTTTAATGGAATGAGTAATTCATCTGATGGATATAGTAAGTTCCCTTTAGAAATTTCGGAAATCTAATTTAAACCAGTATCCTTAATTACTAAGTCCTTAGTATAAACTCCATAATTAGGATACTTAATTTTGAACTTAAAAGCAATGACTCCAGCAAGGTATTTTAAACCTTCTTGCTTCATGGTGTCACAGAAACCTTCTTTTTCCAGTAGCTTTAACAAATTTTCTTCTTCATCAGAAATTACACAATTCTCATCAAGATGAGATTCTACAGAATTATCATCACTGTTAAAGTCATTATCTGGAATCTGAATTTCGTTATCACTTAAACCATTTAATAAAGTGTCAGATATTATAGCGCCATCATCATCATCATCATCACCATCATCATCAATCAGTTTTTTACGATTGCGATTTATCACTTAAGCATTGAGATAAACATTCATCCTATTATTATCTACAGTATTAGCAGCCTTAGAAATCATAAGTTGCGATTGTTTCCCAAGTAAATAGCACTTCAAAACTGTACTTGAAATTTGTCTCCTCCTACTTCTCCAATTTCAAGACTGGCTTTTTTCTGAAACAATACCTTCTTGGCTTGCATCCTAACACCTATCCCAACTCCTACCCTCCAGATCTGGACTCTGTCACCATCATGCGTTTGAAATTTAATGCATGCGGATGATCATTAGAACAACCCATTCGCCTTATAATAGAAAAAAATTTCAAGAATGTCTTGATTTAATGTGCTGTTCATATATATTTAACTTCATGCTTTATCTTTAAATAATCGTACAATTCAACAAGTGACTTTAGGGCCGGCTTTAGCAATTTTGCCGCCCCGTGCAGAATGCAATTTTGCCCTTGCCGTGCCGCCCCCCAACATTGCCGTTGCCGCCCCTAAAAGTTTGCCGCCCTGTGCAAGTGCACCACTTGCACCTATGGTGGAGCCGGCCCTGGACCAATTATTTAACAAAATCCCTTTCTGAAAAGGTAATAAACTCTTATTATCACCGACTTTCATGTTTAAAATCGATGAATTCACGTTATTTAGTAACTTAGTCTGAACCGGTAAATCTAATCCAAAAGCATAAATCACTTCTCCATGTGCTCTGAATAAACATTAAATAAGCGAAACCAATCATGAAAAAGAATTAAGCATAGTTGTTGCACTATACACCCGATTTTCATCCTTTTTATCAATTATTCCTTCTTTATATAGAACTTGCAAAAATAAAGCAACCCTTCTGGACAAAACTGTCACTGCAAGACTTACTTTTTGTCTGTCACTCCCTCTGCAATCAAAGTGGCTTTGTGACAAATCATATAATATATGCAAATCATCAGTTCTGTACTCAATAACTTGTTTCAAAAATTGCTTATCAACCAAAGCACCCTCAAACCAAAAGCCCTTGTCTAAAATATTATTCTGGACTAATTTTAATCTGTGTGGTGTATCCGCAAAGAAAAATATTTTCTGTGTATATCATCACATGGATGAAAACAAAAACACTGATTTACACGTTTATTATGCCCAATATTTAGCTACCTCCATAACAATGCATTATTGGGATCCAAATCACATGTAACAGAAACAACAATAAAACCACGCTCATATAGTAAGTGACAATATTAAACAACAGCTGTTTATCGACACGAAAATCAAAATCATAGAAAATTGGTTGCTTCCATTCCCTAAAAGCCCCCGACACTTAATAACTTAACATGCCTTGTGAGGTCCCCAGACTTTTTCTGTATGCTTATCAAAGTCAATTTTATTAGAGATGTATATCTCATCAAATGTTAGTGCAACTGACTTTTCATACTTGCTAAATTCTGTGCCCTTTTTAGCCATTAATTCTAAAACAGTATTTAAAATGCCTGGTTCAAAATCTAAATCCTCCACCCAATTACGTAATGTTGTTTCTCCAGGCAGTGGGAGTTTATGCAATTCTCTAATATAATTGTAACACCTTGTACTCATACTCTTTAATGTAATCGCAGAAGCTATATCAACTTGCTCCCAACGCATTTTTTTTTATCAGGGCTGAGAATACGTCTAACTTAACCCGGAGTACACAAATGTTTAAACAAATTAATTTCAGTGGTGAGGTTGTTATTGTCCATCCTTAACTGGTGTATTTCTTGGCGTAGGGTTGCCAATTCCTGTTGTGATTCCTTTATATAGTCAAGTGCAAGGTCTGTGTATATGTTACTCAGTCCTTGATCAGGTGAAGAGATTTGCTCATCTGTATCAATTAAGGTGTCAGATTCTCTAATTGAGTCAGGTGGGCTTGATGGGTGAAAATCTGCAATTTCATTTGACCTGCTAAAATTAAAATTACAAATTAATAAAATTAAAACAAAAATTCTCTTTAAGGTATAAAATTAAAAAAGGACCTACCGTTTTTGTCGTTTAGCAGATCTTTCTGAACAATCAGAAATTTGATTCAGCGTTTGTATGCTTCTTAAATCAACAGTTGGTAAATGTATCGCAGGAAGAGCAGTTGCTTTTAGGCGTAATTTAGTATTCATCATCCTGTGCTCCATTAGGTTGGCATAATCATCATCACAAAAATGAGCTGAACATGTATAAGCTATAAATTTTTAATAACTTGTATAAGATAGGGCAGATCTGTGTATATACCTTGGGATAGGGTTCTTACAGAGTGCTTACCTCTAGTGTTAACTTTATCTTTCCTTTTGCATAAATGTAACCACTGTTTTACAATGGTCACATCTTTTGGAAACCTATGTAAGTGTAATCCATTCTGTTTTATCGTATCTGAGTGTGTATTACACCCATAAACTGCACAAGTTGTCATCGTCACTCTCGGGAAACGGGTAAACATTAGCGCTATGTCACGTGGGCGAAGCGGAGTGAGCTAGACAAGAAAGTGAGAACGTAAATAACGATAAAAAATGATTATTTTATTTGGCAAAACAAAAGAAAGATTTCGGTACATTAGAACTGAAGCGTATCGATAACGTTTAAAGAATTTTGAGTTCAAAGTTCTGAAGGCAGTGGAAGATCACAAATAACGAGTTATAGTCCTTGATTAGTTTTAGATGACGTCATGAACGGTCATCGCACCGATTTTAAGACGTATGAATGTCGCTTAAATATTTTAAAAGTCAAATGTCCGTTGAGGAATTTCGGGACAACCTCGTGATACAATGTTCTTTCTCCAGAATTGTTGTATGGAGATGGGGGTATTCAGGATGCTGAACATTGATAAAGATGGGGAGACGCAAGCACCGAGGCGAGGTTAACTCGAAGGCATTGCGACCTCCGAAAACTATGGTAGAACCCACACAGGGTAGAGGATTAATAGCAGATAGGCCAGATCCGGTAAGTGTCGATTCATAAGGACAGTCCAGGCGAGGTAGCAAACAGGTAGGTCGTTTATTATAAAGTTCAGAAGTTCACCGGACACCGACGCTGGCGGACTCGATGCAGTACGAGGACGTCGAAGTACGATGAAGAAGCTGATCGAGCGAAACGACGAACTCTTACAGAAGACTCGCCGACGGGGGGTGTCGATCTACAGAACACGTTGATTAGGATGATGCAGGTAGTTTCGACGATGAACGAACGCGTAACGTTAACACATAGCCGAATTCTGAAGCGAGAAGATAGTGCCGTTTCCAAGACTTCGTCGCTTCGTTGCACACAAAAAAACAATTGGAGCACAGGTACGCCCCTCTTTATATGATATAACGTGATTCGATTGAAAATCACCTCTTCAGGTTGCACACCAATTCGCAAACACACACACTCTTATTTTGACTGCTAAATTAGCATACATAAGTATGAGAATAGCACGTATATTCATGGAGATATAAAGGTTTTTTTTTTAATCGACCTTTTTACGTAAGTCTTTTGTTTATAACATGCAGGCTTTTCAACCGAATGCAATGCCATTTTCAGGAAACTTAATAAACTACAGTAGGGACAACACCCTGCAATTAGAATATAAAAGTATTAAATATTTGATGAAATATTCACTCTGTAACAAAAATATAAAGTCATTGAAAAAATTGGAATAATTTATTTCCATTTTACTTGATTGAAACAATTATGTAATTACTACAGGGTGTTTCAGAAAGGACTCCCCAACGGACTCACTGTTATAAAGTGCATGCTATCGATCAATTTTCGCAACAGCAATGGCTTTAATTTGTCCCACTCCCTGCAAATTGTGACTTTGAGTTGATTCACGTGATTAAATTGCTTATTTTTTGCGTAAACACCTCGAACTAATAAACCCCGAACATTTTTTTTCATTCGGTGCAAGCCTGGGGAACGAGAAGGCCACTCAATAACATCAATCTTCTCCTCCTGAAACCAGTTCTTGTGGACTGCGATGCATGAACAGGAGCATTGTACTGTTGAAACTTCCACTTATTTCCAAATGGTATTAAATGTTCGTACAACATTTCTTGATATTTCAAAAAATTCATTTTTCCATCAATGAAGACAATGTCAGATATTCCTCCTGCTCCAAACGCCGCCCACACCATTGTCGAACCACCACTTTGCTGTTGGCTGAATTTCACTTGGGTATTTTCCGTAAATCATGCCAATACGAGTTGTATCCATCTGGACCATCCAGGCAAAAACGCTTTTCATTAGTATAAACCAATTCGTCCCATTCTTTATCCCATTTGACATGATTTTTTGGCCATTCCAACCTTCTTGCACGATGCACATCAGTGAGCTTCGGTTAAGTCTTCACTTTTTCATATTTCACGTGTGGGTTTGAATTAATGCTCCTCCAAGCAGTTTCGTGCGACACTGGGGTTGGTAAAATGCTTGCAATTTCACGGGTAGACAGCTTTCATTAGTTGCAAGGGATTTAATCACTCTCTCATCATGGGTACTAAGTTTTTGTGGATGTCTACTTCGCTTTTGGTTCCATACTTCTCCCCAGTTTTTAATAAATGTTGAATAACTGTTTGTGCGCGTCCTAGAGTTGAAGCAATTTTGCAACTTGACTGTCCTTTACCTTGGAGAAAATACACTGGCGGGAAAAAAAATCCCAACACCACGAAGGACTTGTGCTAGATGAATGAAATTTGGACAGTATATTCAGCTGTGGTATTTATTCAATTGATTCAAGTTTCAAGGTTACAACTTATAGGGGGCGCCAACAGCGCCACCCTGTACATGGTGAAAAGCACGGACTTTAATACCCGCTGTAGTCGCCGCGCTGGTCTATGCAGGCCTGCACACGTGCATGCATACAGTCGTAGAGATGCCGAATATCATTTTGTGGTATGGCATTCCATGCCTGATGTACCGGGATGGTCAGATCAGCGACAGTTGTTGCTGGTTGTGGAATAGCCCTGACACGGCGTCCGACCATGTCCCAGACGTTCTCGATGGGCGACAGATCTGATGATCGTGCTGGCCATAGTAGGATGTGGACACCCTGAAGGGCACGTTGGGTTGCAGCGGCAGTGTGGGGTCGAGCGTTATCCTGTTGGAACAGCCCCCCTGGCATACTAGCCATGAAATGGCAGCACAGTGGGTTCAACAACCATCCGAATGTAAACATTTGCCGTCATGGTGACTGGGATAACCACCAGGGGGGCCTGTTGTCTTAGGAAATCCCTCCCCATACCATAACGCCAGGGGTGGGGCCAGTATGCCGACGACGGATACAGCTCGGTAACATGACTTTCCCACTCCTCCTCCTGACCCTTGTGGAACCATCACTCTGACCCAGACAGAAACGACTTTCATCCGTGAAGACCACAAACCTTCATTCTGCCCTCCAAGTTGCTCTGGCTTGACACCACTGAAGACATGCCGCACGGTGTTGAGAGATAAGAGGCAGACATGCCACAGGGCGCCTGGAGTGGAGGTTCCTGGCCAGGAGACGGTTCCGAATTATGCGTGGAGTGACGTTGGGTGCCACAGCAGCCCGAATGTCCGCTGCAGATGCTGTCCGATTTGTCAGCCATCCTACAGATGCGCCGGTCAACCCTGTCTCCAGTGGCCGGGGGTCGTCCAGATCCTGGTCTCCTGGTAATCCTGCCTTCCCTGGACCATTGCTGCCAACAGTTGTACACAATGGCATCGTCTCGATCCATACGTTCTGCAATAGCACGGAACGAAGTCCACCCTCTCGAAGGCCCACTACATGTCCTCGTTCGAATTGAGTTAGCTGCCCATATTCACGTCGCAGTCGCCTTCGAGGCATGTTTTACTGTACGTACTCAATCACACACGTTCACAAGTGTCTGAAGTGACACAGACGCGCGTCTGATCTCCTTTATATCTGTCATTGGAATGTCTCATTTGCATGTACAGGGTGACGCTGGTGGCGCCCCCTATAAGTTGTAACCTTGAAACTTGAATCAATTGAATAAATACCATAGCTGAATATACTGTCCAAATTTCATTCATCTAACACAAGTCCTTCGTGGTGTTGGGATTTTTTTTTCCGCCAGTGTATATTTTCCTAATTTCTGCTTCGGATAACTTCTTTCCGCGTGGCATATTGAAAATAAGGAATTACTTGAGTCACTAACTTTGCAATAGTACGAAGTGGATAGTGCCATTATTTTCAGTGATATAATTTGCAAATCAGTAAAAAGTTTTTTTTATTTAAAACTGACTATTTGCATTGAGTTTAAAATTTTGTTATAGATGAAAAATGAACTTTTCCACTATAAATTTCATTTAACAACGAGTTCTGTTCAGAATGGCACAGATAAAACTTCTTTTGCACTAATATACGAGGGTTGGGGCATAAGTCATGGCAACTATTTTTTTTGTGAGAATTTGACCCTGGGTGGAAAATGCGAAATATATAGATGAAAAGACAAGGAATGGAGGAAATGTACAGACATTTAGCAACACGGAAATATTTTGCTCTTCATATTTATTAAGGTAGTTGATGTAACATTACAACTTTCATGTTCCAGAATCATTACAGCACACATATCCGTTCTAAAGGGCCTCAAAGTAGTCTCCTGAACGTTCACAGTACGCTGCCAACGATGTGACAGGCGCCCATATCATCTGCTTCACCATTTCTCTCACCATGTGGAAATCTGGTCGTCTCCTGTTGCACAATAATTGCAATGTCCATTCGTGTCCGAATCTGTCTACTACATAATGGTTCCTTACCGTCCGTATAAGGTCAAAATCACATGGAGAAAAGTCCGGAGAGTATAGTGGGTGCTCCATTTCTAACCAAAGCCAGCGGAGACCGGCTATATTGATATACGAGCGTTGTTCAACTCGGGTTACATCCATCCTGCACGGCGGTTGACTAAGAACTGATTTAATATTGTTCTCAATGCAACAAAAGGAAATCACAGAGTCATCTGGTGTTGTGGAAATATACTATGAATGAACTGTTTCCTCGAGACATATGACATTTTGTGATACCATCCTTTAGCTATGAGAAAAAAATAGTTGCCATGACTTATGCCCCAACCCTCGTATTGTAATTAAATAATTGTTTCAATCAAGTAAAATGGAAATAAATTATTCCAACTTTTTCAGTGACTTTATATTTTTGTTACAGGGTGTAAGCATTGGCACTCGATTCCTATCTCTGATTTCTGAGAAAAGATGACATTCTAAGAAAAGATACGAAAATGAAGACAATTTTTCCAGTCCAAGAAATACATTCAAAGAAGTGCAGATTTAACTTCTAGAAATCACGAAACGTGTTCTATTAACGCTAAAGAAGAAAATAACTTTATAGAAAAGAGGAACGAATGGCTGAAAGCAGAGTAAGCCTTAAATTTGGATATTTAATTCGATTTTCAATTTTCTGGAAACACTCTCATGTTTATTCTATTTAATTTACACTTTTTTTTTTAAAAGAAACGCAAAGGAACAAGGATTGAAGTGATTGAAGAAAGGAAAAAAAAAAGAAACCTTCCCGCTGTGAAATAATTGGAACACGACAAGGTGCGACTCAATCTTCTTAAAACGGATAAGAATGGGTAGGCATCAAAAAAAGTTAAGAACTTCTCCGCTTTCCCAATGTAACATGAAGTGGGAGTTCCTAATTTGACATCAGAGCGTGGAAATTGTTACAAAAACCAAAGGTCCTTGGTTTAGATGACATGTGGCCTTTCAGTATTTGCAGCGGGCGATGGGGTATGGAGGTTAGTGGTACTTGTAGTTGCAAGGATTTCTGTGTAAGAAGACGAAACTGTCATTTAGGCTCAGATTACAAAAACAACGACTGCCACCACAAGGGAATTGGTTATTGGATTTCTCCTCAGTGAAGAAGAAAAAGCTCAAACTTCGTATAAGATGTAAAAAGTTCCTTGCCTTGTTCATGTTCATGTCAAGCATAGATTAATTCCTTACCTTATTCATTACATTAAATCTAGTCTAGTTTTTAAATTTACTTTTAACATTTTCACACATATCAAACTTATTAATATTTCGTGGAATTATTTTTAAAATTAATGTACAGAATCTACACAATATCGTAGGAGAAAAAGAACATTATATAATATCACGAAAAAATCAGTTTTAAAGTTTGTTCAGAAACAAAATATGCAAATATCGATGGCAAATCAAAGCACACAAATAAGGTGCTAAGAAAAGCAACAGTACCAATGCAAACATTCTCTTTTCGTTTTTTTTTATTAAGTACTTCATTCTCATTTGCTGTAACCTTTCCCATGCACCTCCCATTGTTTACGCATATCATATTTTCTTTCTTTGTGATAGTGGAGGAGAAGTACGATGATCGGTCAATAGTTTCGTGGATCGGTGCAATTGTACAGTGTAGCTCAGAATACAGGGGGTTGAGTACGTTACAACTAAACGATTTACATATGCAAATTTTCCAGCAGCCACGTGGTTGACAGGGCTACGCGGTCATGAGGAGTTATAAAGGGGACATCGCTTCATCATTCTTAATCGTTGTACAAAAGCTAGCTGTGAGAATGCTGTCAAAACTCGATATATCTTAGGAAAGATATATAAATGCACTTTCCGACGCGAAGTGGTCCTATTCCATGATTATCCAGGGGTCTCATCATTTCGAAGACAGGGATCTGTAACATACTAAATAAAGACAGAAAAATCGCAATATCAGCAACTTTGGACGATCCTGGACCCTCAAGACAACGACCCACTCCTGGCAGAAAACCGGAGGTTGTAGCCAGAGCCAAGCGTCTCATCTCCGCAGAAAATCCCAAAACTCAAAGGGCTGTCGCAAATAAGGTAGGGGTATCACATTCAACATAATCCACAAAAATCCTCGACTTATTAAGCGTCTGAAACCTGGTATGGGTGCATCAGGATAAAACTGCGAGTCATACGTCCAAGTCCACGGTCTCCCATTTGCGAACACTGGCACAGGAGACGGGCATATATTCAATTCCGTTTGAAGACATACCCGTGAACTCTCCAGACGCATCCCCCATGGATTTTTGTGGCTTTGGACTGCTGAAACGCACTCTTGGAAGTAGACGATCCCGTACATTGGACGGTCTATGGAAAGCCTGTGAAGAGGGGTGGGCACAGTTCGACCTAAATTCTCTGCGGCGAAGTCTTATTGAATGGAAACTGTGATGCAGAGCCATAGTTCGACACCATGGGCACAAGATAGAACATCGCCGAACATGGCAAGGGGTTTCTCATAGATTTATGACAGGAAGTCCGCACATTTAGGTGATTTTTGGGTGGAAAACAGCAAAATTTGGCAAAAAAGTGTGCACGCCAATGGATATCCCCATATTTCGGTGATTTTTGGGTGGAAAATAATTACACGACATATACAGGGTGTATCTGAACGGTCTGTACAAACTTACAGCATGAGTTCCTTGTAGCCAGAGAAGCAATATATGCTCTATGAACATAGGGTCACAAACGCTTCCTTCTGGAGATACAACCGTGCGACGTTGTCCTACAATAGCTGGCGCAATTGTCACATCAAATCCGTTCAGCGTCACAAACTAGGTTTATTTCCGGCTTGTACAGTAACAGAACAGTCCAGACGTGCTAAAGTACATGGTCGAAATGACCTCCGTTAGATTCCACGCAGGCCTGCACACGTCGTTGCATTGACTGGCGAGCCCGTTGGAAAATACCGGGTGTGTTACGGATGAGATCGCAATTGTCCACGATCCGCTGGCGAAGAGTATCAACATCTGGTACGGGAGTGGAATAAGCAAGAGTTTTTCAAGTGGCCCCACAAAAAAACGTCTAAGGGATTCTTATCCGCCTCGATTATCGGAAAACAATGTAACTGTGTTCAGTTGACGTGTAGGACAACGTCGCACGGTTGTATCTCCAGAAGGAAGCGTTTGCGACCCTATGTTCATGGGACATATATTGCTTCTCTGGCTACAAGGAACTCATGCTGTAAGTTTGTACAGACCGTTCAGATATACCCTGTATAATAAGGGAAAAACATTTCTTACAGTGGGGTAGGTATTTTCCTTAGTAAATAACTTAATGGCATCAGAAAAAGGCTGTTAAAATACCAACAATAGCCACCTTATTAGGGCCTTTACAAATTTGCTTGCAAATCGTTTAGTTGTAACGTACTCAACCTTCTGTACAGTATCTGCCTTATCCATTACGTATTGACGGCATGCCCTGCTGAACGACGGGGGATTACAGAAATAGACTTTAGCGTTAGTGACAAATCCAGTAATGTACGAATTTGAACAAAGTGCAAACACTAAATTTTCTCAAAAGTTAGGCAAAACTGCTAGAGAAACATTGCAGATGATGAAATGAAACAAGTTTATGGAGAGAAGTCATGGTTTATATTACACTTTTCAAATGGTAAGAATGTTTCGAGAAAGGCAGGGAAAGTTAGGAGGACGATGCACTTATCGATCGTCGACGAGCAACAAGATTAAGGAAGTTCAAGCTGTCGTCGCAACTATTTCCTAAGTATCGATGATATCGCTGCTGCGTTTGGACCAGATACCCGCAGCTTCGACCACCAGTGAGCGTTTTGATTTTCATAATGATGCATAGCAAACAAATGTACACTGTAAGGACTTACTTCAATTACGCTAGCCAACAAAATTTAAGATTTTATTTGCTCACGGAATGAATTTTGGGTGTTATTGGTAATATTTTTCTACTGACTGCGAATACAATTTTGAAACTTCTCTAGCACGCACAATTTTTGAGATAAAGCGAAATGAAATTTTTAGTTTTCCAATAGAATAAAATAGCAACAATACTGTATTGAACCATTCGCTTATTCTCTTCTTCTCTTTTATTATACGTATCTGTACCTACTGTATTATGCCACGGCCTTCTGGAAACTACCAGGCCTGAACATGACGTCAATAATTATTATTGAAGCACTAAGATTGTGACGTTGAACTTACTTCTGTAATAGCACCACCAGAACGACGTAACAGTGTTCATCTTTCATACTCGTATGTTCAGGCCTGGTGGATTCTTCAGAGTTGAGTCATATTATTATGACCACCAGCTAATATCCCGAATAACCGCCTTTAGCGGCACGGACAGCAGCTAGACGGTGTGGGAGTGAGTCAATAAGATTCTGGTAGGTTTCTACTGGTAGCTGTTGCCATCCGATAGCTGCTGAAGCGTACGCGGTGGTTGTTCCATAACACGCACATGACGATCGAGGTGATCCCAAAGGTTCTCGATTGGCTTGAATTCTGGGGAAATAGGGAGCCAGGTTAGTACTTGGAAATCTTGGTCGTGTTCCTCAAACCACCCCCGAACAATTGCAGCCGTATGACACGTCGCAATGTCTTGCTGGAACGTGTCATCCCCCTCTGGGAAGATAGTCGCCATGTATGGGGTGTACTTGATCTGCAATTATGGATAAATAACCGAATCGGTTGAGAGTGCCTTCCACAGGTATCAGTGGGCCCAGACAATTCCATGAGAACATTCCCCACACCATGACGCTGCCGCCGCCAGCCTGGATTCTTCCAACAGTGGTTGCAGGATGCTTATTCTCGGAGGTTTCTCGCCCCACCCGCCAACGGCCGTCACTTCTGTGGAGTAGAAATCGTGACTTACCGAAGAAGGCAACCTTTTTCCAGTCAGAAGTGGTCCAGTTTCTGTACTGTTGGGCAAATTGAAGCCGTTTTTGGCGATGAACCTTCGTCAGCGTGGGTGCGGTGACCGTCCGTCTGCTGCGGAGGTCCATACGTAGCAGGGTCCTCTGTACTGTGGTTTTAGAGACACGTCTGGAAGCACCCTCGTTGATTTGAGCGTTGTTCCACTGTAGCTCTTCGGATGGCCTTCACACACATTCGCAGCCGACGTTCACCTCTCTCATCAATGGCACGTGGTGCTCCACAGTTCCATATCGTTTATTCTGAACGGTCCCATTTTCCGAGTCATGGTACACTTTAGCTACACCAGCACGAGAAGACTTCACAAACTGCGTGGTTTCCGAAATACTGCCACCCTTGGCCCGAAAGCCGATTATCATCCTCTTTTCCAGATCTGATAAATCACGTTTCTTACCCATTGCAGCAATGAGTGATATGTTTTTAACATAGTGGAAACCTGCCTTATATAGTCACCTAACCAATTCCTAACACGTGACATAGTTCCTCGGCTGGGCAACCCCAAAGACAAACATAGGGAGTGGTCATAATAATGTGAGTCGACCCTGTAGAAGGCCGAGATAATGCACAGTCTTTGTATGTATCTATGTGTATTTGTTCGGTTTTAAAATGCAACTTGGAAGTAAGTTATAAAGTTGAAATTTAACACGCAGCTGTGTAATACTACCACAATGATGGAAAAAATTCAAAACTGGAGATAAGTCTAGCAAAAACATAGAAATTAATAATCTATATACATTGAACGACCAATTTATTACAGGCACCTCTTACGGAAAATTGGATCGGCCTCCCAGTGACACCTAAACAGGCCGTAGTGGTCTATAAAAGGGATGCATTGGATCACAAATTGCAGTCAACAGCAGAAGTGGAATGAATATGGGTAAATTTAAGGATTTCACCGACTCTGAACTAAGCATGATCGTTAGACCGCGATGGGCGCATTTCGCATTTCGCAAACCTCCCCGGGTTATCCCGTGTAACAGTGTCAAGGATATTTCGTGAATGGCAGTTAAGCCAAAAAACAACCTCCCAAACACAACTCCGGACGAAACAGGGCCGTGGATGAACTAGGTTAACGTCGACTGGCACGAATCATCCACAGCAACGGGACGGGAACAGCCCAACAAATTGCAGCGCAGTTCAATGAGGAAGCATCCAAACCCATTTCGGAGCACGCGGTGCGGCGCACCTTGCACCGAGTTGGGGTTAACAACAGGCGGCCAGTACGGGTACCGTCGCTGTCACCGCAAAATAGGAAAGCGCGCCTGCTATGGGCTCCAAAAAGTCCAGCTCCTCACACACGAAAACAAGCGCGTACGGCTCCACAGATGCCGCCAACTCAAGCGTCGGGCCGCAGGTGAGAAATGGAAGCGCATGCTCTTCACAGACGAAAAGCTCTTCACTGTGGAGCAGACACAAAATCACCAAAACGACACCACCGAGTGTGGTCACCAGAGGCACCCGGCACCTCTGCAGTCATCGAACGCCGCAATCCGTGATGATTTGGAGCGGAATTTTCGTCAAGACCCCTCGTTTTCGTTGACCGAGGAGTTAAAATCAACCAACAAGTTTACCGTCGTGACATTCTTGAGGCTGTGGTACTTCCTTGTGCTCGGCAGCATTTCGGCAATGCGGATTGGACGTTTCAACAAGACTCTGCACCAGCTCACAGAGCGAAAATAACGCATGAGTGGTGGAAGAGCCATTTTCCGGATTTCATCACGTTTCAGCAGTGGCCGCCCTACTCGCCGGATCTCAATCTGATGGATTACAGCGTATGGTCGATCTTGGAAGCCAGGACCTGTGCTAAACGCCACAACAGTTTGGAGTCGCTGAAGTAGTCCCTGCGCCAAGAATGGGACCGATTGTCGCCCAACGACTTGCGGCCCATTGCTGAAAATTTCAAGACATTAGTTGGCAATTGCTTTACTTTTCGTTTTTTGGATTAAAAAATTTGTACACAATGAGTTGCCATAATTTATTGTCACCCTGTAGTTATTTTTAAGGTGCTGTGCATAATTTGTGAATCTATAACAAGGCTGAGATAATACAGAGGCTTGAGACAGTTAAAAGTGAACGATTTTGACCTTCAACTTTCAACGAGATACCATTTCTCCACCACATCTCCACTGTTCATTGTTATGTCTCCTATTATGCACAATGGCCCGACATCGCAGTTTCCATTGTGTCAAATTTCTGCGAAGCATTGCAAGGGGAATATTGCTCCACGCCTCTTCGCGCTCTTTCCGTAGGCTTATCATCGTTTAGGTTGACAGTGTCCAAACTCTCTTTTAAATAGTGCAAAGCTAGAGAAGTGTATGGGTGAGAATCTGGGGACTCAACCGGGATGGATAAAAATGGGATTGCCGTAATTCCGGTTCCTGTTTCTTTTTATGCATAATTGGCCAGTAAAGGACTGCAGAACAACGTGACATTTATTATGTGGATGTGCACTCGATCAAGATGGTAAATTGGGTCATTGCCGTCTGTTGGAAATAGGCAGAGTTATTATTAGAGGGTCGTCCAGAAAGTAAAGAGCGACGGGGGTATCTCAACAGAAAACAAGAGATATCAAAACAAAACTTTATTTGCAACAATACTTATCTGCCGCCAATGACTGAAACTATGAAGTTGCTGCTTCTTTAAGCGCTTCTTTGTGTTGAAAGTGTGTTCCCCCAAGAAATCCCTTCATTTTTAGGAAAGGTGAAAATCACTAGGCGCCAAGTCGGGAATGTAATTGGTTCGTTTAAATTCTTGTTGTTTTGCTGCAGCTGCATGAGGCCATTGAACATGTGTGGGATCATCTCGATCGCCATGTCCGCAAGCTGGACCCTTCACCACGCATGATGATGGAATTACGGGATGCACTGATCGCCGAATGGTCCCAGATACCTGCAACCACCTTCCGAGGACTTACTGACTCTCTGCCACGCCGACTAGCTGCTGTGCTTTTTGCCAAAGGTGGACATTCCGGATACTAGCAGGTGGTCATATTAATGTGTCTTGACCTTGTACAGTTTAGACGTTAAACGCCACTTGGGTTAAAGCCATTAGGACAGGTCGGAATGACATGAATGTTGAGTAAGCGTCGGCATGGAGAAATATTGCGGAAGGAACCGTTGAGATGGGATGAAGTAAAAAGTTTAATTAAAGGGTTTTATCGGTGATGGTGAAGGAAACGCACTCTTTTGGTGGAGTAGAGGATGACTGTTTAGCGGATTGGAGGGAACGGTTCCTATTACGTAACAGAGTTTTTATTATGTAATGAGGGTATCCGTTTACATGGGCGAGGTAACGGATTATGCGGATTTCGTCGTCAAGGGCAGGAGGGCTAAGAGGGGAGTTTTAGTGCACGATCTAACATGAAGCGGACTGCTGCGAGTTTGTGTGCTAGGGAATGGGAAGAAGTAGCATGGACAAGGTTGGAAGTAGCGGTTGGTTTACGGTATACAGCGTGATTCAAATTCAATGTAAAAAATTCTTAGAGAAGGTAGTATGGGTGATTCTCTAAGCAAAAAAGTTCATATGAACATGGGTCCGAATTTGAACGATAACTAAGATATGAACAGAAATAAAAATGCCGCCACCAAGATCAACAAGTTAAAAACTCAGGTTCTCTAACGCCTAGGATAATGAAATTTGGGGGAATAATAGGGTACATAAAACTGTGTATACCGTTAAAACTTGATTGATTCCCAACAAGTAGTTTCCGCGTTATGCAGTCCAGATCGTAACATGTGCTGGGTAGTACCGGGGCCATCGTGATCTTTTTAAGGTTCCGTACGTCCGAATGAAAAAACGGAACCCTTATAGGATCACTCCTGTGTCTGTCTGTCCGTCTGTCACAGCCAGTTTACTCAGTTGAAGTTGAAATTTGGTGCGCATATGAAATTCTGTGACCTAAACACAGACGTGTAAAGTAAATAAATGAATTTTGAATATGAGGGGTCACTTTTGGCGGGCAAATTAGAAAATCAAAAAAAAATTGCAAACTGTACCGTGTGACATATCAAATGAAAGGGCTTGTTGTGTGGGTCTCAAATATTTTTTTTTTATAATTGTAAACAAAATAGTGTTAAAGTTATTTAAGAAAAAAAGATGAAAATTGACCATTCCCCCACCCTTATCTCCGAAACTACTGAGCCTAAAATTTCGAAAAAAATACAGAAAATAGTTCTTTACTTATAGATTACAGGAAAGCCTATAAGAAGTCTATGGTCTTAAAATAACATGGCAAATCTCAATATTGCGCTATCGGTCAGTATCTTCAGCTATTCCTGAAACTGAAACTAATACTGAAACTGTTTTGTTCAAAATAAAAATTAAAAATTAAAAAATATAAATATAATGAACGTAAATACATTAGGAACAATAGACAAATATAAAATAAATGAGTTGTTTTTCAATAATCATCTTGTATATAAAATGCTAAGTCCTCCTGCTCCATGACCATTTCCATAGTACCGAGCAAGCATCCAACCTTTATTGTTTCCAACAAACGAAAAAACTTTGATTGTTAAATTCCCAATAAATGCTGACGTCATAGTTTTTTATACTCGCAGCCGACGTTGGCTACGTTCTTTACTATATCCATTATCATTGAAAAGAATTCACGCTAGACTAAATACAGTAGAAAAATCAAATTAAATCCTAAATAAGTAATTTTAGCTATTGTAAATTATTAAATTGAATTTAATTTTTATTTAAATTTTAATAAAAACCATTGAGAATGTGTGGTACTGCACTGCCAGAAAGATGTTAATTAAATAAAAAATCGTTACTGTATTCGCAAAATTGGTCGTTCCGTCATCACTTTTCCAGTTTTTGATTTTGCCTTCACATTCTGAGTATCAAAAATAAGTAAAAGTTTTAACAGGCATATATGTCCTATCTCTTCGGAAACATGGTCAAAATGACGGTTATTCAGTTTGGTCGAGCCGGCCAGGTGGCCGACAGTGCTAGGGCGTAGGCTTTCTAGTTCTCGATTCCGCCTAGTCGTGGGTTCGAATCCCGCTGTGGGCATGAATGTTTGTGTTTGTCCCGGGCTGCGTACAGATATAACTTGTGTAAAAGGCGCAAAATGACCTTAGTAGTCGACGCCAAAAATTCTAATAAACCAACCAACCAGTTTGGTAGAAGGGCCAAAATACCATGTGTCTCAGTAGTCGCGTGCCATATGAAAAGTTTATGAATGTTGGCTTTATGTTCACACGGTTTCGCAAGTTATCGTTCATGTTTAAAATCTGCACCATTCACTCGAAGACGGTGTCTCACACGATCCAAATTTTCTCCTGTCACGCGTAAAAATGTAGCTGTTGGAATGCTATGTAGGGTATTGGTGATTCTTTCCTTTAAGTCTTCCAGATTTTCGGGCTGTCTGAAACATCTGCTGTTTCACGTAGCCCCAAAGAAAAAAGTCAAGTGGTGTAAGATCTGGTGATCATTATTCCTCTACTTCACTATTTCACCTACTAAATCAAAGCAACCAATTAGTCTATTTGGCACGCGACTTTTGAGACACACTGTATAATGAAATGAATAATAGTGTTCTACATTAATGTATATAAAATCAATAGTGTAAAAAATTTTTATCCAATTTTAGACTATTGATTTTTTATCTAATCACTCCTTCTCTCTTATATATTATTGTATATAATTAATTTTTGCTTTAATATATAGTAATCGTGCAATATATCCCCAAAACAGTCTGCCGAGAAAATTATAGCAATAAGAGAGATAAAAACGCCAAAAAAGCAGAAAAAAATACGAGCCCAACATGCCAGTTTCACTGAAGACCAAAGTTTACATTTAACAGTTGTAAATATTCTTCTGTGTTAGGTTAATCACTGTGAAATTGACAAAAATGAATTTGTAACATTGAAAAGTCTCGCTTTCATAGTGACAGCGACTTTTTTACTTTTGACAGTCCTGTCACAGACGATTTTTTAAAAATAAAATTGAATTTACAGTTGCACTGTTGTGGCAACTGTCGTACGATGGGCTTTCGAATAAGATCATAAGCAAGTAGCATAGTAACATTATTTATCGGACGCTAGGATCGGTACGCAATCTTTGTCAGACGCGATTGTGGCGATCCGCAATAACAATACGAACTAGGGAAGAAAGCCAAACTCTCTGTTTTCAAATCTATCTTTCTCCCAATTCTCATCTCAGGTAATTAGATGAAAGAATACTAGTTTTTTATATAAAGTTAAAATCGTAATATTTTTCTACAAAAACGCCACTAGATGGCGATAGTGGCACTGCAGGAAAAGGAAATCCATCTAAAGTTTTTCTTTCCCCGCGCGAAGTATAGGCATCTTTTTCGTCTTTTCTGTCGTAGTAAGGTTTATGTCTTGTGTTCAGTTATTGTATAATTATCTATTGAATAGTGGTAGGTATATTGAGGAAGATGTCGTGAAGGAGTTTAAATTCCTTGACTTAGAGTAATTCATGGGTATGAAAACCGAAGTGTTTATGATACGAATTAGGCCAGAGAGTTCTGCCTGTTGACCCGAATTCTAATTTTCTTCGGATTTTATTTATAGATAATCCAGGGGGTAGGCATTGTGAATGCCTCCAATTCAAAACATTTGGTGTTCAATTCTTAACCGTATACAAATCATCAAAATGCCTTCCGAAAATTGCCGTCGAATACATTAAGAATACTATCAGTGCACACGAAATGATTATTATAGCAGGAGACTTCCATATTAATTTTAAGAATAATATCAGAATACCTTCTATCACTCTGTCTTAGTCCACGTATTAAAGAATATACAAGACAGAATTCAGCAATAGACAATATATTCAGCAATTTCCCTCTACAATCCGGTACCATACATAATTTTTTTAGTTACCACAAACAAATTTGGGTGAGATTTAAAAAAAAACATGGTAGATAACATATTCATCGTACGGAACCCTCTCCATGCTAGTTTGACTCGAACTTGTCCATTTATTTTTTTTCTTTACCGGGCCTGATACAAGAGCGAGGCCAACGAGAAATCAAGGCCCTTACGCGGAAAAGTCACCTGACCATAGCAGTCCGAACAACAAATCAACTTTCATTGTTTTCAACAAACGAAAATATACAGATTGTTAAAATCCAAGTTGGAAACAATGAATGTTACATTGTTATTCGGACTTCTACGGTCAGGTGACTTTCCGCGTCAGGGCTTGTCTTTCTAGTTGGCTTTGATACAAGAGCGAGGCCAGCGAGATAACAAGGCCTGAAGCGAAAAAGTCATCTGACCATCGGGGGTCTAGCAACAATCCAACCTTCATTGTTTCCAACAAACGGAAAAACATTGATTGTTAACATCCAAGATGGAGACAATGAAGGTTGGATTGTTGCTAGATCCCCCGATGGTCAGGTGATTTTTCGCTTCCAGACCTTGTTATCTCGTCGGCCTCGATACAAGAGTTAATGACGTCACACACGAGATCTGATTAGCGCACAAAGCAGATATGACAAGCGTGTTATTAAGTCCAATTTTAGCTTTATAATTCAACATTTTTTGACGTAATACCTGAAAAATATCCTATAATATATGAATTAATTCTTTGATGTCGGAATATATCAGAGAATTATGTAAAAAAATATTTTTTTTAAAATCATGTTTATTTACATATGAAAAAAAACTATATCAGTGATTCTAAAAATTAGCCGACTACTTGGTATAGAAAAAAAAAATTGTATCTCACATAATATTTTATTTAGGAATACTTTGTAGATAAATAATGTCTTTAATTCTGATGTCAATATTTTTCCAGATTTAAAAGTGGAGGAAAAAAATAGAGAATGTTTACAGAATGCAAATACATTTTATTAAGAAAAAAATTATGCTTGAAACAGTTTAACAATATTTTTTTACTTAAAATAGAAACTAATAAAAATGTTTAACTTATTTACAATTCAATTTTAAACGTTGGGAGAAGTATTTATTTAATAATAAAAATTTTTTTCTCCAGTAACATCAAATTTAATTTTAAAATTTGAAATACTCCCAACGCGAAAATTTAAGAAGTATGTTCCCTCGTCACCGTAATCGTGGCTCACACTCTCTCACGGGAAATGGCGAAGCTAGGAGTTTAATTAATATTACTGTGGTTACCTATCAAATAACGGACTGAAGCGGCTTCATAAGTGGCTTCCAAATCAGCCTCCAAGTACGCTGATAGACCCCATGGCTTGATGCTTAATTGATCAGATTTTCTGCCATAGAGCTCTTTCGCGTCCGCACCAATATCTTTAACTATACCCAAAACGCAATTCGCGCTAGACAAAACTAAAGGATGGAACACGCTGGCCTGGATGGCTAACGGCACAATACCCCGTCCTACGACGCAAATGCGGGCTGCGATACCAAAACCCTGCTGAGAACAAGGAAAGTCGTACTTATAATTTATGTCCGCACTCTTGACCTGTTTCACACTAGCAACAGCTTCGAGGCTGGAGACCAAAGAGGCAGAACAGCTTTCCTCGGTGGAAATTGCCCTCGCTGAATCCTTCGTTATCGCAGCGGGAAGAACAGGCAACGCTGAACCGCTTTACTTATTACCTTTCCCGACGGCGAACGGCTCGTTCATACGCAGACTTGCCGAAGATGCAAAAGAACGCTTAGCGGAAGGTGCTTCAAGCACGGAAAGAGTCGCTGAGGTTGAGATCTCGCCTCGTAAACGGCAAACAGCTTTCTTTATCCGGCCTTTCTTGTCTTCAGCGTGTGAGCTGCTCGAGACATCTGTTATCGCGGGGTTGTTTCCACTTGCGACCGTCTCGCTCGCTGCAAACTTTCCAGCTGACCACGAATTTTGTAATCTAACATCTGACGTCGTTTCCGCCCTAAGTCCGCTCTTCCGTCGCGTCCTTCTTCTCTTCCTGCGCTCGGGAACTTTAGCTATCATGTCAAGAGATGGCGCCACCATCAAACTCTCCATCTCTTTCTCCTCAGCCTCCTTGCTTGCTTCTGTGCTTTGCTCCTATGACAGTCGCAGCTTTACGTGCACTTGATGAAGAGGCGTAGTAGAATCACTTAAAACACTAGCACATATATATTTCAGACACTTTTATCACTAGCGAGTACGCACACACTGACGTATACTTGACGTAAGCGTGAGCGCATATAATATCTGATAAAAGAACTGCAGTAAAACTGCCTCTAAGAGCCGGGCGTGAAGTAAGGCGCTTTGAAGAAACTAGGCACTTAATCTATCTTTAACATGAGTCTCACACGACGGACCAGACGGGTAGTAAAATGACCGTAAAAAAGAAAAAATTAATAATCTTATGCAGATAATAGTTCAAAGCCCCAGTCGATAATTTAGCAAGAAAAAGAGACGGCCGTAGAGATAGTCGAGGACGTTAACTACGAACGTTTAATTCATGAGGCTGTGGAATAAATCCACCTGCTCCTCCCTCTAGGTAGTTTGAGAGAAAAAAAGGAAAGATTCCAAGGCAGCCACTAACACGATTATCGCAACAGTTCCAGTCAGGAAAAATGACCAATGCAGAAACTCTAATGTGGACTTCAATTAAGCATTCGAATAACGTGACATTAAATAAAGAGTCTGTAGTTACATGTCGGTAGATTATATTACGTCGCCAGAGATTCTTTGGAGGCGTATTTGAAAATTCCTTTCCTCCGAC
Source organism: Rhysida immarginata (assembly GCA_023313115.1). Classification (NCBI taxonomy): domain Eukaryota; kingdom Metazoa; phylum Arthropoda; class Chilopoda; order Scolopendromorpha; family Scolopendridae; genus Rhysida; species Rhysida immarginata. The sequence continues at coordinate 96,725 of JAHWFO010108389.1, forward strand.
GCTGACGAGCTTACTGGGTCGTGCGCATTTCCCGTGTCGAGGCGACGATTAGTTGATATGAAAAGGTGGCGGTCCTCCTTGTTTGTACAGCGTTCCTTTACGGAGATAGGATTGTCGGACGCCTGTATTCACGCTGCTGTCGACGCTTACGGAGGATTCCCGTCGCTGGTATGGCTCACTATGAAGTCTCCGTCGCCAGGTTCGACGACGTTGAGCTGCTGAAGCCGACGACGGCGGATTCGGTCGTGCCTTCTCCTTCGCTCGGCCGACATTCTCTCGCGCCGGTTCCACGTTCGCAGTTATATCTCTCGTCGTTATTTGGGGCAAAGGCATGAAGGCGAGGAGCATTCGTCTTTCCCCTCAAACTGGACCGTTCCTATTCCATTCTTTCTTCCCACTCTCTTCTGCCTCGCTTCTGATCCTCCACGTGATCGACTCTGATTGACATCATCATTTCCTCCCAGCCTCTCTCTATCACGGAGGTTGCAGGACGTCACCCTTCTCGATCTTGAGAATTTACCACGTGACAGTCTTTCAAATCGAAATCACCACTTTTGGATCTTCTAAACCGACGCATACAACGGTGTCACAAAATTTGGAGGGAAATGGAATGAGCTCCATCCAAATCCCAGTTTGTGAAGGAGAGGGCAAGAGAACGAAGGATAGAAAAAGTAAGCAGACGACAAGAGCTAAGAGAAGTCCGGATGGGAGATCGCCATGCGTCTTGTAAGAAAAGAGTAAAGGAGGTAGAAAGAGAAGACAGGAGACTGGCGCAATAGCAGGCGTTAGAGAAGAGACGGGCAAGGAATGGACGACAGGAGATAGGAGAGGTCCAGAGGAGAGAGCGCCGTGCGTCTCGAAAGATCAAGCGTCGTATGCTAAGGGAAAAAAGACAGAAAAGATTTGGAGAGAGAAGGAAGGAGATTGGCCAGATAACAGTGATTAGAAGAGAGACGGAGAAAGAGCCAATAGGAAAGCGAGTGAGAGAGAGGAGGAGACTTGGAAAGGAAAAGAGAGAGAGAGACAAGGAGAGCAAGTCGAGATATCGATGAGAAAGGATGAAATAAAGGAGCCAAGAGGTGGTCGTGTTCTGGCTATGTTCCCGGGGACTCGGAGCCAAGAGGTTCTTCTAGGTGGGCATGCGAGCAGCAGGTTAGGCCTTTCAATTTATTTCAAGATAATAAAGCCACGAGTAAACCTCGCTGCCGCGTGTTCCGCGGGAAACGAGAAGTATTAGCCTCCCGGGAACCACAAGGGGAAGTTCAGTCGAGGGCATAAGCAGTTGTCTGTGGAGGTGTGAACTTGGCAGGCGATAATGCGTCGTTAGGTTCGACTGCCAAACTTCCTACGCTATCAGCTTGTAAAGACTCCGAATGCAACGTCGATTCGGAAACGACTTCGGATGCGCTGGAGAAAGGGCAGGAGAGCGATAATACGTCGTTAGGCCTAAACGCCAAAGGTTTTACGCTCTCATTGAGTTACGTTCACGGAGCGTTCACGGAGAGGCAGCAGGCGCCCATGAACAAGGCTTGTTTCCGAGGGCAGGAAGGAGGAAGCCATGGAGACAATAAAATAACCAGGACGATCTGCTTTGGATTCCTGCGGGCGAGCAGGCAAATTTACTGGTGGAAAGAGGTAGCAGCGTAAGCGCACATATCACCGGTGAAGGTTGCGTAGCGCGTTGCGAAGCTCTTAATTTTACTTACGAAGGTGAGCCTTCTTTGGAGCTAACGTTGATTAGTGCTAGGGTTCTGAACATTGTCTCGATATTGTCATTAATATTGCTAGACGCATTACCTGGCGTAGTCCGTAAGGCACGCGTACCATATAGCAATTTAATTAATGCTCATTTATCTTTATTTTGTTTGATAGTGCATCCCATTGCGTCGCTCTTCAGAGAAGACAATTTAGCCATTCGGGTTCCGGTAATCCTCCCGCCAAAAGGATTACGCGACGGGTTCACCGTTGGTTTGGAGAAAAGATAGACGCTCTGAGAAGCTGGTTGGAATAGGCTTTTGTAGACGTTTGAAAGAGGAATTACGTCGAAGCAAATATTCCTGTATTTATTATTACGTTAATTCTTGAGGCGAAAGCCAGTCTTGTTAATCATAATTAACGTTAAATTTTCTGTTGGATACTTAAGGGACCAGGGCAGTTGCCGAGTTCACTTTAATGGATAATATCTTCCTGTTGTTGGATTTTGAGTAAACTGAAAGTTCTGTTTATGGATGCCATTAATAATAATTATATCCGGCAATTATTGTAATCATTCAGCTAAGCGGATATGCGGTTGATTATCTGGGAGGATAGATTCTTGATCGTTGAAGGTAATATCAGTAAGTTTAACGGTATTAAGGTTGGAATTTGAAAGGTAAATTGTCGGATGTTGGATCGGATAGGTTGAGGAGGGCGTAACTGTAAGAGCTATGAACTTACAAATTTTGAAATTTTCTAATCTTTCTTCATCTTGTTCGATGAGGCTTGACATGATGGATGGCCCTACTATCAAAGAACGTTAAGGAAAAGAATGAAAGCTCTACTTGATTTAGTGTAAGTTTGTAGATCCTAGCGCCGCCACAGCCTGGCGGGAAAGTGGTATGCAGAGAAGCTCTCGCTCATGTC
>JAHWFO010108389.1:104346-133142 GCA_023313115.1 Rhysida immarginata
AAAAAAAAAAAAAAAAAAAAAAAAAAAAAAAAAAAAAAAAAAGGCAGCTTACCATTTTATTTCCTTCGTTTTAACGTGACAATTTTCTCGATGTTAGGTAGAATTATATTTAATTATATTTTTTCCCCGACAGGATATGATTACATATTAAGCATTTCGAATCCGATCTATGAACAATGAAAAAAAACAACCATATTCTCCCACTGCGGTTTAATACTGGTTCAGTGATTTTATGCTTTTTAGGAATGTGCGCCATGTTATGCGAGACGAAAAACAAGCAAGTATCAGTAACAAAAGAAAGAATGTTTCATTTAATGCAACTCCGTTCTTACGTCCCGGCGCCAATTCTCTCGACGAGCTCGATGGGTTTCCCCTTCTCATGCGTGGCTCCGAAAATCGCTCCTTTTCGGCATACGTCCGATTAGTTCGCTGCCATGATCCTTTCTTTCCACTTCTCTCTCGTCCTCTCGCGTTCTTCTCGTGAGCAGCTTTCGGAGTGTCTCTCTAAATATGACGTCCTCTGGCCGCGTCATCCGCTGCTCTCAGTTTCACATGTCGATCTTTCTGCTGAGATCCACGTGACAAGTATAACTTCCTGCGACCGAGGTAATTAGTCACGAGGAAAATCGCCACATGGGCAGCTGCTAACATTACGCAAATCATAAAAACAAATTTTACAACAACAACAGTCCATAGATCACAACAATTAAATACGCACATATAAATATAAATTACCAACAAATTCAATATTTGCAATTAAAAAATATTAAAAAATTAAAAGAGGCCTTACAGTACAACATTTTAGTTTTAATAAAAACGAACTATTTTCGGCTTTATTCCCGCCTTCTTCAGGGTACAAAAAAAATAGGCTAGCAGCCCCTACATAATGAGACAGTGTATGATACAAAACACGATAATCGACAATGATATAATACCTGGAGATTTCTGATTGGCTGACGTAAATAAGGGTGACGTCAGCCAATCAAAATGTTACAACATATACTGGTGATGTAGCCGGATTAAATTGAAGTGAACAAAAGAAAAGAAAATTATTAGATAGATAAAATAAAGAAAAATAAAAATAAATAACAAAATATTACATATCTAAACAATAAACAAAAATCACTACTAAACATTACAACAAATTCAAATATAATAAAATACAAATAGAATAATAAACAAAACAGCAAAATTCAATTATAATAAAGTACAAACCAAAATAAACCACGAAAGATAAAATATGGCAAAAATAATAGATATCTAAAATTACAAAATATATTAAAATATTAAAAAAAAAAATTCTATTTTTTTTGTTTTATTTTATTTATTCATTTAATTTATTCATTTTCTTTGTTCACTTTCATACGTTCCTATTTCATTTTAATCCGATTACACCCTGATCTGTAGTTTCGTATCTAGGTAGGCTAAACTTTTGCCATGTTTTATCTTTCGTGGTTTATTTTATCATGAGATTTCGAAAAAATAATATTTATCGATAATAATTCATGGATTTAAATTCAAATTATGGACCAAAAATATATATCTCCTGACGAATAATGCAAGGTAAAGTTTGTGCAACAATAGACTGCTCTGTTTGTTTCAGCAGTAGTGATTGCAACACAGAATTCTAAAAATGAAATGGCATTAAATACAATAACTGGAGAAAATATACTAGCTTCAGCCAATCAAATAGTTATGTATGTAAGACATGTTCATTAAGACATGTAAATGAATCTCAAGACTGATCATTTTGTAAATTTCATTAACAAAAATATTTTGAGAACACACGACTTACATGCATAAATCGAGGAACACCCTCTTATAAAATATAATATTCTTCGGGCTTTCTAATTTCCTGACCATAATTTAAAGTTTCGCGTAATGGTCGTCAGCATACAGCTGGAAAGGTCTTCCTCCTTTGAGAATCAGTGAGAAGTCGTCGGAAATTTTAACAATACATATAATTCCTGTCCTTTGTGTTTTTCTTAGAATTGATAGTTGTTAGAATGTAACATTTTCTTGAAAAGCTTTAAAAATGAGCAGTAAATGGAAATAATGGAGAGTTAGCACACTATTGAGAAACATGAGAAATAATTAGTAGAGGCGTCGACCATGACAGTCGAGGTTCCAGGTTCGAATACAAGTCGCAGAATTTTTCTATCCATTCTTCTAATTAATATCATTTACCTGATGCTTAGAGTTTGCTCCAGTTTAATTTCTTTATTTCCTAACAGTTTATCAATTGTTGGAATTGCAGAATACACAGACACAAACGATCATGTACATCCATCGGTGTACCACCGATGCCACCCAAGAAGAGAATTTTGGAAATTGTGGAATTTTTAGATAAACAAATGAATTTTTAATGGTCAGGTCACACAAAATAGAAGAACTACAGCCATAGCCAGGGCTGAAAAACGTCAGATCAAACTATTGTTTCATTTTGATCCTATTTCTTCCCAATTTCGTAGCCATACACTTTATTCCACACATAGTTTCTCCTGCACTATGGGTAAACACGCTCAGCTTTACACAACATTCCAACACGAACCGGGGAGAACTGTTACAGGGCCATCCATTAGTAACATTTTAAAATATTTTTTTCGGTTTTTCTATATGAATTTTTACTGTTTTAATGTGTTAATTTTTACTATATATTCCCATTCAGATATTGCAAACTTTCATCAAAAAAAGAGCCCGAGCAACGCCGGGTATATCAGCTAGTATTAGATATTTTTAATTACTATCTATCATGAATGCCAACGAATGTTCACCAACAAGCTTTTATTAGATATAATGGCGATTTCCCGAACATCATAGAGTAAGAATTTGTTCGTTATTGATGCTTGAATGGCTTTTCATCTTATGCATGTTTTTTCCGCCGGTTTCGATGAGTAACTTTCGTGCTGGAATACCTTTTCTATAACCCTTGGAGCAGGAGTGTAAATGACCGCTTGTTGTGGAGTGTAATAACCAGGATTATAGAGGGTTGAGTACGTTACAAATAAACGATTTGCAAGCGTCATAAGTCTATGAGAAACCCCACCGCCTTGTTCGGTGATGTTCTGTCTGGTGCCCACGGTGTCGATCTATGGCTCTGCATTGCAGTTTCCATTCAATAAGACTTCGCCGCAGAGAATGTAGGTCGATCTGTGCCCACTCCTCTTTACAGCCTTTCCAAGGGCGGTGTCGTCTACTTCCAAGGGCGCGTTTCAGCAGTCCACAGCCGCCATAATCCATGGGGGATGCGTCTGGAGATTTCACGGGTATGTCTTCAAACGGAATTGAATGTAGGCCCAATTCCTGTTCCAGTGTTCGCAAATGGGCAACCGTTGACTTGGACGTATGACAGGTAGCTTTATCCTGATGCACCCATACCAGGTTTCGGACGCTTAACCAGTCGGATATTTTTGTGGATTAAGTTGCGTACCGTTCATTATTATACCCCTACCTTCTTTGCGACAGCCCTTTGAGTTTTGTGGTTTTCTGCAGAGATGAGATGCTTGACTTTGGCTACAACCTCCGGTGTTCTGCTTGGAGTGGGTCGTTGTCTTGAGGGTCCAGGTTCGTCCAACGTTGCTGGTATTGCGGTTTTTCTTTTTTATTTAGTATGTTACAGATTCCTGCCTTCAAAATGGTGAGACCCCTGGATTTGCATTGTTTTATAATCATGGAATAGGACCACTTCGCGTCGGAAAGTGCATTTATATATCCTTCCCAATATCTATCGATTTTTGGCGGTTTTCTCGCAGCTAGCGTTTGTACAACGATTAAGAATGATGAAGCGATGTCCCCTTTATAACTCATGTCAACAACGTAGCTGGAGAATTCGCATGTGTAAAATCGTTTAGTTGTAACGTACTCAACCCTCTGTATTATGCCAGCATAAATTCTAAATCGGTGCAATCTTAATGTGAACCTGGCACCTTAATTGGAAACTTCAATAAAGTAAATGATGCTAAGAGCAATGCTAATCGGTTGTGGACCTGCCCAAGGAATCAGCGTTTACAAAGGAGGCTCCTTAAGCCTTCTGTATGATATGTCCGTCCGGTATTTGCCGTGCGCGGCGACCAGAATTCGGAGAAAAGGGGGCCCTTTTGGTTGTGGGAAGACTATTTCGAAACAACACCCCATTTTGGATCCTGCTTTTCTGAAACTAGCCCATACAGAGTAATCGGCTGGTCAGGCCTCCTCGTATTTAGGGTTAGGTTAGGCCTATATCCCCCTCTATCCTTAGTGCCAAAGAGAAATCCCTTTGTAGGGCCTCGATCTTGAGTGGGGAGCGAGAGGGCTGAAGTTTGGTTTACTCATCTATGGAAAATAATACGAGGGTTGGGACATAAATCATGCAACTATTTTTCTTTGTGAGAATTCGAGCAAGAATGGAAAATGTGAAATATAACATAACAGGTTTCATGTTCCAGAATCATTCACCACACATATCCGTTCTAAAGGGCTTCAAAATAATCCCCCCCAACGTTCACAACACGCTGCCAACGATGTGGGAGGCGCCGAATACTATCTGATTCACCATTTTCCTCCTGAATCACCATTATGAATCTGATCATCTCCTGTTGTACAGCATTTGTATTGTCCATTCGTGTCCCAAGCCGTCTATCACCTAATGGTTCATTTACCTTCCATATGAGATCAATTCTTCCCATCCCCAGCGGGGAACGGCTATTTTGATATACGAGCGTTCTACAACTCAGGTTGCTCCTGTCAGTGGAAGTCTGTGCTGAAGTCTGGCCTTCATCAACTTTCAAAGGTTTTCAGTGGGATTAATGCCTGATGAATTATTGGCCATGCAACACACAGAAATACTTGATATCTCTGGATGTACAATTTTTAATACTGATTTTATCTATCTTATATGTTGTGGTTTGGAATAGTATATTTTATGGGTTTTGTTAAATGTTTTTATGTTTAATTTGATCCTGTAGTGGACGAAAATGATCATGCTGATGCGCCCCAAAACTCTGTCCAACACCAAGAAAGTAAATTTTTGTTGTAGATGTGTTACTTATTCAATAAACGTAGCAAATCTGTTACTCAAAACTGCTGCAGGTGTTTCTTAGTTATTCACTGATAAGGAAAAACACATACAGGGTGTCCCAAATTGATGAATACACTCTTTGAAACGTTATAATTCAGTGACGAAATGAGATAGGAATATAAGATTTGTTGTATTTTATTACTTAAACTTCCTTAAGCCCGTAAATGTTCAAAATGTCCACCTTCTTCCATAGTACACTCCCAACATCGACGTCGAACAGAGCGACATGCCGACTGGATTGTAGCAAACTTCCATGAAGCCATATAAAGTTCACAAGAGCAGTGCCTCACTGACTTTGGGGATCGTGCAGAAACCTCCATGATAGCATCAACACTTTTGTTATCAGTTGAACTTCTTTCTTCCGCACCAAACTTTTAACACATTTTCCCCGTTCCTTCGGCTTCAAACTTGTCTCGGAGTTTTATTATTGTTACCCTTGTTGGCAAAGGTGTACCAAATTCAACCCTCCAACGTCGTTGAACCTCAACAACATTCTCCACTTTCCAATAACACTTCATTATCCTCTTACGTTCAAAGAATGCAAGTCTCATCGCCATTTTGGTTTATAAACAAATGACAACAATGAACGTAATGAAAAATAGGAAAGAAAATTCCACAGCCTGGATTCGAACCAGGAACCTTTGGCTCAGACCGCCAACGCGCCAACCAACCTAACCTAACCTAACCCTCACTGAACATCTTATGAATTGTTCTTTAATGAATATTACGCCTTAGGAAAGATAGTCCCAGCCTGCAGACTAGGTAACAGCTCTAACCAAGCCCTAAGCTCTTGTAAATAGCTTCCTGATTGGCGCGTTGGCGGTCTGAACCAAAGGTCCTGGTTCGAATCCAGGCTATGGAATTTTCTTCTTATTTTTCATTATTAATTTGAACAGCTAAGGTACGGCGTACGAAAAAACCCTCACTGAACATCTTATTATTCTTTAACAATGAACGTGTTGCTATGCTTTTCCAACGCCGTCTGGATCATACACAACAAACCTTCTAGTTCTATCTCATTTCGTTGCTGACGTTTCAAAAAGTGTATACATCAATTTGGGACACTGTATTTTATGTTTGTTTTCTTAAATGAATTTTTTTTATGAATTTGACCATTTATTTTACTGAAATGGCCGGTGTGGGTGTTTTTCGGTCAAATTTTCTATAATTTTTTTTCCACAATAGAATCTTCATTGTAAAATAGAATTTTTGAAGAACCCCCGCACCAAAAAAAAAAAAAAAAAAAAAAAAAGATCAAAATGGACAAACTATAAATACAGAATCAAGCACAAAGCTCTCACAGTTAATTCGGTGTAGCATTTTCAAAATAAACTTTGTCCCATTGTCTAGTCCTTTTTTCTTTCAAATTTGTGACGGATGCAAATGATTTCGTTGTTTACGTGCCCTATAAAAATTTTAACCAGTCAACTATTTTCAAAATATGATTCAATGAGAATTGTGTTGATGCTTCTGGCAAATGTCCTTTCACATGTGTAACATGTTTGTTTACTCGAAATATCATGGAACAATGGAAATATGCCTTATGGAGTAGCGAACATCAGTGACATTCCGCCAATTAATTGGTTGAGTTTTTGCCTGGCGTATGCCGGAAAACCTCTCTGCGTTGTGTCCACTGCGAAGTTTGATGAGAGCGATGTGCATGGTAATGGGCTCATTTTCATGGTTGGATTAGGTCAACTTCTTCCAGTAGCTGGAACTATCACGTCTGCAACTTACCTTGACATTTTCGTAACTCTGCACTGCCAATACTGTGGCAACAGTTTAGGACTGGGTCACAATATCGAAGTGTGTGTAGGAATTCAAACGTAAGATAATACCGGGTGTCCCAAAAATGACTGATGGATTTTGAAAATCAATAAAAAAAAGGAATGCGATAGATATGTATCGTTTGCAGCCTTATGCTTAGGAAATCAGGGAATTTTATCCCACCAAATTTCAAATTTAGTTAATATTTCTAGATAGCGTGTGCTGTTCAGATTGCAAGTCCGCTCTACCAAAATGGTTTTTTCAAATGGGGGTTACATTGAAAATGTCATTGTTTAGTTTTTTGCAACAGTCCTTGCAACATTTTCATACCGGTTTTTATTTTTTCATAGTTTTCAGCGCCACCTGTGGGTGAAAATGTTAACTAAATTTGAAATTTTGTGGGATAAAATTCCCTGATTTCCTAAGCATAAGGCTGCAAACGATACATATCTATCGCATTCAGTTTTTTTTATTGATTTTCTAAATCCATCAGTCGTTTTTGGAACACCCTGTAAATCAACTGAAGAAAAATCTTCAAACACATCGAAATAATAAATTGAAAAGGGAAGGAAAATCGACCTAGATTCGAACGAAGGACCATGCCTATCGTTGACACCGCTCTTACAACTGAGCAACCACGGATATGAACTGCATTGCTGTTACAAGATATCCAAATAGGACTTCGAAATAGGATAGTAACTATATACCAAAATTTGGCGAAAAGCCTACCTCAGAAAGTATAAGCCGTAATGAAAACAAAGGGAGGTTAAACACAGTATTAATTTTCGTGATATCAAGGGTTGCACTGGAAAGTACTGATGTCCGTAACTTTTAATCATATAGTCTACATGAAGGTTGCGCCTTTCAATTTTTTGCAATTGTATTAGGGCACGGTGAGCATCAAGCCGATCAGAAGGCAATCACGGGGCTCCGCTCCTTTATTTCAGCAACCCTACGCCCTTTCCCACAAGTTTACGCGCCTTTGACAAGACTGGAGAGAACCCTGATTGTAGCAGAGAATCCACGCCAGTTTTCAGGAAAGGGCTGAAATGATAGTATATACCCTGGTTGTTGCATATTATTGTTGCAATGAAGATCACTGCCTGTGTTAAAAAATAATATCATTTGATAAAGCGCACACTAAAGCGATTGGTAGATACGAAAAAAGCGTGACTACTAACCAAAAATTACATTTAGGCTAAATTTAAGTATTTTAAGGTGGTTTATGTGAACTTTAAAATTTATTTTATCGCTAGAAGGGTGGATCATAATACTGTTCCTATTAACTAAACAGGTGGTGGCCTTACAGTATAACAGAGGGACATCAGGAGTTCCAACTAGTTTCGCCATTTATTCCCGGCTTTGTCAAGGATATACTGTATACAGCAAGAGGCAAACGAGCCTTTTTATACAGAATAGTGGTACAAAATATACAATAAGCGTTATCGATATACATACATGTATCTTAATAACGCTCATTGTATATTTTGTACCATTGTTCTGTATATAAAGGCTCGTTTGCCTCTTGCTTTATATATCCTTGACAAAGCCGGGAATAAATGGCAAAACTAGTTGGAACTCCTGATGTCCCTCTGTTATACTGTAAGGCCACCACCTGTTTAATTCATTTTATGTTGAGAAATTGGATCCGTTTAAAATTACTATGGCGGGAAATTTATGTTGTCAATATCTATATGCAAATTGAACAGTCGGGATATTGGTGTCGGGAAGTTGGCCTATTAAACAGATCCAGATTTTTCGGTGTTTTGTGCGATGTTGTACTGCAATAGCTCTATTATGTATCCGTGACGATCTTGTTCTCTGACGTCAATGTATATGACAAGAGGAAAAAATGTTTGATTTAGTAGAAGAATAAAAACGATGCTATAAGATGTCCTTAATCAAATACGGAATATCTCTTTCATTCACTTTATTCACGGGATAATATAGTTAAATGTTTCACACATTTTTGGTATTAGGTCTTTCTTATGGGTGTGTTAAAAATACACCTTATACAAGGTGTTCAAAATCAGTTCACCCAATATCTATATAGTGATTCTTAAAGTACATAGCGCTATTCTGTGGGTCAAAATGAACATAAAGTTCCTCATGCAAAATGCCAAAATCTCAACCTTTATACCCCTAAACACCACGCGAAGTTTCGTCATTATTGGGGGTTTTTAAATACAAGGCAGTGGAGTAAAGTATTAGAGTACCGCTTGTTAGGCAAGACGTTGCAGCGGCGCATATAGAGAACTCTTTCTTTCAATCGTGCAAAGTCTTACACAAATGCAGTAACATGCACATAATTTTCGGGGCGTGTAATGGCAATACTCGTGCAGCAGCTCGACAATATCGATAGTGTTTCCCACATCACCGCCATCCAGAGTATGGTGTTTTTCTACGACTTGATCGTAATCTGAGGAATTTAGATATAAGGAAAAATTCTTCGGAACGATGACGAAATATGATAAAATTTCGCGAGGATTTAACAAACTTTGCGATATGTTTAGGGGTTTAAGGCTTTGAATTTCGACACTTCGCATGAGGAACTTTATGTTCATTTCGACCCACAGAATAGCGCGATGTATAGAGTGCCCGTAAAAGTACCAGTTTGAGAATTTAAATGAAAGTAAAGTATCACAGAGATTAGCTGAAATGTTGCCTTTTATTTTTAGCAGACATTAGTTGAAATGTTGGCTTTTATCTTTCGCGAATACAAAAGTGTTCGTTTTACTAGATTTCACGAGACTCTGCGAAACATAGCAGTATTGATGTTAGAAATGGTTGTTGTGATGTTCGTTTTCAGCTCAGCAATCGTTAATATGGGCTTTTCACATAAACTACATTTTTCAGATAACCCCATAGGAAGAAATCAGTGAGTGATAAATCTGGCGAGCGAGGGGGGGGGGGGCACAATCCCTAATTAGAAAGAGGACGTCATTTCGAACATTTATTTTAGCACCTAAAGTTTGTCTACTAAAATAAAAGCCAACATTTCCAGTAATCTCTCTGATACTTTACTTACATTTAAATTCTCAAACTGGTACTTTAACGTGCAGCTAAACTTTGATGTGCGCGGCTTTAAACTCACCCTTTACTTTGATTCACCAATGTAGAATCATCCTGTATATTTAATGTAAACCATTTATACAGAGTGTTTCTAAAGGTAGTTACCAAACGTTACACACAGTAAGGGAACACCAAAACATGGTAAAAACTGTTAATTTTGGTGTCCCCTATATACACTAAACGACCAATTTATTAGAGACACCTCTTACAGAAAATGGATCGGCCACCCAGTGACAGGAACAGTAGAAAAGGCCGAAACGGTGTATAAAAGGGATGCATTGGATCACAAGTTGCTGTCAGCAGCAGAAGTTGACCGACTTTGAACAAGGCATGATCGTTGGAGCTCGACGGGCGCAGTTGAGCATTTCGCAAACCGCGAACCTCCTCGGGTTTTCCCGTGCAAGGGTATTCCGTGAATGGTAGTTATGCCAAAAAAAAACCTCCAACAAACTCAACTCCGGACGAAACAAGGCCGTGGATGAACGAGGCCAACGGTGATTCGCACGAATCATCCACAGCAACAGGACGGGAACAGTCCAACAAATTGCAGCGCAGTTCAATGAGGGAGCATCCCAACCCATTTCGGACCACACGGTGTGGCGCACCTTGCACCGAACTGTCACCGCAAAATAGGAAAGCGCGCCTGCTATGGGCACACAGGCATCGCCACTGGACACTGGATGAGTGCAAGAAGGTCGCCTGGTCTGACGAATCGCGGTTCCTACTTCATCATGCGGACAGCAAACTGCGCATCTGGGCCCATCCTGTCAGCAAACAACCGTACAGGCGAGTGGAGGAGAAGTGCTGGTCTGGGGTGTCTTCTTTTGGGACACACTGGATCCTCTGATATCCGTTGACACATCCCTGAATGCGACACACTACCTGGACAATGTTGCCGATCAGGTGCACCCGTTCATGATGACTGTGTTTCCTGGTGGTGACGGCCAGTTTCAGCAGGACAATGCTCCCTGTCACCGTGCTCGAATGGTCTTGGACTAATTCGAGGAACATGACGCGGACTTCCATCTGCTTCAGTGGCCAGCTTGGTCGCCCGATCTCAACCCGATCGAGCATTTATGGGATGAAGTGGACAGAACCATCCGACGCCGCTCCCACACTACCGTCCAACCTGCACCAATTACGGAACGCTGTGATATCATCCTGTGCTGCTATTCCTCCGCAACGGTTTCAACATCTTGTTGAATCCATGCCAGCAAGTATTCAGGCAGTTCTCGCCTCTAACAGCGGCGCAACACGCTATTAGCGGGGTGTCTCTAATAAATTGGTCGTTCAGTGTATATCTTTAGGTGAACTGGCTCTTGATTCACCCTGTATTATTATCCCACCCGTTTAATGCAATGTCATTTCATCCATGATATTGTTTACTGTTGAAGATAAAACCCAATTTTAATTACTAAGTTCCAGTGACTATAGCACTACTTTATTAATCCAAATTGAAAGAATAAATTGTCGCGCACACCGATTTAAAAATTGGTATTGCAAGGAAGCCGCCCTGCTGTTGTTCAACTAAGCTCTCTCAGCCATCTGCTCATTGAATTATTTTTTTACGCCGTTGCTAGTGATCCTAGAAAATTTCTTCTCCGTTAACGTAAAAATTGTTTAAAAATAATTATGTTTTCTCCCTACACCGGCGTTTCCTAAATTAATATCTGGTCTTTTTATTGAAAAAAGGTTATCGTATTCAATCCGAATTTTCGCCCCAGTTTTTATTCTTTCAGATGCTTTCATTAGAAGCATTGAATATCAGTGATAAGTGCAAAAAATTGTTTCTCGTTTACTCAACGATACAGTCGAAATGTGACAGCAAAATGATAACCATTTTAATATGACGATATTTATAGAAAATAGTTTTCTTTGAAACTTCTTAAATATAAAGATTAGATTTTATAAAATATAAGTGAATATAAAAAAATATTTGAAGGAAACAATCCTTCGTGACGTGCTGAACAGTTTTTGTTTCCTAACTGAAACTAATCACAAGTAAGAGTGAAAAAGACGGAGCCGATCATTATTGTAATCAAATTACATACAATTTGCCCTTCTCACAAGTTCATCCGTTCTGCAGTCCTCTCCGTCGTGTCATAAGAAAGGGGAGCGAAGATCTCCCGCGTTGGTTCCTAACGACTGATAAAAATTCCAGACGCAGCGGTCTTCATATTTATCGCGCGTGCGTAGAGCCGACAGCCGGCATGCAACCGTAACAGAATCAGGAAACGGAGTAAATTTGCAGAAAGGAGCTGGGCGTATAAAAGAGTTAAATGCTTAATTAATGGAAAGAGAAGCAACGGGAAGAGTCCCCACTCTTAAATGCATTTCATAGGGCGTTTGCTATATTATAATATCGTCCTCCACACACCTGCTTAATTTTCGTAACATTAATGCGGAAGAATTTAGAAGGAAAAGGAAGAAAGAGAAGGAATTTCGTTGTTGCTCAGTTATTCCGCAGAAAAAAACTAAAATAGCAAGGTTTTTATGTTCTCCTCCTAGTCGAATGAATCCTTTCTATCAACCACTCACGCGTAAAAAAAAAGGCATTGGACCTATCTCCCTTTTCCCACTTTAATAATAAACAAGGGGAATAACAGCAAGAACTCAATAATTTTTTTTCTTCTTCTTTCTTTTTTCCATTCTTATGTGCCATAGAAGAGGCACGTGTTCAGTCGGTTTGTGTGTGCGTGTGTGTGTAAGTATGTGTCTGTGTAAGGGACTCGCTGAGGTGTCGGAGCGCTCTAGCCTTCATCCTATTGGCGTGCAGAGAACATTAGGTCTCCAGGGGGAAGACACATTGGCATCTCCACTGCGTCCGACATTTCCCATAATCCTCCTTGGTCACCGCCATCCAATTTTCGTGACGGAGAGGTAATGGAAGGGAAAAAAAAAGAAAAACTAGAAAAAGAGAAATATCAAGATTTACATGCAAACGGGGTATATGTTTCCCTTTACTTTTCTAACTCGTTTATTTAGTTTAAACATTTTTATTTCGTTTAGTTTATTTATTTAGGAGAGGTGTACAGATTTGAAAAAGACGTTTTATGCAACTTCATCCAATCACGAATCGTTCATGGTGCAAATGTAAATTATTGTTTTTCCTTACTGTGATAAGGTGAGCCTCGCGCGAGAGATGGATGAAGACTGAGAGGTCGGCGTCGACTTTCTGAAATTAATTGTTTCGAACTAAGAATAATAAAATCTGAAAAAGGACAGAAAAAATAAAGGAGATAACGGAACGGGAGCCTTTACTTATTCTGCGCAGCATTTTCACCGTCCAATTCTCAAAGCTTAATTCCTCTTCCACACAACACCAATCTTACCTCCATCAATTTGCGCAACCGTCATTCAAACTTTATATTTCGTTTACTGCCTGAGGAATTATTTCTAAGCGAGAGGAAAACGAAAACGGAGAAAAATAAGGAATCTGGCCAAACAATAAACACGAATTTTTGTAAACAATATTGATTTTGCCTTTAAGATTTTTTTCTTTGGCGATAAGTCGAAAAGTTGAATATTGTAAAAACTTTTTAATATTTTTCTATATTTAATTATTAATATCCGGAAGTGTGGCGTGAAAAATTCCTCACTGAGCCATTTTCTAGTTATTGTAAAAGTAATCCAAATGCACTTTCACGCTCGGGAGAAATTTTCAATCGTTTATCACTGATTACAAGAATCATAGCCGGCACACAATGGATGAAGACCCAATAGTGGATTTAATATACAGGATGTATATAAAGGGTCATCACATTTCAATCTGAAATAGCTCGGCAATCGTTGGTCGCAGCTCAATGAACCGCACACTATTTGAAAGAGGGGAACGTCAAGTTTTTGTTCAATGGATAGAGGTCTCTAGGTGCATTTGAAAGACCCGTAGGGAGGTCCCGTCAGTTACTGTCAAGATGGCGAACGTACAACACAAAGCCTTTTTGTGGTCACCTCGATCCCCAGACTCACTGTTTACGACTTCTTCTTGTGGGGATACGTAAAAGACCGCGTTTTTGTTGCCCCTTTCCGGAAAATCTGGAGGAGCTAAAAACTCGAATAACAGCCGCCATTCGTCAAGTGACTCCAGATATGCTTCAGGAAGTAGGGGAGGAACTTGATTATCGGCTAGATGCAGCAGGAGGAGGACACATCGAACACTTATAAATATAAATTAAGATTATTACAAACGTTAAATATGTCGCCCATCTCTGTATCTTCATTTTTAACAAGCGAAATTTAAACGGCAATGGAAGAATCATGGCCGCCTGCTAAAAGAAATTGCCTTCAAAGTTGTGGCGGCGTTTTTATCGAAAGGTGTCCTATTTTCCAATATACTGCCCCGACCATCGTACCTGCTGCAGCACTTACCACCAGTCATTAATTGGTAATTGTTCTTGTGGTGGTCGTGCTTGAGTGCTTCAATGATGCTGAGAAGGACACTCATGCCAGATAGCTTTTAGCTGAGGGGTCAACCTAAATGTGTCCGGTCGGTTGTCGACCCACCAGGACACCGGTGCTTGCAAGGAAGGCTTTATAATTCTCTTGGGTGACCAGTACGTCTACTCGCGGCGACCCGAATTCGGAGTAACAGGAACTTGATGGTTGTGGAAATGCTATTCCGGAACAAATCACCACTTTATCCCTTGTTTCTCTGAAAGAACGGACCCTGAAATTAGCTCGTTTGATTCCTTGGGCCTCTTTGGAAGTTAGA
Organism: Rhysida immarginata; assembly: GCA_023313115.1. NCBI lineage: Eukaryota > Metazoa > Arthropoda > Chilopoda > Scolopendromorpha > Scolopendridae > Rhysida > Rhysida immarginata. The sequence goes on from JAHWFO010108389.1 coordinate 118,953, forward strand.
CTATAGACTATAGAATTATTTTATGCCTCCGTAACGTTGGTGCCAGTGTACATCCAACCTTTAATTTTTCCAGAGGATTATTTACATGAGGGACTTAGCAAGAGTAGAGGATGACTATCTCCTAAAAGAACTAAAGGAGCAGGATGTTAGAGATATCAAACGAATCAATTCTAGGTTATGAAGGTAATTCCCTCATTGAATAGATTAAACCCTTGTATTTGTGGGCTAGCATTAGATTATTTATATCGAATCTATTACGTTGCTACCAATGTCTGGTCTCCGGTTACACAAACCAAAATGTCACTTCCCAGCATTTTGCGGTAATTGTGGCCGAGAAGAACACGAAAAAGACAACTTCGACACTAAATCAAGGTGTAGCAAATGTAAAGGAGGCCATTTCCTTATATCTAAAGATTTTTAAGGCAGAGAAGCACTGGCAACTAAGGCGAAAAATAAGTGTTTTTAATCCAAATTTAAGGAAGCATTGCAAAGTAAAAATATATCGTATTGAGGACGAGGTGAGGGAAGCATTACATTTCTGGCTTTGAAAATAAAAGACGTTTTACTGGAATATACGATGGTGAGCGTTACTAGATTTTCGAGGACGTCGTAATTGGACGCGCTTTTTTATGCGAATAATTCGCCCGCCCCACCGATGACGTCGGAAGAAATGCTGAAATAAATAGATGGGAGAAGAGACACAAATCAGTTGGCTAATCGAATAAACGTCGGCAAAGTAATATCGTTAGTTGCACTCTTTGCTTTTTGGTGAATGAATCTACCTCGGAAGATCCCAACATGACTCACGTTGGAGCCACCTAAGAAGTAATGATAATATATTATTCTCTAGGTCTTATATTTCCAGGTCGAAACACCAAAATTTCACTTGTAATGTGAATTCGGCAAAAGTAAGGAAGAAACCCAGGCGGCGGCACGATTAAAGTGAAGGTTCCACATCCAGAGATTATTTTGTCAACCCGCCCCTTTTGTACATTTCGATTGAATTATCTCCGACCTTCTATTTGACTATTGTAGAGCTCAACTGTTGGGAGAAAAGTGAATCTAAGCGCCTAGGTAAAGATTATGATATTACAAGTCAAGGGTTAACTGGCATATTTTCCGAAAAATTCCCTGCACCTGCAAATTTCAGATACCTCAGGAAGAATAGGAATTATATCTGAAAATTAAGAATGTTCCATTTAAATAAAGTAAAATGATTTCACTCATTGATTCCCAATTGCTCTCCAACCATAACACAGCTACTAGCAAATTTCTTTACGAAAATCTTCTGGGTTCTTTTCGAACATCGTACCAATGGTATTTTAGGCCATTCGGACCGTCGAGAGTCCGGTTCGTCTCATCATTAAATGTCATCACTTTGCTCCATTCTTTTCCCATAGATATTTTTCAAGAGCCCACTCCTTTCTCTCTGAACATGTTCAGGCTTTCATGGTGGTGAGCGTCCATTTTCTTTTAAGTAATGTGGGGTGACGAATCCAGAAACTTCCAAATTGTAGTGAGAAAGGAGTTTATGTTCTTTTGGACAACGATACTGAACATTGGCTCGCCTCCCTTCAAATTTCTCTGCGCTTTCCTGGTGTCTCTACATTTGAGCGAATAGTACTCTTCTTAGTGCCATATTTCTTCGGATTTTTGACATAATGGTGGAGCAATGTTGGAGATCTATGGATTAGTTTTACAATCTCTCTGTCAGAATTGCCTATATTCTTGAAAGCTACAATTTGTCCTTGTTTGTAATCTAAGGGCTTTTGATCTTCCCATTCTTGAAATATCAGTATAAATGTTACAAAATATATTAATACTAGCCGATATACCCGGAGTTGCTCGGGCTCTTTTTTGATGAAATGTTGCAATATCTGAATGTGAATATACAGAAAAAATGAATACATGAATAAAAAATTCATTTTTGCGAGTAAAAATTCGTATTGAAAAATCGAAGAGAATTCTTTTAAAATGCTCCCAATGGATGGCCGCTAGTTGGAGTTCTACTCGACTTCGCTCATTTTGGAATGTTGTCTATAGTTGAGTGACTTTGACGCAGTGGCGGAGAAAAAAGGTGGAATATTCATTTTTTCTGTATATTCACGTTCAGAAATTGCAGAATCTCATCAAAGAAGAGCCCGAGTAATGCCGGATATATCAGCTAGTTCATAATAAATCGAAAAATAGTTAGATACTTGAAATAAATTTTAAATCAAAGAACAAAATCCTTATTTTATGACCAATATAAAAACTAACCTTTCAACATGCGAGTTTGTTGAAAACCAAAAAAAAACAAAAACAAAATCGGGTAAAAATCTGCAAAAACATAAAATACCAAAATTGGATCTAGATAATCAAAAAATAAACTAAACAGACACTTGATCTCGATAATTGCTATCACCGTACCAAATTTCATTAATCTAGACCTATTTTTACTCGCGAAATAATGGAAAACCTGCGAGACTTCGCCTATTTTTACGTACATAGGGGACAAAGGGGTAAAATATGAAAAAAAAGTAGAAATTGTTTTATTGCATATTATGTGAACTATTCTTGGTCCAAATATCTAAGTCATACGTGAATTTGCCACAGAGTGGGATTGACCAGACGCGAATGTTAAAACTAGGCCTATTTTGGGATTTTTTTTTATTTTTGCGCCCATTAAAATCGATTTTCAAAAACCAACGAATGTTCCCTTTTTATGTACGGCTTTACATCTTCCTGCGCAAATTTGACGCTCTCTGCATTTCCGCATTGGAATTAAGCGGGTAAAAACACCAAACGGGGGGCAATCTTTGGGCCCTCCTGGCCCCCCTCACAAACCGATAATAAAAAAAAAACACAAATGTTTTTCTGGAAATATCCCCGAGAAGATTTCCTCCGAGTTTCGTTCCTTTATCTTTATTCCCCACGAAAATGCATCAAAATATCAAAATTTTGTGAAATACTCCCGAAAATCGACTTTTTTTAGTTTTCGCACCCTTAAAATTCGAATATCGATAATCGGGGAAACTACTTTTTTTGGCATGGTAGCTAAAAACCTTCCTGCAAAATTTCGAAAACTGCGTTTATTGGGGAGGAGCCAGGCGACTGAACGGCCCATCGAGTCGGTGGCCCCAGTAGACTTAGCTGTGTCAGTCAACTAGGTTCTTTATATATACAATGCTTTGCAATGAAATTGCCCCACCTGCAAGGGGTTATCCGAATGAGCCAAAAATAGGTATACAGCAAGAGATACATCTGAACACACATTTATTACGTTATGGAGCCAAGATATGCACTCGTTTGTACAGGGTGTCCCAACGGAAAGCGGCATCAGTAGGTTATGGAACCAACTCTAGCGGCGATGCATTGTTCCAGCCGTAGGTGTAGCTGATCATACAGGTGGCGAATGTCATCTTGCGGTACGTCTGCCCAGGCCTGGTTAACCTGCTATGTCAGTTCATGGAGATGCCGGGGTGATCGTAAACGACGTCCCACCATGTCCCACACGTGCTCAATTGGCGATAGGTCTGGGGACCTCGCGGGCCATGGCAGGCAGTTGACATCATGCAAACAAGCCATGCTCATGTTTGCCATGTGCGTCTGGCGTTATCCTGCTGAAAGACTGCGCTGGGTATAGTGTGCAGAACTGGCAGTACCGTGCTGCAGAATCTCTGTGACGTACCGTGCGGCTGTCAGGGTGCCTTGGATGGTGACTAGAGGTGTTCTGGTATCCTAGCCGATGGCAACCCAGACGATGATCCAGGGTGTTGGTTCATGATGGCGATACCGGATGCATTGTTCATTGGCACGTTCCAATGGTCTGCGCCACACCCGTCCGCATCTGTCGTCGGTGTCCAAACAAAAGCGGGATTCGTCGCTGAAGACCACCGCCCGCCATTCCATTCGCCAGCCCACTCGTTCACGACACCATCGTATCGCGCGGTGCTCAGGTGTCAAAGGAAGACAACAATGGACGCCTGGTAGACATTGTAGCGGCGTGTAAACGGCGTGCTATTGTCTCTATTGATATTGGAACAGTACCGGGAATACTGATGTTGTCGCGCAGTTGCCGCAGGATGATGGTTCTGTCCGCTAGCGATGTTCGCAGTATCCGCCTATCGGTACGAGCTGACGAGCTTCTCCGGGCCCCAGAGCCTGGTCTTCTGGCATGTGTGCCTTCCTCTCGCCATTGCCTCTAACATCGGGCTACCGTCCGTGCGTTCCGGGACACATGGACAACAATCCGTCTGGTTGACCATCCAGCCTCGGAGAGGCCAATAATCCGATTTCGTTCAAAATCCGTTAATTGCATGAACGGTTGTCGTTGTCGTCATAGCGGCATTGAGACCGCTGTGCGGATTACAGTACTGTACGTTCACGAGGCAGTTGCTTCCTCCCTACTGCATGGAACGTCTGGCACAGGTGTCAATTGATGAGCCTATACAGGCACCCGTACACCCTGTATCACCCAAATGGTCATGTCCCGTGAGCATGCATCTAATCGTTTACTAGTCGGAGGTAGACCAACCTCCCCACTAAATATGGATAAGGTCGGATAACTTATTGTTGGTGGGGCAATTTCATTGCAAAGCAGTGTATATAAAAATAAGAGAAAATAGCGTTATTTGCAAATAATCACATTTACCTTGAACTGATATATCTAGAATCTTAAAGAAAACAAACAAATACGACACCGACGAACGCGCGTTTCTATCTTTTTTGAACAGAGATATTTGAACTTTTGCTTTAACTAGTAGAGAATTCACTTTTGAAAAATTATTTTTCATGATATTTATTTTATTTACCTTTGAGTATTAATGAGATTCTCCACAATTCTTAAAACTCTATGGCTTTAAAAATATCTTAAAAATTCGTATTCGTCTATCATTTATGAATATATTCTGCGCCTTAAAAAAAAGTGCGGGCAGACGAAAATATAGAAATCAACATGCTTCTCAGAGTTATTTAAATAATATAGATGTAAAGTAATAAATAACGAAAAAAAAACAAAAAAATCCCTGACCTGGAATCGTAGTAGGGGCCACGATTTACCTTTGTTTATTGTTTTCAATATTTTATTACTTTATTAATTTTTATCCATCGAATTATTTGATATTAAACATTTAATTTAATAACGAGTTTATTTCTTAGACTGTAAACTAGCATAAATTTTTTAATGGCGACTCCATGTTGGTAACATATAATACACTTCCTTGGATAAAAGACTGCAAATATTAAAGCGAAATCTTCTGATGGGAAATGAAATCTCCCCGCCTTTTGAAATCGTAAATGACTTTTACGAAAAGCTATCATGTTTATATGGGGAAACCTAGCAAGCGGAAAATGATATTTCTGCGAAGGTTTCCTTATGAAGGTTTAAGTACGTCATAAGGGATTTTAAAGGCTCGGTTCAACGTCCAAATAATAGGCAATATTGATCAGTCCCTAAAAATTTATTTTACTTATTTTCCATTCCCTCTTTCATCTGCATTTTCACCATTTCATTCCGAAGAAAACCTTTAAATTCTTTAGGAAGCTTTTCGTTTAATTTTATCTGCTTTCTCTGAAAAGCTTCGAAACAATTTCTATTCAACTAAAAGGCATTAAAAAACTGCGGTGAAACTTCTGCCAATGGTCTATAAAAAGTTACGAAGAGACTACGAACACTACAATACGCCGTAAATATACCTTGTTAAAAGTCATGTAAACACTATACAGAATAAAAGATGGAGAAATCCATCAAAAGGCGAATTTATTTCTAAGTTGAGAATACTATTTTAATGAATCAACTGATGCTGAGCAACTAGACGGTTGCAGATAGAAGACTGACTAGCGGCTAGGGAAGCCGCTCATCCTCTGGAGACGTCGGACGAATACTCATTAAGCAAGCTTTTAAAGATAATGCACTTTTTTACTTATTTAATAAAAGATTAAAATATTAAATCATGCCAGTATATAATTTGTATCTTACTCAACACATGCATTGATAACTAACAGCAAATTGAATGAAAACGCAGCGTCGTGGCCATTTCCGTTTCGTAGTGTAAAAGGTAGCCGTAGATGTAAATTCAGATTCATCAGTACATGGTTTTGGTATACTTTACAAATGTTAGCAATGCTTTCTATGGGAAAAACATTCATCCTTGACCAAAAATGCAGATCCCAGACGTAGGAGAAATCTGTATGGGTTTATAAAAGAAATAGACGCTTTCCGCATTGCATAAATCGATAACGTTAAATAGAAATTCAATATGTATGGAAGCCTAGAGAAAAGACGAAAATTTGTATTTAACACAAGAAAGTGATTGTGAAACTTCACTCGCCATGCTTAGTGAATGGCTAATGCTTCAACTCCAAAAAGACAGCGAGAACTTCACAATGAGGTTCGAAATAGGAGTATATCTCACAGGCACAATGAGGTTCGAAATTATCAGGATGCAAAATCTCCCACAACATTGGTTGCTCAGCAGACGAGAACAATAGCATACACAAGCAACCAACAAAAACGGATTTATTACCCTGCGGCCTTTTTGTGGGGCAATTCAAAGACAAAGTTTTCTTCCTATATATGTTATTAGATTGAAACAAAATCTAAACAGTGTTTCGGAAAGAGAATGTTACCAATCTCAGATTTATATTTTTTATACTTCAACTAGCTGAAAACCCGGCGTCGCCCGGGACTTTACTTATCCTCTTGTTGGGTTGACCTGCCTCAGATTAAAATATCTATTTTCACCATCGGGAAATATCATGGATACTTTAGATCTCATCTTTCCTTCGAAGTTTTCCTTGCCCCTGACGCAGAAGTTCTTATATCCTCCTGCTCTAGACGAAGCTCCCGTTGTTCAGATGTTCCCGATGCCCATTTGTATTTTAGCTGCAGAGTTTCGTGACCAATACTCCTTCTTTCTCTTTCTCTTTCCTTTCCAAACACAAACAAATACACAAACTTTTGTCAGTCGTCTGGACAGTTGTTAGAGGGCTCAAGGGAGACAAATGTTTCTCCTTTGCCTCCTCGATAGACACTTCCCTATCCTTATCGTCTGCTATACTCATTTTATGTCCAATAGCATAAAACGAATGTTTTGTCATTGCATCATAATTTTATGCTCATTCTATCCTGCTATCCTGTGCTCGAGGCTTTGAAAATAAAGTTCGGAAGGTGGTAGATCTGCTCACGAAATGACAAATATTGGCGAAACTCGCGGTTTTTACGTCCATCTTTTACTGTGGCTAAAAGAAAAATTGCGTCCCAACCAAATTGACGATATTATTACTGCAGAAATTCTTGAAGTCAACAGTGACAAAAAACTACACGACACAGTTGTCAAAAACATGATCCACGGGCCACTCGGGCACACAACAAACACATTCATCCCCGTGCATGAAGGACAGAAAGTGAATCAGGAAGTACCCCCGGGCGCTTCTAATGCTATTTATTTCCTATCTTAAAAAATTTGAATAAAACCAAACGTATTAATATGGTTTTATTAATAATGCAAAAAATAAAATCCGAATTACAAAGCAAATCGAAGTCCGTGAGAATAGCCAAAACGTATTAATATCAATATGAAACCAAACAACTATAGCATCGCAAATTAAACAAATCTCAACCCATAAAACACAGAAGATAAACATCAATAATTATACGACAGGTAATCCCTTAGGGCCTAGATCAGACGTGTCCGGCGCGCCAAACAATAACGCTAAGGTGAAGTTCGGCAGACACGATCTAAAGCGCGTTTTAAACACAGTTTATTTCTTATATTGTGGTTTTAAAGTTAAGGCAGTACCACCTATTGACAAAGTTCAGAACTAAAGTGTTATTATGGTAACATTAAAGTTATTAGGTTTGGTCACTTCACAAAATATTGGGCAAACCTATCCAAAAATGGATAAACAGTATGGTCTTTATCTCTAATTTATCTAATCGCTATTTGCCTTTATTCTTTAAGCCACTGTTGAAAACTATGTTGAATAATAAAAATTCTAAGTAATGGTTTAAGATAATTAGGTTGCAATAACTGAATGAAAATATTTTTTTTTAAATTTGAAAATTGACATTTCAAAAATCAGAGAAGTCATCATATAATTTCATGTTCAGATACAGGATTTTACTTTTCAAATGTAAAAACGATGTTATCAATGAAAGGATGTTACATTTTAAAGAAGAAAAAAATCTCTTTGCTATCCAAAGTTTATTATACAAATAAAAATATTGCAACAATTAAAATTCTTCTGCTTATCCTGAGTTTAACTGTCGTAACAATCGAAACAATTCCTTTTCGATTAGCCAATAGGATCACCTGAAGCTACACAAACATACAGACTTTTGGTTTTATATAGATAGATTTCCAGTTCAGTTCAAATTTGATCTTCGTACGAAACAATCGTGACAATTCAAAGTAACGGAGATTTTACTAGTCTGGTTTTGTGGGTATATTTTAAAAACGAAGTTTGCAAATCAAATTTTATACAGTGGATTCTATGCCTAGAAGTATGTGCAATAGAAAAATATACTGACAGTATTTTTGACGTAGAATACGTCTTATGTTTCGAGACTAGGATGCCACGCTTAAAGCGTGAATGTCACGAAAAGTGCTGATCACGAAAATTTTAATAACGTGAAAACTATTAATGATAGAAGAAGGATGCCCAGTTCAGATGAGTGATGTGCCAGAGTAATGAAATATTCTCAACTAGACTGACCAAGATCGGCAATGGTGAAAGATTGCTTTCTCAGGAAAAAGAAGTTGATTTAGAGAAGTTTTAAAAGTAAACAATGGTGCATGATAAATTTTCCCGATGTAGCTAGGCTGTTTCATCGCAATAACAGCGTTGATGCTTCCAACAAGAATGATATCATGTGTAATAAGTTGTTTTGACAGTAATAAAATTAACATCCATGGGTTGAGCTTCGTCGAGTATCATAATGTCTAAATAAATAAGGCAAGGGTCAAATAATGATACGGTAGTATGATTATTTCATCAATAATTTAAACATCTGAGGTATGGCGTGTATAAAATCCTCATAGAACATCCAGTTATTATTCTTTAATGATTTTATTACGCCTAACGCGTTTCGGCATTACGCCATCGTCAGAATTGCCAAACTCAGAAAACTCGAAAAACCAAACGACAAACCAGGTCAGAAGTTTTAAATTTCACGAATAAGGTCATCAACCTCACTAACATCACATTCAACGAGGCTGAAACCGACTTAATCAACAAGGCCTTAATTTCAACAATACCAGACCACAGTGCCTTGATGATTTAACCGATCTTGCGAAAGATGTCGAGCACGCCCTATTACATATCAAACACGCTAACAAGCAACGCGTTAGAATACTAGCCAGCAATGAATTACGGAAATCTATTAATAACCAACATAATGACAATACCTTCAAAATTGCGAAAAAAGTCAGAACCAAACTCGAAGAAAATAAGGTCATTATTACACAAGCCGACAAGGGCAAGGCTACCGTTATCATCTACGAAGAAGAGTCCAATGATAAAATATACAGGTTCATCGAGGATAACCAATTTGTCAAGCTCAAAAAGGACCCGACCACTAAATTCGCTAAGCAAACTAAGGTAGCAATCAAAAATCTAGGATTGAATCGCCTAAAAGAAACTGCGGATAAATTAATAGTAAAACAACCGCGCCCTCCGAAATTACGTGGTCAGGTTAAAATCCACAAGCTCAATAACCCCATCCGACCGATTGTCAACTGCCAGCAATCCTCATTCTATTTTATTGCTAAACAAGTATCCACGTGGCTCATTGCTAACTACCCACTGGCGAACAAATACACCATAAAGAACAGCACCGCGCTACTCAACCAGCTGAAGGATCTGCAACTCAGTGCGCATATGCGACTCATATCACTGGATATTACAAACTTGTACACTAATGTACCATTTACTGAGACTGTACAAATCATAAAAGACAACCTGGCTAAGACGGACAATGACCCAAATGAATGCGCCGATATTATATCAATGTTAAAGCTACTACAGTGCCATAATTATTTCATGTTCAATGAAGAGTTCTTCGCCATCCCTGAAGGAATAGCCATGGGGTCACCAATAAGCGCTGCAGTATCAGAGATCTTCCTACAGCATGTCGAGGAACCATTAGTGGATAAGTTAATCCAAGACGGAGTCATCACTTTCTATAGACGCTACGTCGATGACACACTGATCATATTTGATGAACAGCTAACCAGTAGTGATGACATACTTCAGATTTTCAATAAGTCCCACAGCGCCATGACCTACACCATCGAATGTGAAAAAGAAGAAGCCATAAATTTCCTTGATGTCAATATACGTAGAACCACACCGAAGTTAGAATTCGCAATATTCAGGAAACCATCCACCGCTGCCAATATTATCCCGCATACCTCCAATCATCACGCTCAACACAAAGCAGCAGCAATTCCATATAACTTTAGGAGAGCGCTATCATATCCTATCACCAACGACGCCAAGCAATTTGAGATTGCCACTACCTACGAGTTAGCCCGCCTCAACGATTTCCCGGATAACATAACAAAATCCATTCTCAACAAGGTCTAACGGTCCATAAAACAACCACCGGACCGCATAGGACGACCAACCGACTATGTCAAGCTAAGTTACTTCGGTCCCGAGGCATACAGACTCGCTAAAATATTCAGAGAAGAAGGCCTCGGGATCGCATTCAAGACGAAGCACAACAACCAACTGCTACTCAACCCAAAGAGAACCAGCACCGACAATGACGTCTACAAACAAGCGGGCGTATACCAACTAGCCTGCCCCGATTGTAGTGCTATCTACATAGGATCTACAGTTCGCTCATTTTATACCAGGTTTAAAGACCACAGACGCTCTTGGATAAACAACGACACCTCTGCGTACGCTGTACACCTCAAAAGAAATAAGCACAGGATGTTAGACATAGACATATGCATGACGGTCATCTGGACAAGCAACAACAAAGCCAAGGTCCGGCTTCGGGAAGAAATGGAAATCACGAAACGAAGACAGACTGCTCAATAACCAGACGATCTTCGAACAGGAAGAACTTAATTCAATTACTTATAGACGCAGAAGCACGAACAATGATCAATAACCGGATGTTACCAACCAGCTCTCCATAAGGTCCGCGCTTTACACAGCCCCCTTAGCTTAATTTCCCTTCTACAGCCACCCAATCATCTCTTTTTTCAATTATATTCAAATTTCCCATTTGCTGATATACCTGACACTTACTGTATAAATGCCTGGCCTGGCCAGAAGGTCTTGAAATACGTAATTCGTAATGTGGATGTTACCTATGACCTCGATGACTTCCAAGAAGACCTAAAAAGAGCCAACTACTTCCCGGAAAATGTTATTCGATTGAGGAAAGCCAAAGGATCCATTGATATGCCAATGGTTTTGGTTCTACTGCCGAACACCGAACACAACCAGTCATTGAAAAACATAACACGTATTGGGCCGCTGGCAGTTTCAGTGGAGGCCTTTCGAGGGAACAAGAAGCCACTACAGTGTTACAACTGCCTGCGCTTCGGACACGTATCCATGGGCTGCACGGAAGATCCTCGTTGTAATAAATGTGCTGAGGGGCACCAGTCAAGAGATTGCCCCAAGATCAAAGGACAAGACCCCCCAAAGTGCATCAGATGTGGTGGACAGCACACATCAAGCTACACGAAATGTCCAAAATACCCCCAGGTTCAAAGGATGTCTAGTTCTAAAGTGACCGCAGGCAAATCCTATGCTGCCGCTGTGTCTACGCCGGAAGATAAAGGTCTCAACATCAACGACCTACCAGGTATGTATAAACAATTAGGACGTATCTTTAATCTGTTTTCTAATCTAGGCAAAAGTTACCCACAGTTGAGTGGGCTCCTTACGACGAACTAATTTTAGTATGGCTGCACAACGTTATACTGTAAACAACAAAGGTGAACTTCGGTGCGTGATATGGAACGCTAGGGGCATTCCCCGAAAGCGTATCGAGTTTCACAACTTTCTGATAAATCAAGAAATCGACGTGGCTTTCCTCTGTGAAACTCACCTCAAACCAAGCCAAGACTTCAAGCTACCTGGCTATTGTGTGTACCGTAAGGATCGAATGGCTTCAAATGCTGCAAGATGTGCGTCTGGGGGCGCTGCGATCATCATTAAGAGGGGAATTCAACACCAAGAATTAGTATCCAAATCTTATGCAGGTATGGAATCAGCCTCCATCATTATCAATGACGTCTCCTGTGGTGAAGTGAAGTTCGTAGCGCTCTACAATTCACCTAAGCATTATCTTGACATTTGCGAGCTTGATGAACTTTTCAGTGGTGACACTCCAGTCATCCTGGCTGGTGACCTAAATGCCAAGCATCCAAGCTGGAACTCCAGAACGCAGAATTACAACGGCATGATTCTCTATAGGTACATACAAGGTAGAGATGATATCATCGCTGCTGGACCTGTGGAGGACACCTACTACTGCGACCACTCCCCTAATAGTGATGTTTTGGACATCTCGCTCTTGAAGGGTTTCTTCAAGCCGTACAATGTCTTCACGATTGATGACCTTTCTTCTGACCACAAGCCTGTGGCGTTGAACTTTGACAATGTTGACATAAATTTCCGAGAGGAACTCGTATATCATCAAGACTGGAAGCTCTACAAAGATATTCTTAAGGAATATGGCTACCATCCCGACGTTGCTTACTGTACAGAGGACATCGATCAACTTGTTGATGACATCACCAGATGTATTAACAGTGCCATAGAAGCTAGTAAGTATCCATCAGAGAGTAGACCTTCTCATCGAATCCAACTTACTCCTGGAATCCAACGCCTAATTTCTGAAAGAAACAGGACCCCTAGACTATGGCAACGCTATCGTGAACCTTGGCTCAAAACCAAGTACAACAGGTTAGTGCGAAGAGTTCAAGAAGAGATAAAAGAGCTTCGCGACGCTAGATGGAATGAAAAACTCAAAAGCTTGTCGGCTCGCGACAATTCCATTTGGAGTACGGTTAGAGCTTTACAGAAGAAGAAGAATGTTATGCTTCCTCCACTCCGTACACCACAAGGTACCTATGTGCAAACTGATCAGGACAAGGCCCAGGTCATTGCAGATACACTGGAAATGCAGTTTGTTACCCCCACCAACGATAAGCCTGAGAGCCAAATCATGTCTCAGCGTGTGAAAGAAGGTATTTTCAACTTTGATGAAGTCCCACAGCATTTTACGAAGTACAACATCGAGGCTGGAGAGATCGCCAACATCATAAGTAAATTGAAAAAGAAGAAGGCTCCAGGAAAAGACAAGGTGAGTAATAACGCCCTTATGAATCTCCCAAAGAACTTTATTGACTTTCTCACCAATATCATTAGCGACTGCTGGAAATTTGCTTACTTCCCTGTGGCTTGGAAGAAATCTATTGTGTTGAGTATCCCAAAGCAGGGGCAAAATCCTGCAATTCCCGCGAGCTACCGACCTATTAGCTTGCTACCCTCGATGTCCAAGGTGTTGGAGAGAACGATCCTCGTCAGATTCCAAGATCACTGTCTAGCAAATGACCTTTTACGGGAAGAGCAGTTTGGCTTTCGTGCTGTCCACTCTTGTCCGATGCAGATATGGAGGCTCGTTGAAGACCTGAGCACCCCCCTGAACCTATCCAGGTACTGTGGGGTGGTATTTCTCGATGTCAGTAAAGCTTTTGACCAAGTGTGGCATGAGGGCCTTGTCTACAAAATGATCAGAGACGGGTTCCCTGCCGATTTGATTTTGATGGTGAAATCCTTTCTTGACGGCAGATCCTATCAAGCCAAAGTTGGAGAAAATCTTTCCACACCCCGTGTTGTAAAGGCCGGTCTCCCTCAGGGTTCTGTCCTCGGGCCTATGCTATTTAATTACTTTGTACTTGATTTCCCAAAGCCCGATAATTGTAATCTGTATTTTTATGCGGATGACACTGCCGTTATGACATGGGCACACCAGCCGGCTCACGTTATCACTCGGCTGCAGTGCGCCTTGAAGCAGTTCGAAGACTGGTTTAACTGCTGGAAGTTGAACCTTAACGTCGGAAAGTGCAAGGCTTTGAACCTCAATAGGAAGCTCAAGCATCCCCCAGATTCTCTTGTTCTGTTCAATAAGAAACTGGACTGGGTGGATAACTACAAGTACCTGGGAGTTATCAT
>JAHWFO010108389.1:133801-148746 GCA_023313115.1 Rhysida immarginata
AAGACCGCTTGGGTTGGTTAGGCTTCTTGACTACCTCAGTGTATTTCATTTGGAGTTTATTCTGGTTGGATGAGCTTTGTGAAAGCGCTGCTTTCGTCCCATCCTAACATATGTACACTTCACTGTTCGATTGTCGATTAGCTTAACTTAGGATTTAAGGAATCAAAGATGGAACGACAAAGTTAAAAGTCTGTCCGTCCTGGATAATTCTCTCTGGAGTATGGTCAGGGCCTTTAAAAGCAACAGGACTATTGTTCTCCCTCTTCTGCTTACAGACGGTGGCGATTTCGTTAGCAATGACCAGGACAAAGCACAAAATATCGCCGATTCACTGAAGAGCCAATTGTCTACTTCCAAAGAGGATGATCTGGTCAATATTATTCGTGAGGTCAAAGACTTGTGCGATAGGTATGGCCACACACAGCGCGCTCTTGGCTCTCCCGATATCATTAGCACCTCTGAGATATTGGACATCATTAAGCGCCTGAAAAGCAAAAAGGCAGCCGCAATCGACACCATTACCAACAGTGCTCTCAAGAATTTGCCTCCCAGTGTTATCTGCATCATCACCAAGGTCATGAATGACTGCTGGCTTAGCGGCCATTTCCCTAGTGCCTGGAAGGATTCAGTCATCATCACCATTCCTAAACCTGGACTGGATCCTGCTCTTCCCACAAGTTATAGGCCCATTAGCTTGTTGCCCATGCTTTCCAAGGTCTTTGAGCGCACTACACTCAAGAGGTTCAACGAGTACTACGAGGCAAACAACCTCATTCGTAGTGAGCAATTTGGCTTCCGTCCGGCCACTCTTGTCAGCTTCAGTTATTGAGGCTCGTTGCTGATTTAAACAGTCCTCTCAGCCTCTCTATGTTTGGTGGTCTCGTTTTCCTCGCTGTCCAAAAGGCCTTTTACCAAGTCTGGCATGATGGGCTCATTTACAAAATGATTACCTACGGGTTCCCTGACGTTCTAATTGCTCTGGTTCGCTCCTTCCTGTCAAAGAGGACTTTTCGTGTTAAGGTTGGGGACTGCTTGTCTGAACCCTGCGATGTTAATGCTGGTGTACCCCAAGGCTCTGTCTTGGGGCCAGCCTGATTCAGCTTCTTTATCCATGACTTTCCCAAGTTTGCAAATTGTAATCTTTACTTATTTGCTGACGACGGGTCCATCATGACCTCGGCACGAAACCCAGCACATGTCATCACTCGACTTCAAAAAGCTTTACATCAGTGCGAGAGCTGGTTCACTAAGTGGCGATTAAAGCTGAATGTCAAAAAGTGCAAGGTTATGTTTATCACTCGCAAATGCAAAAACCCTCCAAAGCCCCTCTTCTTATTTGGCAAAAAACTTGAGTGGGTAAAAAGCTACAAATATCTTTGTGTCATGATCGACTCCAAACTAAATTGGAACTACCAAGTCCAACATGCGCTCATCAAAGCAAAGAAAGCGAGGTTCAGTTTGATTGCACTTCTGGGGCGAAACAGCACTCTTGGTGTGGATAACAAACTCTTGTTATACAAGGTTGTGATTCGTACTATTTAACTTCATGGAATGTCTGCTTGGGCTTCTATTTGCAAATCTAGGTGGAAGGATCTCCAGACCTTCCAAAATATTGCTCTCCGATACATTGCCCAACTTGACAGAAGAGTTGCCAACAACCACTCTATCTATGAGGATTTGGGGATGACCCACATAGGCACCTTTGTCCAGACTCTTATGAAGAACATGCTACCCAAGATGGAGAATCATGAAAACACCCTGGTTTCTGGTATCCTGGACCACCCACTCGTTGTTAAGAGTCCCCTCAGGTTTCGAAGACCCCGCCATATCCTGGATGTCTGCTTTGATGACGTTAACAAGGTCGTCTTGCCCAACTATTGGATCTTTTAGATCCTGCTGATTTTTGGGGACTCTATTCGTCAATCTACAATCTGACTCTCGTCCCTTCTTGGGACTTATTCTCTGGAGGACTAAAGAGGTTCATCAGGCTTCTCTCCCAGTTCAGTGTACCTCCTCTGGTTTACTCTTTGGGCGAGCGTGCAAAGTGAGCTTGGCTCCTGGACCACTCGCGTCTTTCTTTTCACTACACTGTTCGATTGTCGACTGTCGCTTAACAACTTGTAGATGCTTAGCCTCCAACGATGGCGTAATGCCGAAACGCGTAATAAAAATCATACTACCATATTATTTGACCCTTGCCTTATTTATTAATAAAATTAATGGTTATGGCCGCAGAAGTGAATTAGATCCAGCAAGAACAAAACTACACAAGATGGGTATTGTCGAATTAGGAGGCTTGCAATATCCTACATGCTTGGCTATTGATTCACCGTACATGTTGAGAGTGAACATCGATGTGGACGATGGATTTGTAAACGGTGCGATCGGTGTACTCACAAAGGACCGTAAAAAAAGAAGGTAATTTTGTATAAGTGCGTGACAAATATTAGTGGCAGACATCAAGGAGTTTCCGAGTTATAGTCATTTATTGTTCCCATTATAAGTCTATTGAGCAAATCCGAAAATGTTCGAAAGCATTTTTCTAATGTTGTTTATTGACCCTGTGCTCACTCCTTACAACATGTGAAAGAGATGAGTGAAGTAGGTTAAGGCTGTGAGTTCGAAAAGAAAGAAAAGAGTGAAGAACAATTACAACATCAGCAAAAACAATGTATCTGTCGTTTAAGGTTATAGTTGCCAAATGAAGAAATGGGCACGAATCAAATGTAAGCCACCTTTGATTTCCAAGTTCAAAGACAACATAAATGATGCTTTGAAATGGATAGCGATCACTAAATGTACAACGAACATCAATTTAGGTGGCACGATCAAATGTAAAGGGTGGGTGTCAACCGCTGAGATCACGGCAGTTAAATCCCAAGGTGTTACATTTAAACGTATCTTCTATGATTATGACATATCAGAATAAAATCAACTGTTAATGTTTGGATTGAGTAGAGTAACCAGTATAGATGGATTATATTTAACTAACTCAAAAGACTACTATCTCACTCTAGAGAGTCAAGCACCTTCGATGAAAAAGTTCAGAAACGAATACGAGAGATTGGAATTCCACATGCTGCTAACTTTCACCAAACGCGTAAAAAATTTCATATTAAAAATACAAACAACGATACTGTTAGCTACAACAATGATGATAATTCCATTGAACAACGGAATATTTTAAACGTTATAGTTACCAATCTTAATGCACAGTATTTAGTAGCGTATGCACAGTACTTACTACATCTGATTACTTGGCAATAAGTGAGACCTGGATGAATGCAGGTGAACCTGTACATATACACTGTCATATCACTGAATTATGACCACCCGCTTAGTAATGGGAGTAGCCACCCTTCGCCGATGTAACTGCTGCTAGGCGTCATGGCATGGACGCAAGAACTGCGCGGTATGTATCCGATGGTATGGCAGTCCATTCTGCTTGAAGCGCTGTCCACAGAGCTTCGAGAGTCATAGGTGGAGGGTCCAGCTGCCGTACATGGCGATCAAGGTGCTCCCACAGATGTTCGATTGGATTAATGTCCGGCGAATTAGCGGGCAAATGGAGCACTCGAAAGTAAGTAGAGTGGTCCTCGAACCAATCCAGAAGGAGACGTGCCTTGTGCCAGGGTGCATTGTCCTGCTGGAACATACCATCACATTGGGGGAACATCATGGGCATGTACGGGTGTACCTGGACTGCTACGATTGACAGATAGCCACAGGCACTCAAATTGCCCTCTAGACGAATCAGTGGATCTAACTGCTCCCAACAGAAGTTCCTCCACATATGCACACTACCCCCACCAGCCTGTTTCTGGCCCACAATAGCCTCCTCCAGTCTCTTTTCATAGCGTTCAATCTATGTGGAGCAAAAACCTTGACTCGTCGGAGGAGACCTTAGCCCACTCGTCTATGGTCGAATGGCGGTGGTCACGTGCAAAGTCTAGGTGTTGTTGACGATAACCCCTGGTCAACATGGGTGCAGCAACCATGCGTCGACTGTTCAGGCCCATCTGTAGCAGGGTGCGTTCAACGGTAATGTCGGATGCACGTCTATTGGCACCACTGTTGAATCTGATGGTCAGTTGATGGACTGTGGCTCTCGTGTCACCTTTTACGAGTCGTCGTAGGCGCCGCTCACCCCGTTGGTCGATGGCTCGTGACCCTTTACAGTGATGGCGTTGGGACGCGATTTCTGTCCCTGCTGTCCACTCTTTGTACATCTTCACTACAGCGGACCGTGAACGGTTCACAAATCGCGCCGTTTCGGAGATGGTGCCATCCTTGCTGCGATAGTCTATTATCATCCCTTTTTGGATGTCCGTTAAATCCGGACGTTTACCCATCTTGAGGCTCGTGCACCTGATGTTTGATGCACCAGCTTTAAAGCTTTCTCAGCCTGTTATGCAAATTTTGCAATGTGTAATCCTTGTTGGGGCGAACCATGTGTGTGCCTTGAAGGGGTGCTGGTCATAATTCATTGATATGACAGTGTAGATGGATTCAAATTGAGGACACAAATGAATCAGTGTGGCTTTATAAGATGCGATGCACTCACGAAACATGGTGTAATAAGTTATAGGAAAGCAGACGATGGTCAAACTATAGATGACTGATTGACGCTGGCATCGGTAATATTTGTATGGTTAAAGTATGGTGAGATTTATACTAGGCATTGTTTAAAATCATCCTAATGTGTCGATATCTGATATGGCAATGTTGTTGTTCAGTGCGATGATGAAATATTCACTAACAACCAGATCAATCAAAGACAACATGGAGGTGGATACTGATGTGCAAATTATGATATTTGGAGACTTCAATGTAGATGCTATATTAAGCTTACAGTTCTTGGCTTTGTGAAGAGAAGTCTCAATTTAGATTACATGCCCATCGAATCACTTACCACATTGGGTGACAATACTACAAGTTTGATATTGATTCTATACTCTGTCCAAAGAAACAAAACTGGGCGTGTGTAATTAAATTTCCAATTTATATTGTTAAACGTTGTTGCTAAGTAAAATTAACAACGTTTAACAATTGAAATTGGAAATTTAACTGGACACGCCCAGTTTTTCTTTCATAGTCTGTTGACATTTGTATCATATTTCTCTTATCACAGACCACTGATTTGTAAGTTGTGAATGACTTATAATTCAGGTTCGGTTAAAAATAACGAGTCTGGTTAAAAAAATTATGATATATTGCAAGTATATTGAACATTTTATGTCAGAAATGAAAGAAAATTGTGTTGTACAAAATGATTTCTTATTCGCCATGTAGCCACAAGACGTATTCTACGACTTACCTAGCGGCCGTGTCCCAACATAGCCCCGTACAATTTTTTTGTTACATATATAGTTTTTTTAAGTTAATTTTAAGTCTTTAAGATATACACGTATTTCAAAAGAATTAAATTTTAAGTAGCCAAATAGATATGCATTCCAGCTTATTACAAGTTCTAATTATTACCATATCCTAGATTACACTTTTCTCTTTCGAATCGTTAAAACTTTGGCTGCCTTTATCTGCCTTTTTGGCTTTGCGATAAATTTTTGTAGCGCTCCGCGCTATTTATTTCAACATCGATCGCTTGTGAAGCATATAAACAGATCGAATTGTAGTATACAAAGAGATATTCTGTCCGAAAATTTCTTACTATGAATAGGATCATATTAATATTATTCGTAACACGCACAGTTGTGAATATTATATATATTTCACATTTGTTTATTTGTATGTTTGTCTGTTTATGTGTCCTTATTAATCTCTTAAACAGTAAAGTATTCACTACCAAATTGTGTATATTTTTTTTCTGGTACCGAAATTTAAGTATAGAATGAGTTTTGTATAGAACTTTGAACAATTCTTATAGGGGAGTGCAAGTGTAACATCAATCCTGGGTGCTCTTCAGTCACGTGACTCGAATTGGTTCCACATTGGGTGTAATCTAAATTACACAAATTCACATAATAATTTCAGAGATGTCATTTTTACTGGCCACAAATTTCAACCTTACTAGTACGTATATTGGGTGGTTCCAATATTTTGAACCAGTGATCCCATTTCATAAGCTCTCGGCCCCTTCATCGCGCAAATGACGTCAGCTATGACGTAGTCACTTGCACTCCCTATTAAAGATATGAATTTTGATGTTAAAAGAAATATGTGCATGTTTGGAAATAACTGGCCGTTCTCAAGCATCCGAGGGCGAGATCCTCGGTGAGTGCGTCTCGTGACGCTCGTGTCAAGTGTGTTTATAATAAATAATTAACGTTTCTGGACCGGGCTGTATGTCGGCTTAAACATCAACATACAGAGAAAAGGCGTATCGATACGCTTGAA
Source organism: Rhysida immarginata (assembly GCA_023313115.1). Lineage (NCBI taxonomy): Eukaryota > Metazoa > Arthropoda > Chilopoda > Scolopendromorpha > Scolopendridae > Rhysida > Rhysida immarginata. The sequence continues at coordinate 140,156 of JAHWFO010108389.1, forward strand.
AAGATCTTTTAAGTAAACATAACGATTTTAACCATAAACAAAGGGTCCAATCAAGGGAAAGAAGGCACTCTTTCGATATCCTTCGCTTGAGCAACGACACAAGCATGACTCGCTATTAGACTTCGCTTCGTTTAGATATTTTTTGGCATTCAAGTTTGCTATTTTGGTTCTGTTATGTTGTTTTTAGTTATTTGGATCTCAGATTCGTAATCAGCGAACTTTCGTGTAACTCAAATAATTTTTGAGATTTTTGGCCAGCTTTTGGGGATTTTGGACCACTGTGCAACGCATCAAAACACTTGTTATAAGTGTTGAAAAACCACGCTCTGACGTATTTGAGAAGAACTGGATTATCGTATTGTTAGCTGTTGTGCAAACGTACATAGAGATCTGACGCAAACGTACATGGTGCAAACTTAAATATCTAAAGTAGTTGTTTATTATAGTTTGGTTTTGTATACAAATGTGTTACAAAATGTGAAAGACGTGAGTCTTGGTTTTGTATACAAATCAGAATTTATTGATACATGTAGGAAAGACAAGAATATTACCTTACTCTATAAACATTTTTCAAATTTCCCTTTCTCTGCAGTCATTTTTCCCACTGTTCTGCAAGCTTGAAAATTCACCTGCGGTAGAACTGGGTTCCAGCTTACCGAAGACGTCGTGTTGTATTCCAAGTTATGAAGACATTTCAGACACTCTGACACGTCTGTCTTCGTTAATGAAGGCATCAACCCTTTCCTTGTTGCGTTCATAGAGGCAATTCGAGAGCGACCATTGCGGTGCAATACTTGGATACTCTTATTTCCACTCATCCTTTTCCTTTGGTGAATTTCAGCTTCGAGGAGTTCCTCTTTAACAAGGAATTTAATGACAGCACGTTGACAAAACGAGACATAATTGCTAGCAATTTGTATTTAGTGGGCGTGGCCCCGTAATAGACGCCACTGATGTTACAATACCTCAAGAAAGTGAAAAATCGATAGATTAAGATGATATAATTGTCTTCATTATACAGGGTATCTCAAAATTCCTGGTACAAACTTTGCGAGATGATAGAGGGTGCAACCATAAGCATCTTTTCTCTATAGTGTTTTTAGGGAAACTCAACCCCTGCAAAGATATGAGGGGCTAAAAGTAGGATGCACCGCCTGCAATGTGGCTGACCTGCGTACAGAACAGCTCTAAACCTCCAATAACGGTAATTTGAACTCCTTAAAGTTTGTCACCCCATTACCGAAATGGTACTGAACCACAATTACTGACACTGATTGTTTTGCATTATGATGAACTCTCACAAAACATAGGTGCTAATTGATTATCAAGGTTACAGTGCTAACCTACTGCTAAGACAAGTTCACAATACGTAAATGCATGCAAATTCGAAGCCTATCGATGAAATGTTGCTATTAAAAACAAGCCTGTCCATTGTGTTGTGGAATCAGTTCTGTCATTGCAGCGATTCACAAATGCTGAGCTTGCCGACATGCATTACATTTACAGTGTAGCAAATGGAAACAGCAGGAACGCTGCACGAATTTATCGTCACCAGTTTCCACGTCGAGTACTCCTGACAGCCGGCTGTTTACCAGAATTCACATTAGACTCCGCGGAAATGGAACGTTTCATGTTCAGCGACCCATGTGGTACGAGATGTATAGATGGACGCATTGTCCTGATGGGTGCTCCGATCAAGTCAGCCATTGGTAACAAAGGCTGGGACAGAACACGCTAACAATCTTCTGACTTCGTCTTCTAGAAAGAACTGCTATAACTTGTCACTCCATTAAATCAACTGCACCCCACAGTGCCGCCTTGTTATCAATTATAGAACACTTTGGATTATTTTCTTAAATAAAGACGATAACCGTCTGGACCATCTAAGTTCCACTTATTCTCATCACTAAAAAGCATAGCAGCCATTTGTCACCCAACGATATGTGCTCTCGTGCCCACTGTAGACGTGCTTGAATATGCTCAAATTTCAACGGTTAGATATTTTAACACGATTTCAGAATTGGGGTTGCTCTTAAACGCCTGTGAACTATAGCTTTGGATATTTTCAAGGTGGACTGATGTGAAATTTGTAGCACAGAAAGTCCCTGTTGAGTTGTCATTCGCAAAGCTATGGACCATCTCTGTAAGCTGTATAGTTAGGCCTTCCAGATCGAGGTCTTGGGTTCGAATCTTCACTTCTACCTGTTATTTTGTAAATAACAGATGCAGACCGTCCAAATTCCCTCGCAATTTCGTTCAGAATTTCCAGAAAATGCTTTTATCATCCAAACATTTCTAATTTCTTCAGGTGTGAATTGCTTCTCTTTTGGCATGGCTCTTACAAGCTTCTACAATTAGCAATTACTGTATACTGGATTCAGTAGAGTATTCTGAGTATTAAAAGTGATTTCATGTAATTTGCATAGAAATTTATTCTTTGCCAAGACTCCTACACACCATTATCTAAACTTATGAGACAGTGGATTTTTAAAATAATGAACTAGAGGCCAGTGCTTTTGTTTTGTAACTTACATTGAAGGTATAATTCGGTTAAGAAAGTTAATATTTGTTTTGCATTCAAAAATTCTTTGAAATCAATAAAAAGCACGATTACCTAAAGTTTTGAGGCGCAGTGTACCTCCAAACTAGAAGACCGCCACTTTCAGAATTTAAGGAGCATCATTATGCCTTCAAAAGAGGCCTTGGGAATGGGAGCCTAGTTCCTTCAACAAAGCGACAAAATTATTCAGATAAGTACAATTAATAGAAAGTTATTAAGAGGTATAAATGATAATCATTTTTTATTGGTTTTCTTTGTTATTAATTATTCATCTTTAAATTATATAAATTCAAATAAATTAATTTAATAAGATGTTGATAATCAAATTGAAAATAATAAACAATTAAAGGCACCAGATTTAGATTTTTGATGGTGTTTTTTTCTTTGCTTACATCATAGAGCAGGTGATTTCCCTGATGTTGTTCTCGAGTCCATTATGCAGTCATTTGGGGTCATGTGGTTAAATAGTTTTTTCATTTGCATTGTGTTCGTTGGTATTGCAGACAATTGCCTAATAAGTTGTTCTATTTCGCACAGTGCTCTTTCCACGGTCGACAAATCTATTAAGATCGCCGCCTTCTTGGTTCAGCGGTGACAAAGCCACCAGTGACCCAGTCGAGCCACATCGAGGAGAGCCAGGAACCACTTACCTGCGATCATGTAGACGCCCTTCCATCCGAGACGTGCGGTGAAGGTCTTGGAACTAGCTCCACCTCTATTCAAGGAATCGACCCACTGATGAAACAAGAAGCTATCGATCTGGACTAACTTATTTAATTCATTTATTGTTTATTTAAAAATCATTTTACAATTTTGTTTCATTCTGCTAATTCAGAAGAAATAAACAAATTTTTGTTTAAACCTCAACCCGTTTTTCTGTCTGTTACTCTAGAAAAGTACATGACAATATTACTGCTGCAAACTCAGCAATAGAGACATTACCTTCAAGTCAGCACAGACCTGCTAGCACAAAGGCCGAATTATTGTCATGACTATTTTCTGTGGAAGTATAAATAAGAATATACAGAAGTGGAGGGAAATATAATTAATTTCATGAATAGTAAATTGAAAGCAGTACAAAACACCAAAAAGAGTTTAGTGATATAAAATTTGAATTAATGAACTCATTAAAGAGGAAACACTACTTGTGTATATCACTATTACAGTACTTTAGCATCTTGCTAAATAAATGGACGGCAAAAAGAAAACAAGCACACTCAGTTTGAGTGCAAGTCTTTATATAGGGAATTATTTAACTACTGGCTCCCGTCAGACCGTCAAAATCTCTGACTTTTCTGGCTCAAAATTTACTGGCGTTAAATCAAAGAGGATGAACAGGTAAAGATACGGTAGCATGATAGGCTGACTGGCCGAGAAATATGAGTAAATTCACTTACGTACGATGAGATAAGTCCAAAACGTAGGCCCTGAAGATACTCCTGGTAATAGAAAATAAAGTCCTTATAATATGTGTAAATCGGTGGAACGAGTAGAATACTTATAGGCAACTAGCACCTCAATATGCAATAGGTGCCATTATGAAGTACAATAGTGCCGATGAAGATTTCTCATCTTAGAAGACTACAAAGAATCCTCCCACTGCGCTTTCAAGATAGGCACTCAATGGAAAAGGTAATACTCCTTGCACTCTGGCCGCTGAGCGTATATCCACGTATTCATTAAATATGTTCGCTCTGTAGAATTCCGTCGCATACAACGAACATGTAACCAAATGCATTGTAAAAGTGTCCAAGATAACATTGTGAGGCAGCGAGCACAAAGATGTCCGGAAAGCTCTTTTTACTTCCAACGCTGCTTTCCTTAACAGTCTCATTTTTCTGCAGTTGCGAAATACTGGTGGATTCCCTGGTAATGCAGCTTCCACGTTAAAGAGACAATCCTTTTCTTTGCTCCGCTCTCCTCGCTCGTTAACGTTCCTACTGCTGAATTCTACTTGATTTTTGAAATTTTCCACTGACGTAATCATCTTGCCGTTCGCTCATTCGTTCTGCCTCCAGAAGATGAGGATGAAGTTGGAGGTGATGAGGAATCCTCACACCAGCACATTCGGTTTCTCTTTGGAGATCGTCGTAACGAGGAGGATGTCGTTGCTGACGATGGCGTCGCAACAAAGGAAAATGACAGATTTCTCTTCTGAAATCATCGTGACAATTACGTATAACATCGTCGTGACAATTTCTCGTATAACATTTATGGAACCTCACAGTGCAGCGTCCGGCAAAAAAGTTCAGAACCTTCATCTTAATAATGGAATGTAGTTGTTCATTATAACTATAAAAAAAACATTATAAAAATCATAAGTTAATAAATGAAATTTTTTACTACAATTCTAAGTACACTTCTAGATTCAGCTCTAAATGTCCGATTTGTTTTGTGAAGGACAAGTTTGTCAAGTGGTCGGTGTGCCAAGCACCTTCTGGTTTCTACTTTCGTTTTAATGCTGAGATACTTAAAAAAATTTTAGTTGTTAGTTGAAAAGTTATTAGTGTATGAAATATGAAAGGGTAGATGTAACGTGTAAATGCAGAGCAATATAAGCTAGCGCAGAGGAATTAGATGGACACGTGACAGTGGAAGGATATAAATATAAAATGTCATTTATTGAGTAAGAAATATTAAATAAGTATTAGTCAAAATACAAAATAATGAATAAGCCTTAACCACAAGGCTAGTAATGTCGGTAATTGACTCTTAACCGAACTTAATTATGCAAAAAGACTACAAAATAATTAAGTACAATTATCTAATATGAAAACTCAAAGTAATTATGCAAATGGACTACAGAATAATTAAATACCATCATCTAATATGTAGTCCCATATGTAATCTCATAACCTTGTAAAATATGCCAAGGTCTCTGCTCGATACCGGAGCAACAACTGCAAACGGAAAATAACGTTGAATTTTACAACCAACACACAATAATCTTGAACAAGAAAATCAGAATAAACGTAAATGAATTCTACGGAGAAACCATCCCCGGTTCAACGAAGCTACGCACTAAAGAATACCGGGCTGGGGAGTTTGCAAAAGCTTAAGATTAATTACAGAGGCTTAAGTCTAAATAACCTACATACTGTCAAACATTTTCAAAACATTAAGCGGTTAATAACCAAACAAAAGCTTCACTGTAATAAACGAACAGCAACATGAAATCAAAGTCTTGCTACGTAATACAATAATGGCTGGCGCTAAACGAAGCCAACCTGCAAAATAACGGAGTCAGTCCAAGATAAATCTTAAAGTCACTATTAGCAAAAACACCTTATATTGCTGTCCTTAACATTAGCAGATCACAAGAATAAATATGGTATTAAAGTCATTGTCCGGTGAAGACCTTATAATAATAATTGACAAGGAAGCCTAAGCTTTCCAATATAGCATTGACACAGCCTTCAGGTAACTAAAGAAACACATAAAATATCAATTCCCTTAGTTAAACCTAATTGAAACACAATAAGCTAAGGAGAGCCAAGGAGATAGGAATTTACGACCATCGCAGGGCTTCTACGGGAGTCGCTCTTTGCACGAGGGCGAATCCGTATCCGTATCTCAGATACGCGCACAGACCGGCTGGCCACATTCCTATAACGACCATTCCAGGCTCTAATACAGGCTGGTACAAATCACTAAAGGACGAACGCAACTCACACGCACTATTATTCACTATTAACTCAGTACTCACAATATTGGTGGGTAAAACGGTCAACGACCGTGCAATGCGGACGGAGAAGTCTCGGACGCCCGAACTCGAACCTCTTACTGCGTCGCACGCATTTTGCCGCTCACGTGTCGAATGCTCCGCCGTCGGAGCTTCCCGGCAAAGCTCTCCTGTCGCCGCCTTTGATGGTTCGGTTCCCGCTGTCTCGATACCGCCTTCTTCGTGCGTTGTCTCTCCGCCCGTCGTGTCTCTCGGCAACGTGTAGAGTTCACCGACCTCCGCTCTCCATACCTTTACGTCCTACCTGGTCGGTCGCATAGCTCCTTCCCCCTTTTTCACGCCTCTCGATTTTTCGAATTTGGCAACTCTCCTTCCGTTCGCTTCCGGCTCTCCCATTGGACCTTGCGTGTTGATGGTTGTGACGTCGGTGTATGCGGGGCTCCGCCCCCATCTTTGAACGATAGAAGGTACGCGAGTGGAAAACTCTGCACGCGTCAACGGAACTCGAACCTGGATTCGAACTCCGTGACAGTAGATTTAAGATGGCAATTGTTCCTATATAATAACAAACGACCTAATTGTTTGCTTATTAATGACCCACAAACAAACCAATGTTATCAAAACTAAATATGTTATCATTTATATAAAATCAGCGACGGTGGACGTTGTCACAACAAAGAAAAAATTTAACAATGGGTTATTTCCCGATTATACAAACGGGTGGGTTCGCTTCTAGTCTAAAATAAATGCTACTGTAATAATGCAACTGACAATAGAGCTAATGATTTTACCGTAGAATTTCGCGCATGTAACCGTATCCTACGTGAAACAAACTTTTAAAAACAAATATTTGAATACTATTTCATTTCTTTTAGTAGTATATGTTAAAATATGTAAACAATTTTCATCTTTTATCCTACCATTGCTAATTTCTGTGATGGAAACTGTTGAAGAAAAATATTCAATCACTTAAGGTATAGTTTTCCTTTATCGTTGTGTACAATAATGTAACTGTTCACGCGCATGTAACTTTGCTGAATTCTTGAAAATGATGACTCCTCCCCTCACCTCTCTTCTTAAGTCATTTTCTATATTAATGTTTTCAATATTCCATAAGTTAATAAATTAACTTTAACTTAACACTTCGACGTGATAGATTATTTCAAATTGATAGTCGACAGAAACAAATCCTGTTGAGTGATGTCTTTGCTACACACACCTGTGGTAAATGTGGCTTTTTTCCGCATTCTAAGTTTTACTTCCCAGCTTTTTCTAATGGCTTTATATTTTGGGAAAAAATGTAAACTTACTGCCTGTAAGATTGTTTTTGATTTGCAGAGATACAGACTGATGTATTTGTTACATTTTCCCTTCATTTCTTTAGCTGCAACAACGTGTTGAGCCATGAATCCTACTACCGTTAATGTATGTAATCCTACCGCGAATCCTACTTAACTCAGTTCAAGCAAATCCCACAAGAGCGGTACCACTTAAACTGAAAGTAGCGAATAGCATTCATAGTCACAGCGGTAAAACGTTCAACTATAAACTTCCGAAGCTTGCATCGAAGAAATAAGCATCGTTTCAATAGATCTATATATGTATGAACCATATTTTCTTTTAATTTTTGATCTTTATATTCTTTCTTTCTCGTATCATACAAGCAGGGATACTTTTGAATCGCTTCGATTAACTTGCTTTCCTCCATTTTTGTTTTTCAAAGAAGAGAAATGACGTCGAGAGATCTTCAAGTTCTGATTGGTGGGCCGTTGTGCGTTTGCCGTTGACATAGAGCACAGTTCTATCCTAGCGCAACAGCGGACGGCGGCTCGACAGCCATCGGCATAACGACAAAGCACGACTATGAATCATCTCAGCAAACGGAACGGCTTTCGTTGGAGCACAGCGCAAACGGTAACGGCAGGCTATGAACTAGCCTTAATGCTTAAAAGATGAACAGAAAGTAACAATGTATTCCTTCTTGATAAATCGATTGTTATATGACATGCCATTATCTTGATACTCTTTACACTCACTGTTTGAGCACGGGAATTCGAATTGAAGGGGTCCACGAAAAATTCTGAAAAGTTGATACGGCCGAGCTAAGACTTTGATGGTCATATTTCTGAAAACAGAATTTGAAAAAGTTAATTCGTTTTCAAGTTATCGTGCAGACGGCGGACGGCCGGATAAACGCACAGACCAAGGGCGCATTCTTATAAGTAGCTTTTATGCTAAAGCTCCTAATAAACTGCTCCGTCTAAACAATTGCAATTCCCTTCCAACAATAATAAAATCTTGTAAACATCCCAAAGAGAAGCTTTAGCAGTGAAGCAGAAATACATTTAT
>JAHWFO010108389.1:148846-219086 GCA_023313115.1 Rhysida immarginata
AGGGGAAGGCAAGTGGCAGATCCTGCGGTCATCTATTTTTACCCCTTTATCTGGACTTTTTACCTCTCCCCAAGTTTTTTAATCAAGAAAATTGATCTTCTCGAACGTAATATGTATAAAATGTAAAAAACCTGGTAACTTTTTTCCTTTTTCATCATTTCTGAACGTATGATATATAACATGCCATATGTTGCCATAGTTTTAAGGACCAAGTGACTGCGACCCTGGAACAATTGGGTTTAAATTTCATAGTACTGTAGATGTTGCCTACAGGAATCTGGATATCGAATTTCACGCCTTCACGTACCTAAATGGCACACAGATATGTTGCCCTCCATGAATCCCACCCCCGTAATTCCGATCCCAGTGTACCAATCAAAACCAAACTAAATAGTACAGATGGGCATGCCCATAGTAAGTTACATTCCGATTTTCAACCTTCTACCTCAAAAAATATAGAAATTATGAAGGGGTACACAGTTAAGACATTATAAAACCAATACGTAGTTCCATTCTTCGGCTACTTAATAATATAGATTATGAGCCCTTGAGCAATCGTGCGTCGACAAAGCGATTTCACGTGCGCGCGCCGATGTCAGTAATGCTTAAAAGATGAACAGAAAGTAACAATGTATTCATTCTTGATAAATCGATTGTTATATGACATGCCATTATCTTTATATTCTTTACACTCACTGTTTTAGCACGTGAATTCGACTTAAAGGGGTCCATGAAAAATTCTGAAAAGTTGATACGGCCGAGCTAAGACTTTGATGGTCATATTTCTGAAAACAGAAAGTGAAAAAGTTAATTCGTTTTCAAGTTATCGTGCAAACGGCGGACGGCCGGATGGACGGCCAGCCGGATAAACGTACAGACCAAGAGCGCATTCTTATAAGTAGCTTTTATGCTAAAGCTCCTAATAAAAAACAATATGAATTAGTAACTAACCCAGACTGTCAAAAAAAAGCTACTTTGTAAACCTTAGTCTGCACAAGCAATCAACTTTCCTTGGTAGAAATCGTAAGGCTCAAACAAAACAATTCCCTCTTGGGCTAAAACCTTAATGATCATTTTGTCGAAAAAAGAAGTTAAAAAAGTTTATTCGTTTTCAAGTTATCGTGCAAACGGCGGATGGCCGGATAAACTTACAAATCAAGCGTGCGTTCTTATAAGCAGCTTTTTACTAAAGCTCCTAAGCAAGATCATAAATAATCTATCTAATTTTAACGTTTTAATTTTTTTGCAATAAGAAAAGTGCTAAAACAAAAATAGACGTATTTCGTATGTTAGCAAGTGAACTATTCCGTTTTAGAATCTTTGCTGAAACGAAAAGATAGCCTCTATCCGAAATGTCAGCTTTTTATTTATTATTTATTATTATTGATTTTTGATTTATTATTTTTTATTTAATTTATTTTTATAAATTATTTATTGTTTCAGAATTATAGCACGTGTCCTCTCATTTGCATAATTCATAACTAATCATTTTGGTGAACGATCACATTTGCCTGAATCAGAATTCTAAGGCACAAAATGGGAAAGGCTTCACAACTAAATCAAACGGAGAAAACGCAAATTCTTCAACAAAGAAAAGATGCGAGATATTGCTGAGACCCTCCAGAGATAAGAGTTTGCAACATCAAGATGATTAAAAGTTATTCAGGAAAATGATGGTAAAGTTACCAGTGAAAAAGCAACAAAAACAAAAACATATTGGTAGAACAAGATTGCGAAACGTTCATGATTTTCACCGAAATTCACCCAAATTGGTGGATTTACACATTCGTGCACACTTTTTGCCAAACTTTCAAGATTTGCACCGACATGCACCCACATGGGTAAAGATTTTAAAGAAAACGGTTCATTCCTTGCGACTTGCATCAGCCAGGCAAGTATCTAGGAAATGGTCTCAAGATATTGGCAAAGTCTAAAAATATACAATATGAAGATGGTTGCAGGATCTGGGATACCATCCTCGTGTGCCAAAAATAAACCACTTTTAAATCGAAATCAGCGAAGTTGCCATGTTGATTGAGCAAAAAAAACAAAAAACATTTGCATCGGACCAGAAAAGACTGGTCGCAAGTTATTTGAAATGACCACTCTAAGTTTTTTATCTCGTTTAGTTATGGAGGAGTCCGTGTGTACCGTAGACGAGGAGAAGAGTTTAAAGGTAATCCCCAGAAAAAGTCGACTCTATTTTTTGCATCATAATATTAATCCATGACAGCTTTTAAAATGACCAGGAAGAAATTTAAGACTGCTTTTAACAATAATTTCGCAGAATATTACGACTTGACCGAAACCGGCTTAACTCGCAAGCTTCTACTTTTTGGGATACTATCAAAAGCTGCTAGGGAGTAATTCATCGAGTAAAGTATATATCAATAAAACTTTTCTAATCATCTTAATGTCTTATTAAGAAAAATGCCTCGGAAGATTGAAAATTGGCTCTCTGGTACTCCCATCCCTCAGAACTTCTTTGCCGAGATACTTGTTGCTTTGATTCTAATCTCGTTTCAAAAGATTCTACATATAATGCAGGATTTGGCGAACCTGTTTTCTGTTAGAATGCCTTGAAATTGTTCTGTGTTTGGGTGTGTTAAGAGACAATCATACAGAAAATTCGTTTCATAGATTTCCACAATCCGAATCCATTAAGAAGCAATTAGTTTTGCCAACGAGAGATTTGGTATTCAACTTCAAGCAGCTTCGGGTGTTCGGCTCATTTTGAAGTCTCATATTTTGTCAAGGCTCCGGTCGTTTTAAAGTCATTGTCAATTAAAAAAAAGAAATTCATTAAAACTAGATTCTGTTCCATCTCTAAACGGGCGTAAATCTGGTCTTCAAGAACAGTGACCGCGGCATGCATGTGCTAAGCGCCGAAGTTAAGAGGTAGGCCTTTCTGCTGTTTAATATTTCACGTTTTACCCATCTGTTGCTTCACACACAGATCAAATGCAGAGGGCTGTATAACAGAAGTTACAGTAGCATTTAATTCTGCGTCTGGGAGTTGATCTAAATGAAAACTACTGTTGTCTCGTTCTCGAGGTACTAATTCCGGTTGTAAAGGTTCGATTAATGTCTCTATTAGCGAGCTTTTGCCAGCATTTGTTTCTCCTTGTAAGACAAGAGTGTTTATTTTTTTTAGTTGCTTTGTTTTTATAATTTCATCCCAAGCAAATAATTCTGGAATTGATATTTCGTTTTCTTTGAAAAAAAAGTAACCATTTTTGCATTTGTATTCTAGATGTTGTGAATGCTTTGATCATTGGTGAGGTTTTTATGATAGGTTGTATAAGTTTGTTGAAATCTACTTGCATGGTTGTACGTTTGATTGTATTTGTATACTGTTGATTTCTGAACATTAATAATCTTGTAAGTTTGATCATTTAAATCAAATTCTTTTAAAAGCTGTTGTTTTATATTTTTGTCAACTGTAGTATTCCATTGTGCGCGTGTTTTTATATTATGTTTGTTTATGAGATGGTCAATGAAGTCTACATTTGCACGTTTTTGTTTGCCTAATCGTTGTTCATGTTGTTGTCTTTTATGTTCAGTGTATTGAAAACAATTACTGGCTTGTTGTATGTATTCTGGAACTTGTAATAACGTTTTTTATCAAATCTGTTAATCGTGTTAAGTCTGTTGAGATTTTAGATCCATATCTATTGTAGCCGTGGTATTTCTTATTGAGGAGATATCAAAGGAAGTGCTGGATATTTCTGATTGATTGTGTAGAGGCAATAGCTTCTGCAATTCCTCCGCTTGTTGCGCCAATTTATGTAGTGATGCTTTCTCTTGTCCTTACGGCTGAGTTTCCACCTCCTATTCTGGAGATGAAGATAATGTGTAAATGGTCTCCGTGGTCAAATGAGAGGAAGGAAGGTCTGCCTGTTTTTTGGTAGCATATCCGTATGGATGTCTGAAGTTGCTTGTGTGGAAAATGAAGGTTTTAAACGTTTTGGAGTTGGAGATGTCGGTGTCTGAATCGAAGAAAGTTGTTTGCATCCAGCGTGGTTGAACTGCTTGGTTCTGGTGTTATGCACAGTGGAAGCTGCTGGAAATAACGTGCACAGAGATACTATACATAAATTTGTGCTTAAAGGAATTGTAAATGTTTATTTGAACAAATAATGGAATTAAATACAGGAGTTTACCCGAAGGGTACGCCTCTTGTAAAGCCAACTGCTTTAGGAGGTCGAAAAGATTTAACGAACACTATTGCTTACAAAAGGCCGTAGCCCGTGATTTAGGTAAAGAGGCGGAATCCTACTAACACGTAGGCTACCCGCCCGTATGTTAAAGAAATGGAATACAGAAATTTCGGAGAAATTTTCTTAATTCTCAGTAACAACTGGTGAGAGAATAATAATGCAAAGATATTACATTAAAGTTCAAGTAACAATTAAAAAGTCCCTCGCGACAATCTTGACGATCGCTCGTTTCAATTGAATCAGCCTTGCTTCTGCTGATGTCCAATTTAGCGACGTCCTGATGACACCTTGTTGTAGGGAATTTAATGCTGCTTCCTTCTTCTTAACTTGGAAGAAAATGACGCAGAATTAAACCTTCCATCCTCAGTAGAATGAAACCACAACCTACCACCAGCTGATCACACATACAATCAATTAGCAAAACTTTATAATTAATGGCAACATGAAACCATATTTTATTTCAAGATAGAGCATCACCCCTTGTAGAACAATTAATTTTCTTCCATGATCACACAATAATCATTATCATCTTAATTACAGTACTAGTATCCTATATAATAACATCACTTCTATTTAGCTCATTCCCAAATCGATTCATGTATGAAAGCCAAGAAATTGAAACAGTAAGAACAATCTTGCCAGCCATCACACTAATTTTCATTGCTCTCCCATCGTTACGTCTACTATATTTAATTGATGAAGTAAGTAGTCCTAATATAACAATCAAAACAATTGGACACCAATGATATTGATCTTACGAATATTCAGATTTTTCGCAATTTGACTCATACATGATTAATCAATCAGAAATACCATTAAGTACATTTCGATTATTAGATGTACATAATCGAACAGTTGTTCCTATAAACACCCAAATTCGAATCCTAATTACAGCAGCAGATGTTAGGTGTTAAAGCAGATGCTGTAGCAGGACGCTTAAATCAAATATCATTTTACATCAACCGACCAGGCTTATTTTTTGGCCAATGCTCAGAAATCTATGGAGCCAATCACAGATTTATAGCCATTACACTTGAAAGAGTACCCCTAAACACTTTTATAAACTGAATTAAAACTATGTCAATAGATGGCTGAAATTTAAGCTATGGTCTCTTAAACCATTATATAGTACTTTTACTTCTATAAACGAAATTAGTTAAAATACAGGGTGTTTCAAAATTATGTACAATAAATTTAGTGACATATTCTTCAGGTCAAAAGAAGACGAAAATGTTCTATAGCACTTTGTCTGGAAACGATTTATTTACACGATACAGCCAACTAAACCCGTGGCTCCAAATTACAGGAATTGTTCAAAGTGCCCGCCACCAGCTCGCACGCACGCTTCGGCTCGTTGCATGAGCGACCGTCTGATATCATGGAAGAGTTCGTCGCCAGCATTACGAACGGTTTGGCATGCATTTTCAATTCGTTGCCGCAGATCCATAATGTTAGGAACTTCTGTGCTGTAGACGATCGTTTTCACATGACCCCACAGAAAGAAGTCCAAGGGATTAAGGTCGGGTGATCTTGCAGGCCAGGCTACCGGTCCACCTCGACCTATCCACCGATTCGTGTATGCAGCATTAAGGTGTGCTCGCACAACATGGCTTAAATGTGCTGGAGCGCCATCATGCATGAACCACATGTTAGATCTTATCAAAAGAGGAACATCTTCCAGTAATTCTGGCAATGCATTCTGCAGAAACAAAAGATACGTTCGCCCAGTCAATCGTGGCGGCAACACATAAGGGCCAATTAAGTTATTTCCGACAATTCCACACCAAATGTTCACGGAGAAACGCTCTGGATGCGCTCGAGCTCTGGTAACATGCGGGTTAGCATCTGGCCAATGGTGCTGGTTGTGAAAATTTACGATTCCTGTCCGGGTGAAGGTTGCTTCGTCCATGAAAAGTATCTGGCTGAGACAACTAGGGTCTGCAGCATGACGACGTTGTATCCATTAGCAAAATCGTTGTCGGTGTGGATAGTCCGTTGGGTTCGGTGCCTGAACCAGTTGCAGGTGGTATGGATGCAAAAGCTGACGGTGAAGAATGCGCCAAACAGATGAGTGCGGAATGTGTACCATGGAAGAAAAACGACGGGTGCTTGTCTGTGGTTCATCATGTATGATGTCAATTATCACATCCTCCTCATCCGGAGAATGTGCTACAGGCCGCCCTTGTCCTGACTGACGGCCAAAGGAACCACGCTACCTCAAATGTCTGTCGACAGATACAAATGTTCGGTTATTTGGTAAACGTCTATTCGGAAAGCGTTCTTGGTAGAGTCTTCTTGCTTCCACAGCATTTCCGTCCGCAAGACCATACATTAGGTGCATGTCAGTGTATTCTGCACTGGAATACGTGTACATGACTTTTGTTACGTAAATTGTAATGCGTATGTCAAAGCACGCAAACGTTCTGCAATTGATATTCCTAGTGGATGTACAGTAGTGAAACTACAGTAATGGAAACAACCGTACACAACCCTAAAGTAGGTTTAACTGGAACAAACCACTCAACCTAGTGTTGGGTCGAAACGCTGGAACTGCTAAAATATCGTCCGCTAACTACCGTGCTTCCCTACTATATGATATTGGATTACTCGCAAACAAATCGTTTCCAGACAAAGTGCTATAGAACATTTTCTTCTTCTTTTG
Organism: Rhysida immarginata; assembly: GCA_023313115.1. Lineage (NCBI taxonomy): Eukaryota > Metazoa > Arthropoda > Chilopoda > Scolopendromorpha > Scolopendridae > Rhysida > Rhysida immarginata. The sequence continues at coordinate 155,729 of JAHWFO010108389.1, forward strand.
ACCTGAAGAATATGTCACTAAATTTATTGTACATAATTTTGAAACATCCTGTATAATAATAGTATGTCAAATTAAAGTCACAATAGTATATACCTCAAATAGCTCCAATGTCCTGAATATTAATATATTTATTATTTACTACACTAATTGTGATTATTATAATCATCATCTATCCTTCCCTAATCAACAATGCTCCTAAAAACAAGAAAACATTGCCTAAACATCAACGCTAAAGAAGCACGAACACCCCAGTCATTAAAAATCATTGAACCAGCAATCACTAAACTCATATGAACTACAGAAGAATATGCAATCAAAGATTTCAAGTCAGACTGACATATACAAATTAGACTAACAAAAGAAAATCTTAAAAGACTTAAGCTGAGAAAAATTACATTAAACTTTATTAATGTAATCTTCAAAATTTATATAACTAGTAATATACCATAACCTCTTAGCTTCAATTATACCCCAGCCAAAATCATCGAACCAGAAATTGGAGTCTCAACATGCGCCTTAGGAAGTCATAAATGTAGAGTAAATACAATTATAAACAATTAAATTAAGTAAAAATTACAGTAATTAAGTCCTCACGTACTACAACTACTTATTTAAAACAGAGTATAGAAACCGACCTGGCTTACACCGGTCTGAACTCAGATCATGTAGGACTTTAATAGTGGAACAGACTACCTTCTAAAACTCCTGCGCCAAAAAGGAATCCTAATCCAACATCGAGGTCGCAATCTTAATCATCGATAAGAACTCTAAGACAAAATTACGCTGTTATCCCTAAGGTAACTTAGACTATAATCATTAATATAACCTTATAAAAAGACGTGATATACGAATGTTTAATAATCGTTATCGCCCCAACAAAATAAAACAATTGACAAATAAAACTAACATAATCAATATGCATATAAAGCTCTATAGGGTTTTCTCGTCCATCTGCAGAATGTCAGCATTCTTACTAACAATTCAACTTCAAAAATAAAATCAAGAAAGCCACCTCCTGTTAGACCTTTCATTCCAGACCACATTTAATAGACTAATGATTATGCTACCTTCGCACGGTCAAAATACCGAGGCCATTAATTATACATAGAGCAGGCCAGACTTATTATCAAGATTCAAAAAGACATGTTTTTGTTAAACAGGCAGGAAATATATTGCTGAATTCCCAAATTTTATATTATAATAAAAAAATTAAATAATAATAAACTTACTAATCTTTTTATTACTTCTAAAAATTTAAAATTAATTTTAATAGTTAAGTAAAATACAATAATAATATAAATCAAAAACAAATAAAATTACAAATTATATAAATTCTTCCATAAAAGAGCCAATTCCAAGCCTATTTTTAAATGAAAAAAAGAAATTACAAAACCATTAAGCTTATCCCTAACGGCACATGCTGCTGCTTCGAAGCACTAATCTTAAGCAGCGGCGACGCTTCGCGTAGTCCTGAGACGTACGTAACTGTAACGATAAAGAATAGCATTTAATTAAAGCAGGTACCTCGCCGAAACACGCGCAATAAGCTAAGCTAATAATCTAGCCAACTGAAAAACATATGCACAGCAACATTTAACAAGCCAATTTACTTTAAACCTGGTTGGGCCTAACAAATGCCTACGCTGTCTTACTATGCTTAAAAGTATTTCAGTTTTAAGAAAATTACGCGCTCGAGAGCGTCATTACAAATATAAGTGAGAGAGAGCATAACCGTAAGCAAGAGAGATGCTTACCTTGAGTATGGGATGATGGCGCCGAGGGTGTCTTGTATTAGGGCAACAAAAGACCAAGGGGCGATACACACGACTCCCGTCTTTACGGCTTCCTTCGTCTCCTCCTCAGTCCTTGACACTGCCTGTCGAATTCGGCTGGGCACGTTAATGGCAACCACGAGCACTGGAACGGCACTATTGACGAGCACGGGCTTGGCGAGCACGGCGTGGACGGGCTTGCTAGCACTCTCGGCCCCTCGGTCGGTCTCCTCTTCTCCCGCCTATTTGCTGGCGAAGGTTGATTCCGTCGAATGTCGGAAGGGCCCCGTCGTAGCTGCTCCTTCGTGGCTAGGCGGACAACGGCTTCCTTGAGACGAAAAATATACCGTGAACGACAATTGAGTTAGTGATGAGTAATGCCGAGCATAGGTCCTTAACGGCGCACGCAGATATCTCCCATTACACTGCACATTGTCTGACAGTTCACTGGTTAGAGTTCTATCTCGTTCGCTTCCCGACGAGATGGTTTCTTCGAAAAAACTCGGCCGCCTCGGATCCCTTTTTCCACGACCATTCCGTGTGAAAACTCTACTCCCTCTCCTCCCTTCGTTCTGCTCCCGTAAAGCATTTTGAAAGCAGCGCTCTTTTCTGCGTCGCTTCCGCCTGCGCTTATTACTTCCTTCCGCTCGCTCAGCTATTGATTTATTATTCCGCTTTAGCTGGATATTATCGGTAGATGGCGGCACCAGAAATCCGACATTGCACCCCAGCTGATTTGATCGGCTGGGGACATTGGACGGCTTAACTGTCGCATCTCTATGTGACACTGGACGGCTTAACTGTCGCATCTCTATGTGACACCTGGTCTTAGGGATGATGTTTGAAAATACTTAGTGCTGTCTTTTGCCATGGTGGTGTCATTTTGCGCTTGATGAGTCGAGCTTCTTTATTTAAATTCCAATAACTCCATGTTAGTGCTTCTGTGATCTGTTCGATGTTGGTTGCAATGTATTTGTGCGCTGGTTGTTGATCGTTTAGTGACTGAATCCATAGAATGTTGGGTGCGTCCGTATTGTTTGGCTGCTGATGTTGGTGAGGTAGAGGTAAATCGTTAGTTCCCTCAGCGAGCGTGTATGTGTGTTTATTATCATTTGTATCAGCTGATTGTAAATTTGTGAGTCCTTTTGAATCATCTGATGAAATGTTTGCGCTCTGTTGTGAGGAGTCAATTGTAAGACACACCTTCTTGGGACTATGAAGATTTGATTCCCGTGTCTCGTTGTTATCGATGGTGAGTCTTCTTTTTGTTGTAGTTGATTTGTCCAGATCCAGTCGTATTGGCGGGTGGTCGTCATCGTTGATGAATTCAAGCGGGAATTCTTGAATCCAATAAGGGCACTATGCTTGGTTTTCCCAACAATCTGGGCACTGGCAGAAATAGAGACGATGTTCGCAGCAAGTGTGTTCGGTAAAAAAGTGAGGTAAAACTCATGGTGGTTGGGATTTAAAGGGAACAAGAAGAGTATTTATATGAATGAAATAAAAAAATTACATGGAAGAAATAAAAATCCAACAACCATATCCAAAAAAGGCACATGTCCTTATACCATTTATTACACAACCATCACAAAATCCAGAAATTAATAATTTTTGGGCAGCAGCAGTGCCGTCACAATTCCGAAATTTTTTCGTACTTCAGTGGAAACAATGACGTCATTGTTTCCAGAAAAAAGACAATGAGATCTTTCTCGGCCTCGCGATTGCAGTGGGAGGAGAAAATTGAAAGTTTTTCGTATATGTTATTAATTTTTACTTGGAATTGAAAATTTTTATACATTCTAAGTGGTTATTGAATCAAAGTTGATTCGCTTGAAACAAAGTTGTATTGACCATAGAATTTACATTTAAGCCCTCTTGCATTAGACGGTTTGTAAAGTTCCCTGCCAAAGTGATGATCTGGGGATGCATGTCATTCAAAGGAACAGGTGACCTTTGCATTCTGAAAATTGGTATCAGTGCTAATGTTTACATAGAGATTTTTATTTATTTATTTATTTTATTTATTTATTTTAAGAAAATAATACAAAACAACCACCCAAGGCCAGTATGGCCGAGGCCGACAAGGTAGGTTCCTGGGTGGGTGGTTAAAAACGATAAATGAAAGCAAAATTTAGGGGTACAGCAAAAAAAAAAAAAAAGAAAGGAGAAAGAAAGAAAAAAAAAGAAAAAGGAGAAAGAAAGAAAGAAAGAAAGAAGAAGAGAAAAGCAGAGAGGAAGAAAAGAGGAGAATAAGAATTAAAAGAAAGTCAAATAACCTATCTTAAAAAATTCAATAATCTAGACTTAAAAATGGCAATGGTCGGAGAAGAACGAATATCAGGAGTTAAGTTTGACCAAAGTTTAAGACCGGAAGTGGTAACACTCCTAAGGTGATATAGACGAGTTATCCGAGGTAAAACAATAGAATTATGGTGAAGGGTTTTATGAAGAGGGGAAGGAGCAGGAGTAAACAGAGAATGGGGAATCGAGGTGCGTAATTGGTTATTAAGAGCTTTAAAAATAAAAATAGCTAAGTTAAGAGTGTAAAGTTGATAAATAGGTGTTATTCCGACGGAATTAAAAAATTGAGATACTGAATGAGGTTTACGGAGTTTTAACAGTATCCGTAGGAACCACTTTTGAAGGCGGTAAAGACGTAAAAGATTTAATTTGGAAGAAGAGCCCCAAAATTGAATCCCGTATAAGAGCATTGATTGAATTAATGCATGATAAAGCAATAGTAAGATAGAGGGGGGGGAGATAATGGAGCCGAGAAAAAAGACCAAGACGATAATTATGTGTAGATGCTAAAAAGTTAATATGAGAATCCCAAGATAGATTATATGAGAGGTAAATACCCAGATATTTAAACGATTTTGATGGGGTAATAATTCGGGAGTTATAATTAAGCGTGAAATCAGGAATATCGAATTTTTTGTTTCGTTGAGAAAAAATAATATAGGTAGTTTTATCAAGATTCAGCTGCAGGTGGTTAGTACTGTTCCAAAGGTATAGTTTATGAAGCGTAATATTAAATTCATGTTTGATAGATAAGAGTGATGAGTCTGCTATTGATAAAGTGGCATCGTCGGCGTATAGAATAAGAGATAAAGGAGCTAGAAAAGAAGAGAGATCATTAATAAATAAGTTGAAAAGAAGAGGAGATAAAATTGAACCTTGGGGGACGCCGACATTCCGCGAAATTGTATCTGATGAAATATTAAATAAACATAAAGTGTAGTCTCTATTAGAAAGAAAGCTTTTGAGCCAGTCTAGCGGTGGACCATAGATATTAAAAAAATGAGAAAGCTTAAATAGAAGGAGCTTATGGGGGATTGAATCAAATGCCTTAGAGTAATCAATGAATAGGGATACAACAAATTTGTTATTAGTCATATTGGAAATTATAAACTCGGTTAACTCGAAGCACGCTGTAGTTGTACTGCGCTTAGGGACAAAGCCATGCTGCGAGGAAGAAAGGAGATTATTCGAAGAAATATAAAAGGAAAGACGAGAATAGAAAAGACTTTCGAAAATTTTAGAAAATGATGGTAGAATTGAAATGAAGCGATAATTAGAAAAGTTAGACGAATCGCCTTTTTTGTAAATTAGGATAAGTCAACAATCCGAAGACATGATGGAAATAAACCCTGGGACAGTGAGATGTTAAAAAGCAAAGTGAGAGGGATTGCAAGGCCAGAGGAAGCTGAGATAATTATATTCGATCGGATACCCAGGGGATCAGGATAACTAGAAGATTTAAGGTGCCGAATAGAAGACAATACTTCATCGGGAGAAACAGGAGTGATAAAGAAAGTGTGAGACAAGGCAGGAGAAGACAACAAATAAGGGGAAGCATCAGAATTAATGGGGGGGAGGGGGTAATGGTAATAGCGTTTCAAGAAAAGACGTTAGATGAGATGAATCGATCGGGGAAAAGGGTGGTCTTTTTTGGAGCGCCTCGAACCAGATTATTGATAGCATTCCATTTTAGTTTGTTGTCAACTACTTTGTTAAAGAAACGAGCAAAAAATAAAGATTTAGTCTCCTTAATAGTTTTCCGAACATAGTTAGAGAAAGAACGAAATGTATGCTTATTATATAAAGTGGGAAAACGTCTGAACTTTCGGTATAATGCATTTTTATGCGCAATTAAAGATAAAACCTTGGAGTTCATCCAAGGCATTAAAAAAAGAGGTTTGGGGGATGAGGCAGTAAAAGGTAAGAATGGAAGGTAGCGAGAGAAACCTAAATGAATATGAGTAAGAAATTTGGAAAAAAGAATGTTTATATTTTCCTCAGGCGGCAACATGGTGACCCAGTCTGTGTTTTCCAAAAATGAATTGAAAAGAGATAATCTGTTTGTAGTTATGAGTTGGAATTTGACTGTAGTTGGTGGGGTGTGAAATATAACAGAGGGGGATTGGAATGTGAAAGTTGGGAAATGGTCTGAAAGGGCGCAATCAATAACTCCACTGAATTTATTATCAGAAGAAAAAGAAAAGCACTGATCCAATAATGAGTAAGAATTATGATAACTCGATTAATGGGTGAACGAAGAAATAAGAGGGGATAATCCCGATCGATTCAATACATCAAGAAGAGAGTTGACATTTGAAGAAGGAGTTGCGAAATCCAGATTGAAATCGCCAGAAATAACGATTCTATTAGAAGAGAGATTAAGATCAAAGATCAGAGAAGAGAAGAAAAATAGAAAAGAAGAGAACTGTCCGGAAAGTGGGCGGTAGAGAGAAATAAACGCGAATTTCTTATTAATGAGTACAGTTAAGACTTCGTAGTCAGGGGTTGAGGCAGTAAAATTTGGCATAATAGAATAATGGAGCAGATTAGAAATATAAACAACTATCCCACCACCCCTCTTACTTGGACGATGCAATGCTTCAAAGGAGTAATTATCTATTAAGGGAATATCAGAAGAAAATCTCGTCCAAGATTCAGTAAAGGAAATAATATGGGGCTAAAGATGGAAAAGAGAAAGAAAAGCTTGAAAACCAGAAAAGTTCGCATGAAGACTGCGAATATTAAGGTTGAGAAAAAATAAAGAAAGGGAAGGATCGGAGGAAAAAATGTTAGAAATAGACGAGTTAAACTCGTTTAATGAAATGGGGTGAGAGCAGGAGAACATGCTATCACTAGAGGGTAGCGGGCAGTACGAAGTAGAAATAAAAAACAAACTAAAATTGGAGAAAAAAGAAAAAAGCAATAATTAAACATGAGAGAAAAAGTAAAATGACGGATAAGTTAAAGGCCGCAAAAATACAGAAAAGGAGAGGAAAAAGAAAGAAAAACAAGGAAAGAAAAAAAGAAAAATGGAAACTACAACAATCTTAAATTAAATAATATTAAAGAGTATTATACAAAGCTCCGCATTATTCCTCCGTTAGATGAACTGGCGTTGGGCATAATCGATTGAGGTCAGTGATGGACTGAATTACACATGTCGATCCCGATGCATCCTTCATGAAAATTCTGCCACCGAACGTCCAAACATTACGTGGTCCAAATTTAGCTTTAGCAGCACAAAGGAGACGATATCGCAATGGGGTTAAGTCCTCGGCGATATATATTGGTAGTCCACGTAGTTTCCTCCTGTTTTTGATAATTGAATCTTTATGGGCGGAGGAGAAAAAATGTAACATAATCGGGCGAATTCTGGTCGTCGAACGGGGGCCGATTCGGTTAGCTGATGATATTGCAGACGAGTCTATATGAACATCAAGTTTCGTAGAAAACAAATCGGAACATAATGAAGGAGTATCCTCAGAGGGCGATTCCGGAAGACCGTATATTCTTACATTGTTTCTCCTTAATCGTTGCTCGAGGTCATCTATGTGCGATTGGAGCTTTCGTTGCTATAGAGTTTGATGGAACATTTTGTGAAGTGAGGCCGGCGATCGCGGCATCGATCTGGGTGAGCCGAGCATCTATGGCTTCAAGCCGAGTTTCGTTCGTGGACACTCTATTAATAAAGTCCGTAAGAAGAATATCCATTTTAGAGGAGAGACGTTGGAACAGAACATCAAATAATTTATCAATATTAAGGGGATTAGAGAAATAATCAAATACGCCCTTTTCTATAGTAGAGATAATAGATTCATCCATGGCGGGCGGTTGAGGAGAACCCGTAACGACAGGGCGGGAAGTATTTTTACGAGGCGGTAATTCTTTCGACATAATTAGAGATTCAAAGGTTGGTATAAGTAGCGGGATACTTAAATAAAGGCAGACATGGAACAGTGGTAACCACAATAGTGAACAAAAAGGTGAATTCTACTTCGATACTGCAGAGCCAGTTGTCAGTGCTTGCTATCGTCCGCCATCTTTGATATGGACGCATTTACTTCAAGGAGAATTTACTTCTGTCACGCATAGAATCCCTCTATCCTGAAGAAGATGATAAATATATTTATCAGAAAGGCAATACTTCATCTTACAAATGTTTGCAGATAATTTGATTCCTATTCTAAACTGGCCAGCCAACTTTATGGATCTCAGCCCTATTGAGAAGAAGATGATGAAGGGCTAGTTGGAAAAATTGAAGCCCACTACAGTGAGAATATACGAGTACGGCTCCATCATTAACTCGAAAGCCTTCTCATTCTAAATCTGCAATCTCAGAAGGCGATCCGCAGCATTGCCAACACTTCTGCTTCCCTTCTCCATCCAGTCTGGGGTTTTTTCGAAGCCTCAGCCGAGAAAAACAAAAACTTTTTTACACACGTCCTCTGTTATTATTACGTTGGCTCCATACATGTGTCGCCCTCCCATTGTTATAAAGAAGGCGATTACAATGCTTAAGGAAAATTAGTTCAAAGCTTCCCACGAAACAATTATCTTGCGGCAAAACATAGTAATACACCAAATCATATACCTGGAATTGTACATGAGTGAATAGAAGAGAACGCGGTAGATGTTATTGTACTTCTCTGCCCCCCGAATTCCCTGGACTTAAAAGCAATCAAGCATCTATGGGACCACCTCGATCGGGTTATTCGCTTCATGGATACCCCACCTCTCACCCTTTAACAGCTGTCAACTGAACTGCAGTCAGCATTGTTCAAGATCCCCCTGTGAACACATTCCAGCACCTCATCGAGTCTCTTCCAGCTCGTCTGGCCACTATCAGAGCTGGTGGTTATTCCGGATATTAACATGCGGTCACATTAATGTGACTCGCCTTTTTTGTACACATTACCATACATAATGGAATGAAATTTGTGAAAAAACTGCATGTCATGCGACTTTTTATTATCAATTCAGCAAATTAATTCAGCAAAAAGAAATACATTACGGAAAGATGAAATCAAAAAAAAAATTATTGTTGGCCTGTGTTATCAGCATGTTTTCGTCTCGTATAACAAATCTAATAGAGACGGTACTGGAAATTATACAGACTGCCAAAAATAGGGAAATATAAGAATTGAATTAAGTACAGCTTAATCAATATCGGAGGTAATGGCGTGAAAAAATCCTCCAAAGACCATTTTCCAATTATTATTACAACAATTAAAATTCCTTCAAATGAACATCAACAATGATTTGAGTTAATTTGGTATTTATTATTTAAAAAAAACAATAAAAAAGGCAATGCTACATGCATTGACAAAAGTGGTGCACAAGCTGTTCCTTAATGCTACCTTTTTTTGAAACGCTTTTTACCTGTGTTAACATGAACAAATACGCAAACAAAATACGAGGGGAGTTCACTAAGTAATGCAACACATTTTTTTCTGAAAAAGGAGGTTGTTTTATTCAGCATTCAAATACACCATGTTATTCCCCAATCTTTTAGCTACACAACACTATTTTTCAACGTAATCTGCATTCAGTGCTACGACTTTACGCCACCTTGAAGTGAGGGCCTGTACACCTGCACGGTACCATTCCACTGGTTGATGTCGGAGCCAACGTCGTGCTGCATCAATAACTGCTTCATCACGGATTGCGTTCTTCATTGGGCCAAACAGATGAAAATCCGTCGATCTGCTCGAATGAGAGTGTTCGCACGTTCCGACATTGCAGGAGTCAGAGCTGTGCACGGCCGGCCAGCTCGCGGGAGATCAGACAGTTTTGCTTGACCTTGCGGCGATGATAACACACGCTTTGCCCAACGACTCACCGTGCTTTTGTCCACTGCCAGATCACCGTAGACATTCTGCAAGCGCCTATGAATATCTGAGATGCCCTGGTTTTCCGCCAAAAGAAACTCAATCACTGCCCGTTGTTTGGAACGCACCTCCATTGTAGACGCCACTTTAACAGCTCACTATAGCGCTGTCACATATCGGACGTCAATGAAACTTTACGAGACGAAGCGGAAATGTTTGAAAATGTTCCACAAGAAATGTCTAGTTTTTTCAACCAAAATTGGCCGAGAAAAAAATGTGTTGCATTACTTATTGAACTCCCCTCGTATATTGTGCACATCTAGAGCACAGAATTTTCCAACTATATAAGTTTCATGCGTATTCGTCCACGTTGACACACGTAAAAGTCCATAACAACAAATGTGTTGCCGTATTTATATATAGATAATAGGCCTAATAGATAATGAGACAAATTGTTTCCCTGTGCTTCTTTTCAAAAATATTAAAAAAATACCAAAAAATGAATTCTCAATTAAATAATTTTTAAGCCGACTCTGGAAGAGGGGGGGGGTGTTGAATTTTAATATAGTATGCATATACTTTATTGTAAATGCGGTACTGTAACAATAAAAAACAAGTAAAATTTGTTTTCATGTTCATCTTGTCCATTAAATATGGATAACATCATTGAAGAACATTTTTTTGCTAGTTAAGTGCAATCAGAGCTAACCACAAAAGGAACCCGCTAAAAAAAAAAAAAAAGAAGCTGACCCAGCATCGATTGGTCTATATGCTGATTGGATCAATAAGCTGACCCAGCATCGATTGGTCTATAAGCTGACCCAGCATCGATTATATGCTGATAGGATCAACAGGAAAATCGAAGAATACTAATGCTGTATCTTTACGTAGACCTACAGAGGCAAAGAAAGATTTTATAAAGGAAATGTTAAGAACTCACAAGAAAGACATTGCATGATTCTTCACACATGACGATCGCCTAAAAAAAAAGTTAATTGTGAACTGCCTCCGATTTTCTCGCGTCCCGGCTTTCAGGCGAGATGATTTTGGTACGATTTTAAGAGACGCCGCGTTTTCGCAGACGGCAGATGTGAACCGGCCTTGAGAACATCTAAACGATATCACATATTTTCCAGCATGTCTAATGTCACAGTCAATATTCCATTTGTTATTCTTGCCTTTAATCTGTCCACATCGGGGACCAGCTGTTAACTCTCTAATACACATGCTTTTAATATTGTGACTAATCAGATCCTTATTTTAACTTTTTTTAAGCCTTATTAATCTCGCTTTTGGTGGGTCATTACGAGCGAGAGTCCTGTTTCGCGAAAGGCACGATAGTTAATTCCTGCCGGGTTGTTTTCCCTGTCGGTCTTATCCTGTGACACAATACCCAGTAAAATATATCGTTTCCCATATCACTCGTACCATTGCAGCGATACTATTATAGTGTTAGGCACAGATGCAGCATTACCCTGTCCACAGATACAAAAAATGTCCACTATATGATCAAAAATATCCGGACACCCCTCACAGATCATCGATTGGCCCAATGTCACATGATAATGACTTGCACATCATTTGAATAGCTTCCCACACCTTCAGACACAACTCTGCTTGGACATTGGCAAGAATGGGTCGCTCGGCAGGGCTCAGTGAGTTCCAACGTGGAACCATCGTTGGATGTCAGCTATGCGGCAAGTCCGTGCATGACATTTCCAGCCTTCTTCAGATACCCAAGTCAACAGTAGGCGATGTCATTATGAAATGGAAGACCCGGGGATCAACAACAGTTCAACAACGAACCGGTAGACCCAAGAAACTAACGGACAGAGACCGTCGAGTGCTTCGTCGTGTCACCCGCAGCAACCGGAAGTCCTCGGCGGAAAAAATTACCACAGAGTTTCGAAACGCCTCTGCAAATGATGCCAGTACCATGACAATTCGTCGGGAACTGCACACGATGGGATTCCATGGCCGTGCTGCTGCCCACAAGCCCCACATCAGCAGGGTCAACGCCAAGCGACGTCTGGAGTGGTGCAAAGCCCACAGAATCTGGACAATGGACCAATGGAAACGTGTAATGTGGACAGACGAATCTCGCTACACACTCTGGCAATCCGATGGACGAGTTTGGGTTTGGCGCATACCTGGAGAACGCTTCTTACCTGAGTGCACAGAGCCCACAGTCAAGTTCGGAGGAGGAGGAATCATGGTGTGGGGCTCATTTTCATGGTACGGACTGGGCCAGCTCGTTCCTGTGCAAGGAATCATGAACTCCGACCGTTATCTGAATGTTTTGGACAACTGTGCACTTCCAACGTTGTGGCAATTTTTCGGAAACGGGCCATTTCTCTACCAACACGACAATGCTCCGTGCCACAAAGCGAGGCGTGTACAGCAGTGGTTTGCGGACTCAGGGGTCGAAGAAATGGGTTGGCCGGCACAAAGTCCCGACCTCAATCCTATAGAGAGTCTGTGGGATGAATTGGAAAGACGCTTGCGGGCCAGATCACATCGGCCAACTTCTGCACCTGAACTGATTCTCGCTCTTCGGGAGGAATGGAGGAACATTCCGGAAAGTACCTACCAACATTTGGTGGAAAGTCTTCCCCGAAGGGTGGAAGCTGTGATTCGGGCAAAGGGATGTGCACCGCCCTATTGATTTCCATGAAATCGTGGCTAGAGCGCAAACGTGCATGTGTCCGGATATTTGTGATCATATAGTGTAGATACCCCACTTTTAACTTTCTATTTGATTCCCATATCTGACGAAGTGACACACAGGCGTCCCACATCTTCCGATGAATATCTGCTAGTTTCTCACTCTCACTACTCAAAAATCGGATAACTGAACGCTGCTTACAAAGACAGCCATGTTTTTTGTTGTATATACCGGTACCTCAAATGGGAAAGCATAACATATCTGGGATATTCATTTACTACGTGACTTTGGCATTTTATTTCCATATTAAGGTCACTTTTTGACTGCTTCTTAGTTTCAAAGAGTAAACTGAAGAACTTGCAAATCTTTGCTATTCGTGCATTTTTAACATTAAAACAGTCACTACTTTAAACAAAAACGAAGCCATAAAGATGGGTTAATATATAAAAGTTGAATTTGGTATGCGAAGAGAGAGAATCTACGAAGAAGGTGGCTCTCATTAAACTGCACGTGCAAGACTTAAATTTGCAGATCTATCATTTCTTTTATTGTTGAATTTATATAATATGGGAAAACAGGCATGCCTTTGTTCATTGGCATTTATTGAGAACGAAACTTTATTTGTGTTGCCTTTTATAGTTTAAGTTTATTGATCTATGGAGCCCGCACAGTGAAGGAATCTTTTTGAAATAAATGTCAGAGGAACCGGGAAAAAGGTACGGAAGAAAGGCAATAAAAATGTCAAAAAAGGTAATAAATTTTTTTCAACCAAATATAAAGAACCAAAGTTCTGGGAAATCTGGTGGAAAGTTTACGCAAATTTTGCTGTGCTCTCCTCGTTTATTCCTTTCGTTAGTCAGATTTTTAAAGACTAGGAATAGTTCTACACCTATAATTTTAAAATATAAAACATACTTTGTAATTTCTGCAGTCTGATCTAGACATTATATTTATAATTTCCTTTTCTTTATTTTCATTTTTTAAAAACGTGACATTTACCTATATAAGAGTTTAGTGGTCAAATGACTTCTAAATATTATGATCATTTTATAACTAGTTTTGAGTTCTGTACTAAACTTGTGATGTCTGGGGACGAGGAGATGGTTGGAAGGGGAGAATCCGCTAGGATCGTGACAGCAGGCTTAAAATATTACAGAGGGATGTTAGGGATCTATGGTAACAAGTTACAGAAGGCCAGAAAAGAGAAAACCCTTTCGCCACTATCGAGAGTGTTCAATCTGGTATTCATGCATCGCTGTTATTGCCCTGTATCGCAATTTCTACCGCAGGAGACTGGAACGCAGAACACCAAGATCAATTCGTAACCACTCCTGTTTTTACGCTTTCCAAAGACCCTCCAGTATTCGCGGTCGTCTCTATCCGAGGGGCCGTTTAAAGTTACAAAACTCCATAGGCGATGCGTCTGGCGAGTTGAAGGGTATGTGTGATTCTCCAGGTGTCGCCTATCAATCTCTTCGTTCAGTCCTTTTGTCCCGTCCCGTCCTCCCTACCTTGACGTAATGGAGAGGCTTGGATGCCTTGGTAATGCTGAGGGACTGTGCAGAATTGTTTACCAGATAGGCCTTAGCTCAGCAGTCGGAACTGAAGGTGTCCTGTCGAATGTGGACCCACCCAGTTACACGGTGCTCGCAACAGACGTTTCCTAACTCTCCTGTGTGACCGGTTCGTTCATTCGCGTGTTTACCATGCGACTTCTGGGGTAAGGGGACTACTGGTGATTGCTGGAAGGACAAAAGCGTAAACGAGAGATGAAATATGCACATACTTTATTTAGCAGTAGAAGAGATAGAACTAGCTACAAATTTAATGTAACCAAAATGAATCAGTCTTAAAGTCAGAAGTTGATTAAATGTTGATTTAAGGGTCAGTAAAAAAATTCTAATATTGCAGCACTTCGATGAAGCTAGTCACATGGTTCGAAATGTCAGAAATATCGTTGAAGATACCATACATATAAATGTATGCACTTGACGACTGGCCAAAACACAAAATTTCCCAGCTTCGGAGAACCAAACGTAAGTGCCTTAAGGCTGCTTAGCTACGGTCGAGAGCAATTTCGTCAATATCTAGAAGCAGAAGAGATAAAGCAGGTAAATAGATCACTGAATGACGTTCAGAAGAATAAATGTTCACAGTCCCTCAGACGACGAGAATAGACTAGAGGGACGTGCGAGAAACCCTCGTGAACCAGAGAGTGGTGGATTCCGTCTTCTCCTTGAAGTCCGCCGATATTCTTTTGCCTGGATGCTCACCGCGACGACTGTGACGAGACAAACTTATTCTTGCTCGCGCGCCCTGCCGCACGCCCTTACTCCTCTCCACGTCCTTTTTTCCGACGTCCTGCGCCCACGTCTTTCTTCCACCCAAAATTCTTATCGACTGCCCTTCTTCTCGTCACGGGTCGCACGATGCTTTTATCGTCAGCTTTCGTCATCTGACGCGCGTCTTGCTTCCGACGACGATCGCCTCCTCCGACGAAAGCCGCGTTCTAGGAACATCTTGTCCTGAAACCACGAGACCCACAGCTTTGTGACCCTTGCTTCTCGTATACATGTATAAGTGATCCTGGAACTTTTTCGTCCATGGTCGGGCCTCCTTGGAGGATTAAGTTATGCGTAATAAGGATATTTTCGTGTATCATGCTCCATATGGAGTTGTTGCGGTTCGTTAAGCTTTTAACTTTATCTTTTCATCTGGAACATGGTTTGACCCCAACAGGTAATTATGTAAAGAATAAATCATTAGATGGTCAGTGAGGGTTTTAATTGTACGCCAATCTCAGCTGTTGATCATTTTCATCAGGTAATTATGTGCTCGGTGAACTGAACAAAGTACGTCGTATTGCGGATTCTCTTGCAGAACAATTTGTCATGCCTGAGATCAGCAATTCCAAGATTTGAGCTGTACAACGAGGCACTTGCACTTCATCATATTTTCCCTGTACAACGAGGCACTTGTCCCATCGTTTCACAAGCCCTTCAAAACCAGTAGCATAAAATTGTTTGAGCTGCATCTGAATCAAGCGGTGAATTTCCTTTGTAATGCTTGCAGCCAAACAAATGGAAGTCGCTTGGAGGAAGATAAGGGCTATACGGAGGATGCTCGAAAACTTCCCAGTTGAATTGTTGCAGCATCTCAGTTGTCTTGTAGGCAATATGAGGATGCAATAACAACACGCCGTTGATGAGGAGTTCTGGTCGCTTCCGTCGAATGACATTAGGAAGTTTCCTGAGGATGATACAGTAGGAGTCGGCATTTGCAGTTTACTCTCGCTGCCGGAATGTGGTAAGCAATATGCCCTAGTGATCTCAGAAGACTGTGAGCATCACTTTCTCGACGATGAAGCTGTATAAAGGGAATTCATTCATGCGCCTCCATTTTAAACACGATCCTTCAGGATTCCCCATAACCAGAATACTACTTTTGCATGCGGGCCACTTTTCCCCCTGGTGGCAACCGTATGCACTAATGAATTTTCAGTTAGAATTATCTTCTCCATGGTCTGCATAGGCTATACACAAAGTTGCATCATTATCCGTGCAATAACGCTGTCTGCAGCCCGCGGAGAAGTGTAGAACTATAATTATAACTACCCGGTACTTAAACAAGAAGCAGTAGCACTCACCGAACTCGCTCGATTTAAACGACAAGAAGCTAGACTGGGTCGATAAAATCAAACACCTTGTTCCGATTGTAGATTTTAATCTCTACTGGAAATATCACTTGGCATATGCCCTCAACAAAGCGAAAAGGGCCAAGTACAGTCTGATTTTTCTCATTGGCCGCAACAGTGCCCTTGGCATCGACAACAGGCTATTCCTGCACAAGCCGATCATTCGGACCATTCTGCCCTAAGTACACAATTCTTTATACACAGAGTAAGCATAAATTATTGGTACCATATAAAAAGTTTATAACGATATAATATAATTGGTATGTCGACGCAGTTTGCGCATGCCGACGTGGGCGATCATATGGAGCGATATTCAAAAATTTCAGATTGTTTCCCAGAGAACAATTACTCAACTTGACAGGAGAATTGCAAAGAATCGGTCTATCCACAACTAGATGGGATATGGGAAGAGTGAATGGCAGCCATGTATGTCCTCACCTCCCATGGAGCTAGTACAGGGGAAATACAAAAACAAATTTTCGCTAGGAAGGGAAAATTTTGTTCATAGGGGTTCAAAATTTCCGAAGAGATTTTCTCAAATCCATTGTGACAGGAGATGAAACCTGTTTGTCCCACCTACACCCAAGAGAACAAGAGGCAATCCATGCAATGGAAGCACACCAGCTCAACAACCAGAAAAAAATTCAAAGTCGTGAAGTCAACCAGGAAAATCATGTTTTCTGGGATCAGAACGGAGTTCTGCTGATCAATTATTCCGTAATTATGCTTCCCTTTAGTTGCATAATTCTTAACGGTCTTAACTATTCAAATTTTGGACATTATTGAGATTATAATGTCACTCTACCGTTCCCCCATCTACAAAAGATGACAGTCGTTAGTTTTTCTGGCCGACCACTAAAGTAGCCTATGTGTTGGTTTTACCAACTCATTTTATTCGCTGAAATAGACTTAGAAAGTCATGAGTCGAGAAAATATGTTTAAATTTTGGAAAAAATAATTTTTTTTGGTCTATACGTGCTAGGGTCATACAGAAATGACTGACACAAATGCAATCCCAGCGTGGAACATATTTTATTCACAAAAAATTAATTACTTTAATTAAACATACTCCCTATTCAAGTATGCACTTCAGGCATTTGCCTGGGAATTTCCGGATGGCTGTGGCGAACCATTCCTTGAATGTACCATCTACAGATAACTGCCTACAATTCCCCTGCTTTGCTCTGAGCTCCTGTTCGCCATAATCAACCTCGACACGGCATCTAGTTTGTGGGCGTACGCGATGTTGAAGTCGTCCTGTGTTCTCATTTTAGCTGCACTTCCCTGTCCACTGTGGAACTTGGCCAACCGGCAGAAGACAGTTCGCCTTGACGGTGCCTTGTCTCCGACACCGACATCATAGACGATGTATATCATCTCCCGAAACCCCTTCTTTCCATAAAAACCATACTGTCCATCGTTGGCTGTGATAATCGCCTTCCATCTGTGCTGTCTACGCGTGCACTGACGGCGATGGAAAGAACAACGGTCCACCTTAATCCTTTAACCAGGTGGTAGTGACATCTGTGTATTCTCGGTGTTTATGACGTGAGCCAGATTGTGTCCATTATTTCTGTACGACCTAAAGATTGTGATCAATGTTGTGCATGTAACTCCTCAGAAACAAATGAAATGAATACACTGACAGAGGGTTTCTGAAACTGTCTTGACGTACTTTTTATGACAATTGCCTTTTTAGAGATATTTTTTGTAAATAAATTTTTTGGCTCTGGTAAGTCTTTTTATAGTTATAAAGAATTTTTATTGCCCCCGAAAGGACAATTATTTTATTATTATTTTCCATCTTTTTATGACATAGTGGGAGGATGTACCATTCTACCATATCAATTTATTTAATCTTCTCGTTTAGTAACGTACATGGAAATAAATTATTTTAATAAAAATTATCATTGTTATTGTCTTCATTATTATTATTCTCGAGCTGTCCTCAGGCTTTACATTAATTAAACTAAAATATTAGTAAAATTATTAGAAAATTGCAATTAACAAAAAACAATTCACTTGCGCTTTGACAAAAAGTTCATTTATTTTCTTTTTAAATTAACAGTATGTATGTCCATGCTTTTGCAATAAAACATTGCAGAGGTTCTTTGATTATTCATTGCATTTTTAACAAAATTGTTGTTTTTTTTATTTCATGACAACAGAATGAAAACTTTGTAATTGTTTCATTTTCTTTCAGCCTTTCCGAAACAAGTTTCTTGCAGTTAACATTAGGCTCTAGAAAACATTTTTCAAGTTGCGCTCTTTACTTTGGCCGCCCAAATAGCAAGTCTTCCAGCATCCCGAAAGAAACTTTTCGATTATAAAACCTTTCCTGTCGCTATTATTACACCAAATCGTCGCTTCTGTTCTTAATGGTTCTATTTCTACTACTTAGACAACTTAGAAAATGTGAATTGAAGTTTGATGAGTTAATTATGGAATAATTTAATAGGGTTTAATGAACTAAGTATTATAATTAAGATGTAATTTGTAAAGCACTTATAATGAATCAATAAAAAGGAATAAATGATGCAACATAGTAATTCGGGAGCATAATTTGTGTTGGGAATAAAACCCAAAAGTGAAAAGAAATAAAAAATTTTAACATTCATATAGGGTGCATCTATAATTTATTTTTCCTGTCTTTTACAAATTACACTACCTTGCAATGAAAGTGCCCCACCAACAAGTAGTTATCCGACCTTATCCATATTGAGTGGGGGGAGGGGGTTCGTCTACTTCCGACTAGTAAACGATTAGATACATGCTCACGGGACATGGCCATTTGGGTTGATACAGGATGTCCGGGTGCTTGCGTAGGCTCATCAGTGGGCACCTATGCAAGACGTTCCAGTACTGTAATCCGCACAACGGTCTCAATGCCGCGACTACGACAACGACAACCATAAACGTGTGACATTACATGTCAGTATAATGCGATGCGCCCTGCAGAGGCAAATTATTTTGTGTATGTGTTTATGCGTGGGTGGTATGGGAACGTTTTGGTCTTATTTTATAAATTCATTTGCTTGTTGCGATCGTGTGTTTTGGACGTGGAATGAATAGGAGGGGGTGATCGAGTGGTTTTGTGTGCGCATTGCGTGATTTGAATCCAAGTGTGATATGTTGAATAATTAGCGTTTTGTTTGTCCGTGTTGTTTTTGCCGTGGGGTTGTGGCCTGTGTTTTATTTCGCAATAGCAAATAAAATGTTAGTGTAATAGAATCTTTGTTAAGTTTTATTTTCTATTATTAAAAACTCTTAATTAGCTTGGCCGCTGTCACTTTTTTGCGATCTCGACAGCGATCAAGTATTGTTTAGCCGTCATTGTTATCGGAGATGTTTTTCCGAGAAGCTGTCGAAGGCATCTTTTTCTTATAGTTTCTGACGTTTTTTTTTAATGATTTTGTCTCTCTGCTTGAAGTTCTGAGAGGGATTGGACGTATCCTCTGTTTGCTGAACGGGACTTTGTTTTATTTTACCGACTGAAGTTTGGAATGGCCGTCCGCCATGTTGAAAGTGTGGAGTCGGCATTCACCAGTAATTGCAAGATGATAAAATGCAACGGAAACCTATACTAAGCTCCACAACCTCTCATATTATCCATAATTGTGACTGTGAGAGTTCTTTTCGATGATTTCAAGCGTCTTTGCCGCTGATCTTATATGTCGTCGCTCGATGAATATCGCCAGTTAGGCGCCGGTTGCGAGGAACGTAAGTCAAAACTTCGGGTCATGCGACCCGCAGCATGGGCAATTAGATGACTGCTACAGTAGCGCTCAAAAGTATTTTGACCATCATGTTTACAAGAATATCTTTTTTTCTTTCGAACCAATTACATCAAAATATTTTGTAAAGGAAAGTAAATGATGAATAACACAAGTTTTCTAAAAATTATGCAAATTACTAATTTAATTAATTTTTTGTAAAAAAAATTCAAATTAGAACAGTCCAAAAGTATTTTGACTCCACATAAAAGAGGATTTATACAGTAGTTATCACATATATTCTGCTGCTTTATTCGAAGAGACTATTATCCAGAATGCCCAAGCAGAAGGAGTTCTCTGAAGATTTCAAATCGAAGGTGATTAATGCAATTAAAGATGGCGAAACTCAGGCGGATGCTGCACGCCGGTTTGGGATCTCCAAACAAATTGTCAGCGTTTGGTACAAGAAATACAAACAGACTGGAAGTTTTGATTCGTAACCCCGAAGTGGACGTCCCCGAAAAACAACTCCTAGGGAAGACAAAGTCATCCAGAACTACTCCAAGAAGAATCCACGAATGAGTGCTGCGAATATCAACAATGAAATTCGAGAATATCATGGTGTGAATGTGCATACTTCTACTGTGAAACGACGCTTAAATGAAGTGGGACTGTTTGGTCGACATGGTAGTAAAAAGCCACTAATAAGTACAAAAAACCGGATGGCGCGATTGCAGTTTGCGAAATCCCATAAAGACTGGACTCAAAAAGACTGGGCAAAGATCTTATGGAGTGATGAAACTAAGGTTAATTTGTTTTCATCTGATGGTGTTCAGTATGTACATAGACCAACTAATAAAAGAAATAACGTCAGATACCAAATTCCAACTGTGAAACATGGAGGACGTGTGATGCTGTGGGGATGTTTTTCTCTTCAAGGTGTAGGTCCACTAATTGAAATCAACGGATTAATGGATCGTTTCATGTACAAAACTATCCTGGAAGAACATATGATTCCACATGCAAGAGCTAGCATGCCTAGAGGATGGATCTTCCAGCATGACAATGATCCTAAACACGCATCACAACACGTTAAAGACTTTCTCTTAAAAAAAAAGATCCGCATATTAGATTGGCCAAGTCAGAGCCCGGACCTAAACCCCATTGAGCACATGTGGGATGAGGTAAAAAGAAGAGTTAAAAGTCGGCCCCACTCCAACAAGGCTGAATTATTCCATCAGTTGCAGGAAGAATGGAACGCCATTGAACCTACTGTTATTAAGAAGTTAATTAACTCAATGCCAACTCGTTGTGCTGCAGTCATTCAAGCAAACGGCTTTGCAACAAAATATTAAAAGATTTTTCGACCCAAGAATGTTATTTTTTTGCTTTTAGGCTAGCTGTTGTGTCTAATTTATATAAATTTGTCAATGGTCAAAATACTTTTGGACCACTTCATTTTCATTTAATCTTATAAAAACACTGCAATTCATTCATTTTGTATTATATTAACACAAGAGATGTATTAAATCATTTACTTTCCAAAACAAAATATTTTGATATAATTGCTTAGGAAGAGAAAAAGATATTTTTCTAAACATGATGGTCAAAATACTTTTGAGCGCTACTGTATGGTGATTGTACTATTTTTTACTTTTGTCTCCTCGATCGGGACCCCGCATGATAAAGACACTGTGCCGTCACGGTTCTCAAGAGTATCCCCGAGTGTGTGTGTTGTGCTTCCATTGCTCCGGAGGAGCGCTTAGATGTAACAGCCTGTATTCTAGACAGTTCGCTGTAACTTTCATGCACTCTTTAGAACGAATAATGATTTTGGCTCTGTTACCTGTAATAAGTCTGTCTGCTTAGTTATTTTCTGCTTAATGTAGATGTTAGACAAGTCTAGTAGGATGAATGTAGTATTAAGGGTGTAGTGCATAAGAATTGAGGAGGTGCGAAAGCGGTCACGTGTCGTAGGCGAATCCGTGTTGTGTAAGAATCAAGGCGCGTAAGGGGGCTGAATTCCCAATATCAGCTGCGTGCCTCTCGCAAGAAACGTGAACTGGGGTTCCTGTGTTCCCCCTCTTCCAGTCGTAGTAAAAGGGTCCACATGGCGCTTGATGGCGTTTGTATCGTGGAATATTTGACTCCCATGTTCTTGTTCAGTGTTCGTTGTCTGCTGGCATTGCTCCTGCCTTGTGGTCGTCATGCACGCATAGAGAGAAACGGAAACTCGTTCCTCGTCACATGATTGGTTGTTTCATCTTCAGGAGTACGGAGCTGTATTTAGCTGCTGCCGCCTTTAATATTATATGTTGACATTAGTATTAAAAGTTGACTATAATTAATTAAAGGGACCCCTATAATATAGGGAAGAATTTTAATCTAGCGGATTTATATGGTATTATCTGGCCACTGTTTAAATATGCAAACATGTATGGGAGTAAATGCACCTAGAAAATAAAGAGTACTCATTGAAATTAAACTTGTGTGGGTGGCTGTTTGATTGTTTTTATTTTCAGCATTACTAATGCGTTTGCCCTCCGCGGTACTTCAACCCTTCCCGTGACTATTCCGGTAACCAACTGGAGTGTTTGATCATAGTAGGGGGGGGGGGCAACGGCACCAACGCAAATAACAGACTTTGAACGAGGTCGGATTATTGGCCTCTCCGAGGCTGGATGGTCAACCAGACGGATTGCTGTCCGTGTGCCGCGAAACGCACGGACGATAGCCGATGTTGGAGGCAATGGCGAGAGGAAGGCTCACATGCCAGAAGACCAGGCTCTGGGGCCCGGAGAAGCACGTCATCTCGTACCGATAGGCGGATACTGCGAACAGCGCTAGCGGACAGAACCATCACCCTGCGGGAACTGCGCGACAACATCACTGTTCCCGGTATTGCTCCAGTTTCAATAGCGACAATAGCACGCCGGCTACAGGCCGCGACAATGTCTGCCAGGCGTCCATTGTAGTGTCTTCCTTTGACACATGAGCACTGCGCGATATGACTGCAATGGTGTCGTGAACGAGTGGGCTGGCGAATGGAATGGCGCCCGGTGGTCTTCAACGACGAATCCCGCTTTTGTTTGGACACCGACAACAGAGGCGGTCGGGTGTGGCGCAGACCATTGGAACGTGCTAATGAACAATGCATCCGGTATCGCCAACATCGGCCTATCGTCAGAACAGCTTTAGTCACCATCCAAGGCATCCTGACAGCAGCACGGTACGTCACAGAGATTCTGCAGCCCTTTCTGCACACCATACCCGGCGCAGTCTTTTAGCAGGATAACGCCAGACCGCACACGGCAAATATGAGCATGGTATGTCTGCATGATGTCAACTGCCTGCCATGGCGCGCGAGGTCCCCAGACCTAAGCCAATTGAGCACGTGTGGGGCATGGTGGGACGTCGTTTACGATCATCCCGCAATCACCATGACCTGACACAGCCTGACCTGATCAGGCCTGGGCAGACGTACCCCTAGATGAAATTCGTCACCTGTATGATCAACTACACATGCGGCTGGAACAATGCATCGCCGCTAGAGGTAGTGCTACAACCTACTGATGCCGCTTTTCCGTTGGGACACCCTGTACAAACGAGTGCACGTCTTGGCTCCATAACGTAATAAAGGTGTGTTCAGATGTATCTCTTGCTGTATACCTACTTTTGGCTCATTCGGATAACTCCTTGTGGGTGGGGCAATTTCATTGCAAAATAGTGTATGATTGAAAACAGTTTTCTTATAATAATAAATATCAATTGCTGGCATGATTGTAACATTGATTTCAGATCTTTTTGTCCATTCTTCTGATGCTTTTACAGTATCTTTTATTCGAGCTGCCGCAGGTATATTTTGCAAGATCTTTTCATGATTGTGTAACACAGCTGATGGCCTTGTTTTTATTCTATTAGAGAAAGTGGGAGTATGGAGCCTGCGTATTATATGGAACCCTTCAAATACGTAAAAGTGGGAATCTCACGGGGACTAGTTAAAACTGCTCTTTAGGTTGCCGCTATCACTCGGCAGAGGTCCTAAGTGCATGATTCCTGTTATGGCTGCCGGCAGAGAAATTTGTGTGTGTCGCGCGACTCGCAACATTTGTGAAGGTAAGAGAAACTTCAGTTAATGTACAATTACTGGAGGGATATGGTGCAATTGATTACTGGGCTATACTTATCGATTGTTTATCTATCATAATGATGTATGGCAGCTTGTTTCTTAGCCTTCTGTTTCATGTAGCACATGGTGTGTCTGAAATGGCGATGCAGGTATTATGGAACCACTTGGTGTTTGTTATATGGAACTGGGTTCTATACTACCTGCATGGGTTTCAAATTGGAGGGCAAAATGTTCTAATGAATTGGTCGGTCTTGTTTTCCCCCACAGATGCAAGGACAACATTAAAACCTAAGAACATGCCAAAAAGGAAAATATGGGATCAGAGCAACGTGATTGATGCTATTCATCAAGTTCGAGGGGAAAACTTGGACTTAAGAGAGCAGCTAAACAGTTCATTGTACCCAAAACTACTCTAAGACGTTTAGCATTACAAGAGGACGAACCTGATTCAGACGACTTGTTTGAAATTTCCAGCCAATCTGATTTTTCAGTTGAACCTCCTATGGGTGATGAACAACCAATAGACAAAGATGTCTCCTGCACGTTGTGTGTAGAAATTTTTCAGATGATTGTAACGGAGAGTTATGCGTTAAATATGTTATATGTGGCATGTGGTCACACAATGGATGTGCCGGTGCTGAGAAAGATGTCTATTTTTGAGATTTCTGTTTTTGAAAAGTAAAATTTTGAGTTTACTCAACTGTAATTTGTATACTCATAAATGTTTCATGTATTTGTTGGTTTTTGTAGGCTTATTGAATAATCTAATACGAGTAAATAGGGATTTTTAAAGCAAGTGGATGCATTTCTAACGATTCTGGTATATGTTAAACATTGGGTTCCATATTACCAGCATATTTCAGTCAGATGATACTTTTCACCTTGTTTTGGAATATTTGATCTAACGTATTGTACGTTACTTCTAATGAAATTTCCAGCTTGGCAGCCGTAAATTAATAGAGAACAAGTACCCCCGTGCTTAAATCCCTGGCGATAGTCTGTTAATTTGCTGTTAGTTGCTAAAAATCAAAGTGGGGTTCCATATTCCCATCTTCTTCTCTACTAATTTTATCGAAATGAACTGTGAATCAAAACCTAATCTACATTGAACTTGTGATAAGTTTTTCTGTGCGTACAGAATATGCTTCACCTTATGTATAGAGACGTTGGAAAGTTTCATGTTAACTGTTGAATGTTGATAGTTGAATTCCTGACACTTCATTTCACGTGCCATTAAATCAACATTCTTGGTTTTGATGCAACGCAGATTTCGTAATAGTGAAACAAGACTAAATATTTCTGTGAATCGCAATTTTGTTTCTATAACACTGTGCACAGCATCTACCTCCACCACTAAGCTGTGACCTAGCTCGGAAAATTTCTGTTCAGTGGACTCTACTTGCCTGTTTCTGTTCATAAATTGTAAAAGTGCCACAGACATTATGCTATTCTTATTTTGTAGCTCACATGAATCAGGCCATAATATTTATTTATTTATTTATTTATTTTCAAAGATAGTACAGTATGGAGTATGGCCGACGAGTGAGGTCCTTGACTGGATTTTCAAATTCATATGCAACAATTAAAGATAAAATACATTGCACTATAGAGCAGGGGTGACCAACCTTTTTTTTGTCTCGGACCAAGATAAATTTCTGAAGGTTTTCAGGGGGCCAACAATTTGTAATTCAAATACATTCAAATATTTTATGAAGCGTTAACCAAGTACAATCATCGGCCTCGGTGGCTCAATGGTTGCGTGATCGCCTCTGATGCCCGAGGACGCGGGTTCGACCCGGCCGAGGACGACCAGAATTTTTTCAGGGCGAAAATCCTGAGACCACGCACTTCCTTCGGAAGAGAAGTAAAGCCGTTGGTCCCGTGTAGTCGTTTGCCAGCTGCACGTTAAAGAACCCTTGCGAGGCAAAATTTGCGGCCCCTATAACGCCGTCCTGAAATGACCATGGCAGTTGAAAAGGACTTTAATACCAAACAAACCAACCAACCACGTACAATCTTACTTGTTAATAAATTTTACGGTAAATAGTTAATTTCGCGGGCCGCATAAATTCCTTTGGAGGGCCGCATTTGGCCCGCGGGCCGCAGGTTGGTCACCCCTGCTATAGAGGATAAGTACAGTACATTGGGAATTAAAGAACTAGGGTGGAATGTTAGTGAGGTAATGTTTTAAAGGACAAGTACCACTTAAAAACTAATTTTTGTCTAAATAATCTAGAGTGAAAATAAATTAATGTAGTAATATTAAAAATTGCCAAAAACTTCTCTAAATATATAAAAACTGCATTTATATACGTATTTCGTAAAATCCGTCGCGCTCCACTTTGGATGTGGAGCGATCATCCCCGTGATGTCATCGGCCTGCTGAAATGCGAGCTGTAGCTACTTTTAGTATTGTTTGAGGTATACGATATGGCTAAGTGCGGCTCGGATATCAGTTCTGAATTCTCTTCAAGCGACAAAAATTTCGATGGAGATTTTTAAAACTATTCTATGAATTATTTGAAAATCGTGAAATTAAGCCATACAAATTGGAGCCGCAAATAAAAAAATTTGCCAGTTGAACTTCTAGGCAACTGCCATGACGGGGAAAACGCCCCTCCCATCTAGCTTAATATTCATGACATGTATTAGTTTTAGACAGTTATCTAATTAACTTTTATTATTTATACAGGCAATATAGATATACTGACTTGAGAAAAATAACAGAAAAGGTTTTCCAAATTGTGTTGTGAGCATTATCAGGAAAGAATTTCTCTGTGGAGTACTGTGCGTTTAAATACCGAAGATATTAAAGACATATTTATAGCATATTTACATATATTCCTACAGTGTTTCTATTCATTCTTCAGTTATTCCTACTTAGTTGTCTTTATCTGCTTATCAATAAAATTTGAATTTTCTTATAAAAAAATCTTTGATTAATTTTCCAGTAATAAAACATTTTTGATTCCGTTTCTTAAATAATAGACAATTTGGGGTTTTTCGTACGAAAAAAAAACAACACGAAAACGACATAATTTAAGTGGCAATTTCGTATTTGCTCATGATTATTTTTTGTTTTCGTCAAACAAGTTGCGCTGTGCGCACGAAACCGACTCTTCATTTTTTCGAAACGAAATTTGTTTCCCTTGTAGCATTCGTCCCTGTTCAAAGTGGATTATTCCAGTCGATCCGAAAGTTAGTTATCAACATTTTAGAATAGACATTTTATCAACATTTTGCTTAAGCTACTGCAGTAGGTAATTCATGCTTATTTAATAGAATTGTTTGTGCTGTCGAAATGCACTATACGTTCAAACTTTTTCTTCGACGGAGCTAAAGTTTGGCGTCCATTATGAATCGGGGAGCTGATGCGCAGATGAATGCGCACTCGTTTCGTCATACGCAAATTGCACACGAAATTCCCTACGAAAATCTTGAAAAAATTCCGTTACATAAGTGATGAAAATGAAAAATTTTTAAATGTCGTGTTATTTTTTCGTTTTCGTATCTTTTTGATTTTCGTACGAAAAATCGCAAACTGTCTAATAACAGGCAGTATTTTCATTTATTTATATGGATTATAGCGAGTTTTGTATATAGATACATTTTTTTTTTTTTTGCTTGGACGATTACACATATCTGATAAAAGTGGTGGTTTTGAATAGTTTCTTTTCCTATTTTTCCTTTGGTAAATAATTGGATCGACCTCATATTCACACAGAAGTGACGCTGTTGCTTTTGCCGGGATTCCATTTATCTGTCCGAAAAAATCTATCCGTTGCTTTTTTCTTATTTCTTGAGCAGAAAAGGATGAAGCATAATCGTTACACACGAATACCGAACGAATACAATAGTTACATAATTATTGTTCAAATCGATGTCATGTTAATCGTGAACAAAACTGTGCTAATTTGGAAACAAAGAGTTTCCAAATTCATTCAGTGTCATTCATATAACGTCTCCTTTTTTAAAATCATTTAGTCGTGACTTTACTAACCTAAGCTACACATTTCAATAAACATTCCTTTACACAGAGGTCATTAAATAAATTAAAATGGCCAAAGTAATATTTAGAAACTCTTTCTTGTATGTTTACTTTAAAAAATCACGGTGTCGAAGATTACAAGCAATTAGATGAGCTCTCTAACGTCTCCTACTGAATTGTGGAGCAGGCCGATGACGTCACATCGCCAGCTTGCTAACAAAATCATGGCGGACGCAGTTTTTCGCTCACTGTCGTATTTTGCAGTTTTAATCGCAGATTTTTAAGGAATATGATGATTTTTATAGAAAATTATTAATGAAAGTGTACTATAAACGTCATGAACTAACAAAATTTAAATAAAAAAAGAGTATGTGATTTTTAGTGGTACTTGTCCTTTGAAAACTTTTAAGGTAGGGGACAAGCGTACTATTGGCGGAAGCTGTGAGTATAACTTGCTGCCTGCAATGTTAATACTGTTGTTTTGGTAGGAAAATTTAACTAATGGTTTTTAAAAAAGGGGTTTTGTTTCTTAAGTTATAAGGTCCGGTTGGTTTAGGGGAAAATAAATGTTGGGGAAGTGGAATCTCGAATTTATTGTAGATAAATATAGCTAAATGAAACGAATATAATTTAAAAATTGGGAGTATGCCTATTGTGGGAAAGAGGTCAGATACCAAGTCGGTTTTCCTTAAATTATAAAAAATTAATATAAACCATTTCTTTATGCGATGGATACGTTTGAAATTTGTTAAGGTTGTGGAACCCCAAAATTGGAGCCAATAAATAAGGGAATATGGGATTAATGTGAAGTATAAATATTAGAATTACTTTTAGATTTTCTCTCAGGGATTATCTCAGAGCATTTTCAATGTGATCAGGAGCCCTTTCAGAAACACATTTGCCAAAACTGATTGCGAATTGTTTGTCTATCATAGTCACCTGTCTTGTTTCTACATTTATATTTGCATACTTCTGTACAACCCTTTTCTTTATTCATATATCTAGCCCTGTTAGTATTTCCCTTTTCATCTATAAACTCCTTTCATTGTTCTCTGTTTCTCTTGTTCATATGGTTCTTCCAACTAGATGGATCACTTTTTCTTGATTTTGTTTCTCTGTTAATAATACAAAAAAGAACGTTCAGAAAGGTGACATGATAATAAATGGCAAGCAGGTTAAGTAAATACAATCCATAAATATTAATATTTTACATATAACTTCGTTGAAAGCCGAAACAGTGGATGGGGCATATTATAATTTATTGTACCATTGTAAACTACCTTATGAAGTACAACTTAATGAAGTTTACATTACAATTATTGAAATTTTGAGCCGACAGATTATACATTCTCAACTTCATTGAAATAAATTCATTAGTTAATAGGTACTATTAAATTTTTGTAAATACTTTTTAAAACCACAAATTATGCACATAAACACAAATACTTTATGATTTACTTACTGATTTCAATCGTTATCATTACGTCTACATTCAGAATTTCTTCTTCCTTGATAGGCATATGGTCGGTTCAATGTGTTTCTAGCATTTTGATTAGCATATTGTGAGATACAAAATTTATATTTATTAAATATAAATCGTTTATCCTACACAGAAAAACTGAGACGAGATTATATTTATTAGATTTATATCAGGTATATATTAAAATGTACATATAGATTTATATAAAGCAAACACTGAATAGTTCAATAATAAAACAGATAAGATCCTGTTAAATCTAAAAATACTATTCTTGTGCAGTGGAGTGGGCCGCTGTCTTGAAGTTCAGCTGGTACTATAATTTATTTATCCTTTTCCTTCAGAACGAAAACTGATGTCCTCCAATTGAGTACAAGGCAGCTGACTTTGAAGAATCGTATACGAGAACTGTCGAGTCTTCTAATACAATATTCCAGCAAAAAAGGCAAAATCTTAATTCGGTTGAAAAATATACTTCACCTTAGTACTAATAACAATGGACAAACTTAATCAGTCAATACAGAAAGATAGTTCAATTATACGTTAAGGAAAAGCTCAAAGATAATAAATTAATATTTCATAAATTTGCAGTCACAATGATAAATTATCACGTATGACGAATTTTTATTATTTCCAAGTAATGAAAATAACTTTGCAGGATTCATTAACCCCAATACGCAATCTCGGGTTAATTTATAAATTTATTTTCACTTATTAGTTCAAACTTATAAACAAAAAAGAATATTAATTTATAGATTCCAAACATTAATGGTAAACGTCTGAGTTCACAAATATGTTAACGTGATTCTGAATTCCAAATCGAAGTTTCAATCTATAATTCTATAAATTTCCTTAGCGCAAAAGCTCTCCATACTGTAGGAATTCTCAAGGAACAGAAATTTAATGCTTCCGATAAATTCCACAAATTAAAGAAGCCTTAATATTCCTTTTAAACGGTGTTCCATCACAAAATGAACTGTCCTTTACCTTCTACGACGAAACCATTTACGCCGTACGGAAAGAAACCTTTCGCTCTTCTGAATTTGAACTCCGAATAATTTTCCGAGGTATCGTAATTTACACAAGACCAATATTCTATATGATGGCTCGTCAGATCATAATAATTAGAGTTCAAACACTTAATACAAGGTCCGGGGAAATTATTAAGCAATTCCTCATGAGGCTCACTTATACCTGTTGCCTTGTTTGCTTCTAATGGATTCTCCAGACTGACATTGCTTACCTCAGTTCGCTTGACATTTTCCGTTAACTGGGAGCCGTCCTTTGCCATCAGAATATTTTTGAAAGTCGATTGAAGCTTATCATCCCGTCCAGTTATATTTTTCTCTAATTTATCGGTCCTCTTCCTTCCTGTCTCAGAGCCAACTGTCCTTTCTTCCTTACTTATCTTCTCCGACGTCACCTCACCTCTTTTCCGATTGGCTCTCTCATTGTTACGTTGTACTGCGTCGATGAAAGCTCTCTTCGCGTAGGACATGTGCGCATTCCATCGACGCTTAGGAGTATGACATAACACTTATGGACATAGAACTAAAAAGAATTGAATAACTTCACACACATGTGGAGTTAGAACAAAAAAGGATTGTTGATTTTTGTCTTACTATCCCCAATTCTTTGCATATTAAGATAAATTCAGAAATATTGTAACAATAAGACTTACATTCTATAGTTAACTCAATTTTTAAAAAAATGGAGATACAACCATTGCGAACTGAAGCGACGATATGGCAGCACATCCAGTAATTTTCCCTTTGTAAATTGCCGTAGAGTTAATAATATTCATGAAAATAGAATCCCGCTCTACACCTTTCACTGCTTGAACTCCGCACATTCAGGTAAAATATGTCGGAAAATCTCACATGAGCGCGATGAACCAATGAAAAACTATCTCCCTCATGGTCACACTCTTCCCATCTAGACACTATCCGCAACGACTTTAAAGGACACATATTGGCATATTTGTTCAAGACCTTCTGAAGAATATGTTGGAAAAGATGAATTGTGATAGCAACGACTAGTTAGTGACAGGAATTTTGAAACACTCTCTGGACATGAAGTGGCACACGAAGTATGGGAAGCCGAGGCACGTTTTTGGATATTAATTTTGAGGGCATTAACAATATTCTCTTCCCTGATTACTGGGTAATGTGATCTCTTTTTTTTCTTCCTTTCGTTCTTCCTTCCTCCGTTTTGTGTCTTTACTTGTTTCTTTTTTTTAGGTTGTCCATCGTCGATCCTATTCTATTAGTTACATTATGTTGATGTCCACTTGGGTTCATCAAGCTTCTTATCTCATCTCATTTCAGTGTTTTTCTTTTGGTGAATTTTGTGGAAGCGCTGCTTTTGTCCGACCCGAGAAAGGTACATTCTGCTGTTGATTGTCCTCTTTTCTTCGTAATTTATAGCGTGTGATGATGATGTTGCACCGAAACGCACCGGTTCACAATCAATTATCGTATTGCCTTTTCTAAGCCTTTTCTTTATACTTCTTAAATTTTATAAAATAGCCATAAAATATATTACAAAGCACGGAGTAACAGTCAATCTCAGTTCAATAATAAAATCTTGTAAACATTCCAAGGAGGAGATTTAGCAGTGACGCAGAAATACATTTATTAAAAAGAAATTAACCCTCCCCCGCCTCCTGAGTAGGATAAGGCAAGTCATCTATTTTTACCCCGTTATCTGCACTTTTTACGTCTCCTCAAGTTTTTTTTTAATCAGTAAATTGATTTTCTCGAATGTAATATGTAAAAAATGTAAAAAGCCTCGTATCTTTGGTTAAGATTGAGGGCATTTATCGACGACCTGACTAAAAACTCGGTGAAAATAAGTAAATAATGATCTAAAGAGGATTTTTTCCCACGCCAAACCTCAGATGTTTAAATAAAATCTTGTAAACATTCCAAGGAGGAGCTTTAGCAGTGAAGCAGAAATACATGTATTAAAAATAAATTAACCCCCCCCCCACCCACCCACCCCGAATAGGGTGAGGGAAGTAGCAGATCCTGCGGTCATCTATTTTTACCCCTTTATCTGCACTTTTTGCCTCTCCCCAAGTTTTTTAATAAAAAAAATTGATTTTCTCGAACGTAATATGTATAAAATGTAAAAAAATCTCGTTATCTTCTTTCCGTTTTCATCATTTCCGAACGTATGATATATCACATGCCAGAGTTCTAAGGACCAAGTGACTGCCACCCCCGCAAATCCGATCCCACTGGAACAATTGGGCCTAAGCTTAATAGTAATGTAGATCTTGCCTAAAGAAATCTGGATACTGGATTTTACGCCTTTACGTACCTAAATAGCACGTAGATATGTTGCCCTCTCTGAATCCCACCCTCGTAATTCCAACCCCCGTATTCCAAACTAAATAGTGCAGATGGACATGCCCATAGTAAGCTACATTCCGAATTTCAACCTTCTACCTCAAAAAATGTAGAAATTATGAAGGGGACGGACTGACATTATAAAACCAATAAGTAGTTCCACTCATATTCTACTTACGAGGGTCAGTCAAATGCAAACCGAAAATATTATTTTTACAGCTCCTTTATTACAGACAGAGTTGGTACACTATTTTTCAATGTCGTCCCCATCTTTTCGATGCATTTCCGCCACCGAGTCAGGAAGGCATGGATACCTCGGGAAAATGTAGAAATGATGAAGGGTGATTCAAATCGTGCGTAAAATAAAACTAATAAGTAGCTCCATTTTTCCGGTACTTAATAATAAGCTTATAGATTATGAGCACTTGAGCAATCGACACAAAGCGATTTCACGTGCGCGCGCCGATGTCAATAATGCTTAAAGGATGAACAGAAAGTAACAATATATTCCTTCTTGACAAATCGATTGTTATATGACATGCCAATATCTTTGAATTCTTTACACTCACTGTTTTAGCACGTGAATTCGACTTGAAGGGATCCACGAAAAATTCTGAAAAGTTGATACGGCCGAGCTAAGACTTTGATGGTCATATTTCTGAAAACAGAATTTGAAAAAGTTAATCCGTTTTCAAGTTATCGTGCAAACGGCGGACGGACGGCCGGAAAAACGTACAGACCAAGGGCGCATTCTTATAAGTAGCTTTCATGCTAAAGCTCCTAATAATGGATACTTACCTCTGTCTAATCCACTGAGAACGTATGCAAAACGGGGAAGCCTGCTATTATCATAAACACGAGAAAGGTCATAAAATGGCAATTTTTATGGATCATTAAGCCATGTTTGTTCGACTAACAAGTTTAATTGCAAACTCTTCTTAACCGCTCATGTCCTCATGTTCAATAGCAACAGACATCATCATCCTTCGATTTTAGGTTTCTCTCAATGAGGTAAGATTTAAAATTTTTATTGCTATTTCTTATAAACTAGTTGTGTGCCGATTCTATATATAATTTTATTTTAATTGGTTTGGTGATCGAATTTATACCACATATTTGGAATAATTATCGATACTTAAATTGTTTTATCGATCAAAAAGAAAGCTGATCCCCATGGCTTTGTACCTGACCTAAGTGATAAAACTGACATTTCCACAATGTTGTATGAGCTTAAATTCTACACTAAACCAGGCAATGGCCATCTCGAATTAATTGTTGTACTCTTACAAGGGAATCCCTCGAACATGTATGTCACAGATTTCCACCATATTGAAATATGTTACCCACCTGAAGCTACTACAGATGCTTGCAAAATAAGAGTGCGAAATTTTGTTTCTTTCAAAATAAACCGCGAAAACGGAAAAAAATTGAGTATACATACATATAGCCATACAAAGACTCCATTCTTAAAGCGGATAGGCTATGTTGGATTCCCTTGTTAGTACAAAAGACTCGTAATCTTTAATAATTACATAAATTTCCTCTTAAAGGTTTTGTTTCATGTATACATTTATGACTATATAAAATCTACTTTAGTTTTAAGTCATTTATTAAAAATTAAGTCATTTGTACTATTACTGATAGCAGAGATTTATTTATTATGTATTGATTATACACAATCTAGCCTCAGTACTATGACAACCTCGTAATTGGCTGTCAGAAGCATTTAGCTAATAAAAAAAGGTACATGACGAGAGCTCGCTTGGTGGGTATAAAAGGTTAGCTGTCTCTACTTTGCGCAATGTATCATGGGTAAATCAAAAAGAATGGTAACATTTCCGAATGTGCATATAGAAAACTGTTCGCTTGCTACTGTGATTAAAGTGTAACGTAATTAGACAAACGGCACTCTCTGCGAATCAACTGCGTGAAAACTGTTGAGCACCATGGGCAATTGATGGGAGAAGTGCACATCAACTGCTAAGATGTGTGCAGGCCGATCAACACGCAACAGCTGAATAACTCACCGAATGCCAGACGTATCCGACAAGGACAGTACTACGAATTCTGTTGTATATGAAGCTCTGAAGCAGACGGATGGGCATTGTGCCATGCTGACAAAGGTGCATCGATAGAAACTGCTACAGTTGCATTGAAGTACAGGAATTGGATAGCTGGTGATTGGCAAAGTGTCACCTTGAAAAAAGCAAGAAAAAGATATTTTTAATTTTAAAGAGGTGACATCGTCGAGTGGAGAAAGATTAGAAAAAGAGCGAGTGCTCCCCCCCCCCCCTCCCCCGCCAGAGAGAGATAGTCGGACGCGCCGTGAGACGCAAGACGGCGGGCGTAGGCTATTGGTAGAAAAAGGAGGGAGGAAGGCGAGCAGAAAAAGGAAAAGAAAAGGAGGCAGATGGATAGAGACGGGGACTGAGGCAACGCCACCTAAAAAACAAAGCCTTCTCACTGCCTATGGACTGCGTCATCAAACCAGGGCTGAAAATCCAACTTTCATTGTTTACAACAAACGAAAAAACACTGATTACATCGGGTGCTTTTTCTTTTGTTGTAAACAATGAAAGGCGAATTGTTAGCCCAGCTGTGATGACGCAGTGACCAGGCTTTGTTTTTTAGGCGGCGTTGACTGAGGACAGTCGAAGGGGAATAGCAGTGGTTCCTAAAGCTAAAGTAGGGACTGAGGAAGGGCAATGGAAAGGAGGCAATGAGGAAAATTGCAAAGGCGGCAGCGGGAGTTTGAAATATCGGCGTTCGAAGGGATTTCGCTGGCGTAGTGCGAGGAAGCACATATCAAGGCAGCCGAATGTGCGTCGCAGTTTTCCGACGAGAGTGGTAACGAACTTTCGATACACGTCGACTGAAAAGGTTTCGGACAGAGGAAATTCTCCCCGGCTAAGAAATTTTCAGCCGCGC
This sequence comes from Rhysida immarginata, assembly GCA_023313115.1. Classification (NCBI taxonomy): domain Eukaryota; kingdom Metazoa; phylum Arthropoda; class Chilopoda; order Scolopendromorpha; family Scolopendridae; genus Rhysida; species Rhysida immarginata. The sequence continues at coordinate 191,577 of JAHWFO010108389.1, forward strand.
GATTTGCGTCGTGCCGCGACTCGAGAAGGGTCAACGACCTCGAGTGCGGAAGATGTTCGGACGGAGCGACCGCCCGTTGCTTTTCAAGTAAGCGGCAATAATTTTAGCAATAGCAAACAAATGAACATTGCTGATAGTTATAGTAGCTGTTGCTTAAATCCTAATTTCCCGTTATGTGATAATGCTGACTTATCTAACCCTCCTGAACTGAATAGTGTTACTTAAAGTAGAAATTTCTACTTTTAGTAACCTTCCACAGTTATTAAGATTTTGTTCACGATTGAATAGTGTTGTTAAAGGTAATTTAACGTTTGGACCGAACATTGACATTAATCCTTTCGTTATTGAAAATATATCCACTGCCCCGGTAGAAGAGAAGCAACCATTAAGTGACGCCCCTGTCTACGCTCCACACGACAATTTGAATCTTCTCCCGGCTGGAATCCAGGAACGACATCGTAATTCTCAAGTCAATTACATTGCCGATAATGTCGGCTGGGCCCAGTTCGACTTACCGCGCATGGTGAGCAGCTTTGCGGTGTGCGGTATCCATCTCTTTCATAACCAAAGTATATATTTATACAGGGTGAACTCCATCCCCGGTGAACTGGGCTTCATCTGTCCTCAGCACCTCATGAATGAAGTTTGGATTGTCATCCAGGCAGGTAAATAACCAGTTGCAGAAGGCGGCCCTAGCAACATAATGCAATGGCAGTAACTCCTGGTGATAATGAATATGGTATGGGTGAAAATGATGTGCGTGTAGAATGTTGAGAACAGTTCTCTGATGGCACCTAACATCTGCAGCAATTGCTCTGCTGCTTGTGTGGGGATTTGCAGCAACTGCAGCCAGAACTAGTGTTGTTGTATCCTCGTCGCCTTGTGCGCTTGGTCGTCCGCGTTCTGCATTAACATTCCCTGTAGCCTTGAATCTTTGAATAATGTGACGCATTGTTTGACGAGATGGATGGCGTTCGTTAGGGTATCTGTCTCGATACAACCTAACTGCAGCATGTAGGTTTCTCCTTGCCTCTCCGAAGCAGAAGATCATGTTGAACATTTCCGGAACAGTGTAGCTTGCCATCCTGGAATTGTTCTGTGTGCTGAAACATGCCTTTTATTTGCTTTTCCGCATGAAAGTGAATGTGAGTATGGTCATTTATGTTAATTTTTTGATTTGCATGCTTTACATGGTGGAAATATCAACATTCAGTTTTCCTTGTGCAGTGTGACTGTTTGTAAGCTACAAACAATTCACCACGTGATTGTGGGTGATTGGTTGGTCCGATTTGGATGATTTTTTTTTGTTTTGTTTGTTTCTTTATGCTGAACAAGTTTGCAATTGGGTTTTTTTCTCTATCCCTTACGGTTTTTTAGATAAAAAAATTTTGAATTTGTCCTAATTTGCATATTTGGGACGATGAAAAGTGCACCATGGGATAGGTAACCCACAACTTCCTATTCATTGGATTCATTGACATATCTGCTTCGGTTCAAAAAATAAAAGGGGGGTTCAGGCTTTTGTATTCACCCTGTATTTGATGTGTTTACCTAAAGGTGACTAATAGATTGATAATTCTAATAGTTGAATTGTTGCCATTTTTCTTGTTTAGTTTCCTCCAGTCGGTCGACTTACCTTGCGAGGTGGCCGTTTTCGTACGGTCGCGAAGGATTAGTATGCTCCCACATTTCTATGCAAGCTTGTAGCCAAGTGAAGTCGAATGGCAGCGAAGTAGCGGAGTTCAGATTCGAAGGCTTTAGAGGGAAACCATTTTCACGCTTCCACGAATCACACTTACCATTTACTCAAGCGACGATTTCAAGTAATTGATGTAAATGTTGAAAAATAGATTGTGCAATTCATTAGAGATCGTATTCCTTTTTTGGTTTACGAATATATACGGAGGGTTGTTTACAATCTATGGTAACGATTTGCATGGCGCGTGACGTCTCAACCAATCAGCGCCATGTGTCATATGCAAATTTATGTAAAAGTACAGGTGAGTACTTAAACATTAGTGTGGGGGGTGGCGGGTTAGTTTGCTTGGAGAAATGCCGCCGAAAGTGTCACAGTTTTGGGAAGGGTACATGACAGCTCTTTCCGACGCGAAATTCAGTTATTCCGCAATAATTACGGCATGTAGGAAAAGAGGTTTCACCATTTCGAAGAAAGGTGTTCATAACGTGTTGGTTGGTGTTGGTTTGGCCCGTGCAGGATAGATTTTCGGGACTGCAAAGCAAGCAAATCCAAGGACACCTACAAGTCGCACAAAGGCTGTCATTCGGAAAGTCAAGAAAATGGTGACGGGGAACAATCCAGCGACCCAAAGGACCATTGCTGCTAAGGTAGGAACATCTCTTCGTACCGTAAACAAGATTATCCGTAAAGATTTGGGACTGCAAAAGAGACATAAGAGCAAGGTTCACAAGCTCTTGCCAAGACACATTTCAGAACGTAAGATCAATTGCAGAAAACTGTATGAATGTCATCTCGCTGGGGATAAATGGAAGTATGTGGCCACCTTAGACGAAGCATATGTTTATCTGTCGGACTGCAATAAACCAAGGGCAATTTTTTATCGCCCACTGGGAGCCATATCGTTTCCAAATTCGTACAGAGAATGTCGTGAAAGTTTTTCGAAGGGATTCATGATCGTCGCGGGTTATTCCTATAAAGGCAAGCTACAGATACGGAGAGTGGCTCTAAATGTAAAGGTGAATTCTGCATACTATCAGGAACACGTTCTGACACCAATTTATACAGAGGAACTATCTGCTCTTTACGGAAACGACGTTGACAAGGTCCGTCTCCATTAAGACAAAGCGTCCAGCCATACGTCCAAATCGACACAGAATTTTCTGATACGAATGGAACAGCAAATAGGAATCCAGGCTATACCGTTTACCGAGATACCAGTGAAGTCTCCAGACGCATCGCCCATGGGATTTTTGCGCATTTGGACTATTAAAACGAGCCTTGGGAAGCCGACGTCCTCGTTCATTGGATGGACTATGGAAATGTTGTCAGCAGGAGTGGCAACGTATAAGTCTTACCGTTCTTCGCAGTAGTCTACTGCAATGGAAACTGCGCTGCAGAGCGACGGTAGTATCCCATGGCCATCAAATAGAGCATGATCGTTGGTGGAGAAAGGGAATTTCGGGGAAATAAGACCGAATTCGTATCGTTACCATAGATTGTAAACAACCCTCCGTACGTAAAAAGAAAGAATAGAATAGCTTTGTTATTTATAATTTGAGAATTTAATTTCAAGTTATGAAAATTGTGATCTTAACGTTCCAAAGTGATTGTGAACGTCTTATTGATTAAAGTCATTAAATTGATGATTTTATTCGTTATCGTCTCCCGTCTCTTCTCTGTAACCTATTTTAGCGCTCTCTGCTCTTTAATTAATTAAAATATGTGACACAAATGGTTTCCTTCTCCGATAAGTCAGTTTCTGCTCTTTCGAGTAATGGAGATTGTTGTATTCAATGGGAAACCTGCAAAAAGAATTATTGCACAAGCTGATGGTGTAAGTATTATTGTCTGGGGTAAGTTTTCTTGGTAATGTCTAGATCCATGATAGCGCTGAAAGGCACTCTCTGGGTTATTTATCTTTTGTTGCGAATCCGATAAACCAAACATGTTGAATGTTTTCCGTGGGGTGAATGGGATATTCCAGCAGGATATTCCGATATAACATACGATCAGAATTCTACGGTAATGGTTGAGAAGCATGATCAAGACGTCCAAGCAATTCTTTGACCCTCCTAATTCCCAGACCTAAGATCCAATCGAGCACCTTTAGGATCACCGCAATCCCACTTTGATTAATGGATCATCCATCGCACACACTTCAGCATTGGATCATCCGTCGCACACACTTCAGCATTGTCGGACGCATTGCAGTCTGCATGGCTCCAGATACAGAGGACACCTCTCCAATGCCGTCTAGCTGTTGTCCATTCGGTTATTCTAATAGGTTATTACCAATTTAATAAATGGTGAAGCTTTATCATTTTTAGTTAGAACTATTTATTAATTTTTAAAAATCTATTCTTACTTTATAATTATTTAAAAACTTAAAGGATTATTTTGAATATGAATTCTTATTAAGTTTTGGTTAGCATTTTGTTTCATCTTACTATATCTCTTAAATTGATTATGCCAAACTGAAGAGGTAGCGTAAGCGGCGTTTCCCTCTCTCGGGGTATAGGTTCAATCCTTCTTTTGATTAAATAGGTATTCAGATAAACTGCTCAACGATTTCATTCGAAATACCCGTAAAAGAAGAAAAAATTAATTCGAAATACTGGATTTGATTTATTTTTCAATCATCCGGGAATATTAAACGCAAATCGGATTCCCTTAGATTTATACCAGAATTAAAGTGATAATAATCATCTTTCATTCACATAATAATTACTAAGTGCCTGACCATTAAAATTATCGCTTGATTAATTATCACTCTAAACAAAATGGAAAATCGATGAATCATATTGGCTTATCACTATAAATAGAAGAAAGTTCCTGTCTATGTAATCTCAAATTAAGAGAATCTTGAAACTTTTAATCAGTTATTAAAGCTTACACACAATAATCAAATCTACACTACCACCGAATAAATCGAATTGATTAACATTTTATCTGGCGGAAGCTTACATTCTGTTTGTAGATGATTAGATCCATGGTTATTATTAAGATATAAATAACGGAATTTGCGTTATTATCGTTCAGAGATTTTCAGATATGCATAAAATTATTCAGAAAATTTTTAGCGTTTTGATAGCAAGTTATTGGAACGTATCCAAAGTTTGTATAAACCGACAAAAACGAGAGCAAAACTTTATTAATAATAATGATTTCGCACTTTATTAAAGTGCGATAAAGAGCCACGTAATACTTAAATTCATAGCTTCGGCAATGCTTAAATTAAAATGATAAACTCTTATGTTGCTATAGGAAGCTCTGTATAACGTCTAAATGTCATTGCATTGGGTAAACACCGAGAATGGAAAAACGATAACAGAGCATCCGCTTAAATGAAATGAAAATAACCAGCACCAAAGACTCTACCGCAGTCATAAAACTTACGTTTCTCTTGCGTGGGGAAGGCAATGCAAGAAAGACTATAAAATGAGTCAAACATTTAAAGAGAGGGGAGAGAATATATAAATGGGGCCATTAAAAAAGACGAGTTCGAGTAAATTAGTGAATTATTTTAAAAGCGGGGGTAGAAAATAGTCTGGCTTTCGAATAGAAATCCAAATTGGAAGGCAACAGCCATTTACCTGATTAGATCCTTGTTCTTATAAAAGGAAGCGCTAATTGAAAATATTTAAAATGTAATTAGAATGTAATTAGAACGAAAATTTACCCATTGAATGGAAGTAGAATAAATTTTATGTAATGGGTTGTTAGTGCTTGTCAGTAATTGGGATAACGATCAGGAAAGGTGTCAATCTGAGCAGGCAATTAGAGCTATTGACAACGATTCAAGTGGTAGTGTGTTTGAAGCTTGCCAGTTGGTATTTGATTTACTTGCTGAAACTTTAATGAGGAACAAAGAGAAATAAAAAGCAATCGATTAGTTTAAATACCGAGTTGAAATACTGATTTCATTTTTCAAAAATAATTTATGTCCTAGTCGTCTATGCATTGTATAAACTCAGGTTTTATGTTCTTCAACCGTTGCAATCTGAGCAATGTCTTTAGACTTAGGCTGGTACAGTTTATTTGTTAATTTATCTGTTGCTTAGAGTTGTTCATCGCTAGTAACGTTGCTAACATAATACCTCCACACGCTGTCAACAGTAATGCAAACCCAGAAAAATTCGTACAAATTATAAGATATGCATAGGAAGGAATATACTTATCACATAAACTAACTGATTGCCCTTGAAATAAACAGTGCTTACAATACGGCAACTTGGATGCTAGCGTTTTTTTCCTTGGAGGCCCGGCTGCTTACCCGATGCAGCATACAGAGTGTGGTACAGTCCACCAGACTGCTTCAACCAGTTTGCATAAGGTGGAAACATCTCTTAGTGGCTGTGGAAAGCGACCAACTTGTCTTCCCATGTGATCTCACGCATGTTCGATTGCGGACAGAACCGTTGATCTGGCCAGCCAAAGTAAGGCGTCCGCCGCCTCCAGAGTGTCGTCGCGCATTTTCCTGTTGGAACAGTTCACCTTGGATAGTAGACATGAATGGGATCACGATGGACCTAATCCCCTCATCTGCATATCATTTACCGGTTACATTGGCCATTAAAAACACCAGAGCATTCCGAGAGTCGTAGGATAGGGCGTCCCAAACCATAACACCAAGCGAAGGCTGTGTTGCCCTAAGTCAAAGTTCTTCACCTGCACGTCGCTTCACGTATACTCAACAATATGTATACCAAGACAGAAGAGTGAATTATCACTGAGTGTACACGTGTTCATTTAGCTTCCCAATGGTGCCCCAGTGGATTCTACTCTGGCTTGCTTTTGCAGTGAACAGTAAACATCGTCCATGAAGCCAGCTGCGTGGATACGACGAAGAATAGCGCTGTTGAACACAAGGTCTATGGAAAGAACTCTGCACGTCCCTCACGATTCCGAAATCATTTGCACGAGTGATGGCACTTACTGCACCTGATATGCGCTGATCTACCCTTGTATTCGTTATCCTTGGACGCCCTAGATGTGCACGGGATGTTCTGCAAGTTCTTCGTATCACCGACGAACTCGCCTTGAATTTGAACTGATGCCACGCCCAATTTCAGTGGCTATACGATGACGTGAGCAACCAGCCTTGAAAATAGCATTAATTAACTCTATAATGACTTTCCAATGAAAAATGAAAGGAAAAATTCTCTGGCCTGGATTCGAACCAGCAACTTCGGGTATCATATGCCCGACGCCTCTACCAATTGGGCTATCGCAGACACCCGAACAGCCATGCTGTCACTAGGTGTTTCAAAGACAACAAGTTGTCAAGGTTGAAAGCCCAATGGGTGGCGGGCACCCGGCTGACAGATAGAGAATTTCTCCCATCCAACCATCAGAAAGTTTGATGAACTCACAGATAAATAATAATTATATACTGGAGATGAACCGCCAAACATCTCCACGGCGTCGGGCATATGATCCCGAGGTTCCTGGTTCGAATCCAGTTCACAGAATGTTCCGTTCATTTTTCATTGAAAAATCATTATCTGATGTTTAGAGGTTCATCTCTAGTATACAGGGTGTTTCATAATTGGTGTCCCGTCTTTAGGTCCAAATAACGACTCAAGGGGAACAGATTGGGGGGAAATGAATATTAATTATTTGGTTTTAATGTCCCCTAATTCAGAATAAAAACATTTCGTGTCCCTGGGGGTGAAGGGGTAAATTTTGAAAATTTTAATTTTGTAGGGGTAGGGGTTAGACCCAATGTGTTATTTAGAAAGTTGTAGAGCATCATGTAAAATGTGGGTTTAGCAAAAAACCCGGTGAAAAAATCTCATCCCCTGCCCTTTATCGAGTGGGTAAAGTGAAAGGTATGGCTAGCTAATGTAGACAAAAACAAAAACTCATTAGAACCTTATTACTTATTAGAAAACAGTACATTTGAAAATAAATGAGAATGAGTATTCATTTTCTCCCCACCTGTTCCCCTTGAGCCGTTATTTGGACCTAAAGACGGGACACCAATTATGAAACACCCTGTAAGTAATAAAGTTCTAATAAGTTTCTAATGAGTTTTTCTGTTTTTGTCTACATTAGTTAGCCATACCTTTCACTTTACCCACTCGATAAAAGGCAGGGGATGAGATTTTTTTCACCGGCTTTTTTGCTAAACCCACAATTTACATGATGCTCTACAACTTTCTAAATAACACATGGGGTCTAATTCTACCCCTACAAAATTAAAATTTTCAAAATTTACCCCTTCACCCCCAGGGACGCGAAATGTTTTTATTCTGAATTAGGCTACATTAAAACCAAATAATCAATATTCATTTTCCCCCAATCTGTTCCCCTTGAGTCGTTATTTGGACCTAAAGACGGGACACCAATTATGAAACACCCTGTATAATTATTATTTACTAGCTGTTGCCCGCGACTTCATCTGCGTGGATGTTTAAAATTTTTAAACCGGAACATAGTTTAATAAAAGTTGGAAAGTATAGAAATTTTTATATGTATAGGTGCTTGAATATAACCTTTGTATAATATAATGCAATACAAACATTCTTTATTATACCAAGGAACAGGACATGCAAAGTACATAAAACAGAATAAAAGAGGTAAGCTAACACGTTTATTATCACTTAAGGTAGAGCTTAATTCGCCGTTTATTTAAAGGATTACTTTATGATCAACGTTTTCCGTTAGAGAAGCTACTATGAACGGATTATCTAGTGACCCGAGAGCAGGCTACATATAACTGTTCGTGAGATATGCAGCTGGTTCTGAGATCGAGGGCAGTCCCCGGAGTATCTGCCCTTGTGACTTCTTAATGGTCATAACAAAACAGACACTAGCTGGGAATTGCACGTGCTTAAATTGAAAGGTTTGGTTTGTTTGGTATTAACGTCGTTCTCAACTGCTATGGTCATTTCAGGACGGCGTTATAGGGGCCGCAAATTTTGCCTCACAAGGTTTCTTTAACGTGCAGCCGGCAAACGAGTACACGGGACCAACGGCTTTACTTCCCTTCCGAAGGAAGTGCGTGATCTCAAGATTTTCCCCCTGAAAAAATCCCCGTCGTCCTCGGCCGGGGTCGGACCAGCGTTCTCGGGCTTTAGAGGCGATCACGCAACCACTGAGCCACTGAGGCCGATTAAATTGAAAGTGAAAGAGCGGTATATGAGTATGAAAAGCCCAATAGGATCTCCGCTTCCTATTATATTATTTTGTAGCGATACTACTTTAAGGCGAGTTACATTACACAACTTTGGAGGGGTTATGTTCTGAAGAAGCATCATCGGAACACCGGCTTTCAGGGCGCTATTATGCGTGGGAAATCCGTAACACTAAGAGAGTTAAAAATCCTTCCGGATAAGTGGTGGCATCAGTTTGATCCAATACCATATTTATAGAGTTATACCACCTCATTACAATCAATGTGTTGCAAAATACTGCGGTTTTATTGCAGTCGCTTGCTCAATTTTAGGCTCTTTTGCACAACCAAGAGTTTTCTTGACGTCTTAATTGGGTAAATTTTCCATAAACGGAATGTAAAGGCTCGACCGAAAGAACAATTTTGCAGAGGCTCTCTGGTAGAGTCACAAGACCATTTGATTCAGCCAATGTACCTTCTCCGATTTTTAGTAACATGTTTAAATACTCTCCAAGCTGGCGCAGTATTCGACGTTTACATGAGCTTCAAATGCTCACGAAAGCACCGGCGAGTATGGTACTATCCACCTTTTGTCTACCACAACAGTCTGATCGCACATATTTACCTCAGCTGTTAATCCACTTTCTTCAGGTGTGCAGCGTCGATAAGATGCGTCCTGTTTTCACCAGTCACAGATTAGCTGACGAAATTTTTAGGAAACCTCTTCGTGCAACGACTGTCCTGCATCCAAGATGAACATGTATATAATATGCCACAGGGGCCATGAATCATGTTGATTTTTGTGTAGAATGGAATTACTTTCAGGGTTTGGAATTTCCGCGCTAATGAGTCGATCAATTTCTTTCAGCCTAATCTTCTCTTCTAGTCACAAAAGATTATGCGAGTGTGATAAAGCATGTTTCTGCCATTCTCTTGAGCACATGTAGCATCGGACAGCTCCAAATACCTTCTCTTTTGTGAGAAAGTCTATCTGACGCTTCTGTTTTAAATTAAATACTCGAGAAATCAAGTCGTTCCTGTCATAGGATGCCTGCCCAGGAAGAAGTTGGTGCTTATTTCAAGCCGCTTAGGATTGGTCGTCATGGTAATAAATAAATCTGCTCCACAATATTTCCGGACATATATGCACGAGCGCACTCAAGATGCCTTCTGCTATCTAAAACTCCAGTGAATGTGGGTGAGAGAATCACCATTCTGCCCACGTCTTCATCATCGTATCTCGATGCTAAGCGTCTCTAAGGTCACCATAATTTTCCGCACGTTGAAAATTGTTATCTTTGATTATTGCGGTTGAAAATCAATCGCTCAGTTTTAATTTTGGCGTACATATCTACCAAAAACTGACTGAAAAGTCCATGAAAACTGTGTAAATGGATACGCTCGTTCTCACGCAACTGGATTATAAAACTGTAGTACTGCATAACGGAAGTTTTCTTGTTGAAATTTGTAACAGCTATTTGTGGGTCAAAATCATAAAGGGAAAATTATAGCCATCTTCGCCTCGACAAAACATTAAAGTGTACTGTAACGAACCAAAGGCGCGATATGTTTTGCTTATCCTTTGAAGACGATCATCATGTGTACGTAAAACAATATCCCTTCTATCAAAAGTACCAAAAGGACGGCTACTTCGTTCCTGGCAGGTGCACTGGGTGAGCTCCTGTTAGTCTTTTTTCGGCAGCAATTACAAACTTATAGTTATTCCGATCATTATTGGGAACAGAATCAAGTGCAACTTTGAAGCTGTTAAAATAAGGGTTAACACAATGGAGCATATTTTGCAACCCACTTACTAATTCAGCGTTCAATTTAAAATATGTTGTCGCATAATATTTACCTGGACTTCGTAATCGGGAAGGAAAGCCAATTAAATAACAAATATTGTATATAGAAAATATAATTTACTGACCTGAGTTGTCTGTGGATACTTGTATGCAGAGAGACGGTGGATACCACTTTTCCACAAAATGAGTTTATTGAACATCATAAATGTACATTTCGGCTACTAAGTAGCCATCTTCAGTATGAATCGAGTAAACATAGATGTGTAACAGGTATATATAGGAAACTTAAGCCAATCAGAGGAAAATCATAATTTACAAAGAAACAGCAAAGTTAGGATTGGTTTAAAAACGCGGGCCTAGGAGAGAACTTCTAGTCAACACAATTATTAAACAAATTAAAGTAAGGTCTTCCACGCTGTCAGATCTAAAGGTCCACCATCTTGGTTCAATAAGGTCTTCCACGCTTGGTCTTCGAAATGTACATTTATGATGTTCAATAAACTCATTTTGTGGAAAAGTGGTATCCACCGTCTCTCTGCAGCCAATTAAATGATAAACTTGACTCCGTATTTCGGATGTGGGCAAAAATGAATTTTCAGTGATCTGATTTGCTCCGAAAAAAGTCATTTTAAAAGCGCTATTATAGGCACGTATGCAATCCAAAAAGTGTTTCTATTCTGGATGTTCTCGATAGCTCCGGTAATTCTTGCATTCTCTGAAAAACAGCACATTCCCTTAGGTTCTCTCTTCCACCTGAAGGCACGACAATATGTGCACATTTCGTCCATAGGGCCATGTTGGGAATAATCGGAATATTTAATTACTGAATCGTAATCAAATCCGCTTTTTTTATTTCCTAGCTACGGCAGCTCTTCAGGTTCGTAAACCATCGACTCGTTAAACAAACTGTAAACGGCATGATGCACTTTCTGCAAATGGCTGCGTTCTTGTGTCAAATGATTCACGACCACGTCTCGTCTCTCATAGTACCGACACCGGGCGGCAGATAAACGAAGCTTATGCTGCTCTTTTGTCTCAGTAGACAAATGCAATTTCCGTTCCTCTTCAGTTTCCAGAGATCGTGATATTTCATGCCGCGAATAATCAAAGAAAAAACGAATTTCACAGTCTCCTTGAGTTTCCACTCTTCGGGCTTCTGCGTGGTAAACCGAAGACCGGTCAGCACTCAAACGACTTTCACGTTCTTCATAACTCTATTCAGACCGTAACACAGCATTTCAGTTTCTATAGGGTGATCCAAAAGTCGCGCACATCCAAATTCGATTGTCTATAAATAATGTATAGTTGAAAAGTTTCATTGGCTGCTGTGTATTTTGAGCATCTGTTGTAAAAAATATAGATGTGTTGTGAAATATATATTAAATAGTAGTATACAGGGTGTTTCAAAATTATGTACAATAAATTTAGTGACATATTCTTCAGGTCAAAAGAAGACGAAAATTTTCTATAGCACTTTGTCTGGAAACGATTTGTTTGCGAGTAATCCAATATCATACAGTAGGGAAGCACGGTAGTTAGCAGACGATATTTTAGCAGTTCTAGCGTTTCGGCCCAACACTAGGTTGAGTGGTTTGTTCCATTTAAACCTACTTTAGGGTTGTTCCATTACTGTAGTTTCACTACTGAACATCCACTAGGAATATCAATTTCAGAACGTTTGCGTGCTTTGACATACGCATTACGATTTACGTAAAAAAAAAAGTCATGTACACGCATTCCAGTGCAGAATACACTGACATGCACCTACTGTATGGTCTTGCGGACGGAAATGCTGTGGAAGCAAGAAGACTCTACCAAGAACGCTTTCCGAATAGACGTTTGCCAAATAACCGAACATTTGTATCTGTCGGCAGACATTTGAGGGAGCGTGGTTCCTTTGGCCGTCAAACAGGACAAGGGCGGCCTGTAGCACATTCTCCGGATGAGGGGGATGTGATAATTGATAATTGACATCATACATGATGAACCACAGACAAGCACCCGTCGTATTTCTTCCATGGTACACATTCCGCACTCATCTGTTTGGCGCATTCTTCACCGTCAGCTTTTGCATCCAACGGACTATCCACACCGACAACGATTTTGCCAATGGATACAACGTCGTCATGCTGCAACCTAGTTGTCTCAGCCAGATACATTTCACGGACGAAGCAACCTTCACCCAGACAGGAATCGTAAATTCTCACAACCAGCACCATTGGGCAGATGCTAACCCGCATGTTACCAGAGCTCGAGCGCATAAGAGCGTTTCTCCGTGAACATTTGGTGTGGAATTGTCGGAAATAACTTAATTGGCCCGTATGTGTTGCCGCCACGATTGACTGGGCGAACGTATCTTTTGTTTCTGCAGAATGCATTTCCTGAATTACTGGAAGATATTCCTCTTTTGATAAGATCTAACATGTGGTTCATGCATGATGGCGCTCCAGCCCATTTAAGCCATGTTGTGCGAGCACACCTTAATGCTGCATACACGAATCGGTGGATAGGTCGAGGTGGACCGGTAGCCTGGCCTGCAAGATCACCCGACCTTAATCCCTTGGACTTCTTTCTACAGCATGGGGTCATGTGAAAACGATCGTCTACAGCACAGAAGTTCCTAACATTATGGATCTGCGACAACGAATTGAAAATGCATGCCAAACCGTTCGTAATGCTGGCGACGAACTCTTCCATGACATCAGACGGTCGCTCATGCAACGAGCCGAAGCGTGCGTGCGAGCTGGTTGCGGGCACTTTGAACAATTCCTGTAATTTGGAGCCACGGATTTAGTTGGCTGCATTGCGTAAATAAATCGTTTCCAGAGAAAGTGCTGTAGAACGTTTTCGTCTTCTTTTGACCTGAAGAATATGTCACTAAATTTATTGTACATAATTTTGAAACACCCTGTATAGTATTATTTAACTTCATCTGGTTTTTATTATTATTTCGATGTGCGACTTTTGGATCGCTCTGTATTAGCATCCAAACGTGTGTCACGTTGATCGCGTGTCTCTAGAGAGCGAGCGGACTGCGCTCGGGAGTAGCTCAACCGAGCTTCACGCTCGGATGAAGTTTCTAGAGATCGAGATATCACGCTTCTAGAATGCTGCGACTCTAAACGCTGAACACGTTCCGGTTAGCTTTCTACTGGACGTTTCAATCGTGCTCGTTTAGATCGTCCAGAAACAGAAGTAAGATTAGAACGTTTGGTGACACAATTCTTTTTGTAACTATTTTTTTTCCTTTAAATTTTGTTTTCAATATTTAAAATAATAAACCTGAATAAATGTATAAATGTATGTGCCAAAAGATAGCTTAAAAAACTCTCGTGACCTCAAACCAACTAATCAACAACCGATATTAGCTGCTAGCGTTGGGGAAGGTAATTTTCGTACTTTAGTAATCCAGAGTCGATTTTGGCCGCTCTATTGCATGAGTTTGGCTACAGTCCAAACTTAACAATGTACTTTAACGATCGTACAACGTAACAAAACTGTCAGCTAATGCTACGTATTTGTTGCTGAACTCGTAATACATTATTACCTAGTTGTTTGTTTTGTGAACTAAAGTATACCTTGACCGCATGTCAGCTTACATTCAACCACCATTTTAAGAGAGTTTAGCCTAGAACTCGGCTTCTAGAAGGCATATAACGATAAAACATACATCAATTTTTAAGTTACACCTTAAACAATGCGACTATGAAATCCGCGTTAATTTTTGTGTAGTAGTTTCTGCGTGATGAGGTAACAAACAAACATACTGACAGACAGACAAAAATTTTAAAAGTGATCGTTTTGACTTCTGGTAGTGTTAGTATAAGCTGTCGCATAAGATTTTCTTAAATTTGTTCTATGTACAAACACCGGGTCAGCTACAGTTTTATTATATGTATAGAAGATATAGATAGAAGATATAGATAGAAGATAGAAGATTAATGAACTTTGTCTCATACGGGATCAGCTGATGAAATACTCTGCGCTGATGCTGCCACGAAATGGTCGCAATGAACTGTAAGAATACAGAAACTTGCATCGGAAAGAAACCTTTGATAGGGGCGTCTAAATATTATGGGTGTACAGTATTTGACAATGTCGGACTGCCGCACAACGCTGTAGAAATGTTGCATTTTTGATCATTTGCAGTTTCTTACACAGATTGTCCCGGGAGAAAGGTCGATAATTCGCGTGGATATAAAGTGAGCTATTGCAAGTAAACATTTTCTATAAACATATAGTATTTTATCAATGGTTTATGAGATGCAGCTATTGGTTAAGTATTGAATAATTTAAAGTAAATTATTTAACTGTGGTGCCTCATGTTGATTTCATTATTCACCGTAATATAATGCTCTATGATTTTTATAATTATAACAGGAATATTTATCTGGCTACATGAATAACAATGCATTTTCAGCACGACGGAGAACCTCATAGTACGAGGCGTGTCCGGAAAATAAGGTTACAACAGCTAGTATTATTTCAAAAAATGTTTATTTGACAAAATGTCCACTACACCTTATTTAGAGATACACGGGTTATTTTTCGACGTAATTGCCGCCATTGTCCAGACACTTATTAAGTGTAGGTGCTAGGTTTTGTATCTCGCAGTCATAGAATTCTACTGGAACCACATTTTAAGCTCGTGCTTGATCTCTTCATCGTTGTGGAAGATCGACCTCG
This sequence comes from Rhysida immarginata, assembly GCA_023313115.1. Classification (NCBI taxonomy): domain Eukaryota; kingdom Metazoa; phylum Arthropoda; class Chilopoda; order Scolopendromorpha; family Scolopendridae; genus Rhysida; species Rhysida immarginata. The sequence goes on from JAHWFO010108389.1 coordinate 206,884, forward strand.
ATGGCTCAGTGGTTGCGTGATCGCCTCTGATGCCCGAGGACGCGGGCTCGATCCCGGCCGAGAACAACGAAGATTTTTCCAGGAGGGAAATCCCGAGATCACTCACTTCCTTCAGAAGGAAAGTAAAGCCGTTGGTCCCCGTGTAATTATTTGCTGGCTGCACGTTAAGGAACTCTTGTGAGGCAAAATTTGCGGCTTCTATAATGCCGTCCTGATATGACCATAGTAGTTTAAAGGGACGTTAACATATCGGATATTGGATTTTTTTTGTTTTGTCTTCAATTGGAATTTTTCGTGTATCTGTTACGGTTTTTAAGATAGTATTTGAATGTGTCCTAGTTTGCATATTTGGGATGATGAAAAGTGCAACATAGATCAACCACACTAAACCAAATCGTCGCCAGCAAGATGTTTCTTCAGCTTAAGAAACAAGTGCAGAAGTTCATCTGAGACCACAGACGACCTACCGCTCCTACTTACGTCATGAATATCGGTCCTGTCTCTAAAGAATTCACGACACCACATGAAAACATTATGAGTCGACAACATGTAACGAAGTGGTGTCGTGAATTCTATGGAGGCATGAATAAGTGTTTTGTGAATACATAAAAAAAACCTATGACGTACCTTGTGCTTGGGGAAAAAAACTATGACGGAGCGCACTTACCAGCTGGCGGCATTCTGAATAGGCACACCCATTATAAACACATGTTACGCAAACCCCACCTAGCAATGAGGAACAGCCGCGAGAGGGAAGTGGAAGACTGACAATTAAAGCCAGTATAGTCAACGTACGCACTAAAATTACTTGTACGCATGCAGGGGTTGTAACCTTCCTTTCCGAACACGGCCAAGTATGATAAGTGTGCGAGAAGACTTAAATGCAATTTTCCTAATCGCTGAATTGGTCGCTGTGGAACAGTTAGTTGGCCACCAAGATCACCTAACCTAACTCCCCTTGGATTTCAGCTTGTGAGGGATATAGAATTACAGTCAAAATAGGAGACGTATAACAGATATTGTGGATCAAATAACGCCTGTGGAACGTGAAGAGCCTTCAGGTGCACAGAAATTAAAACTGTATCGAAGTACGTGGTGAAATATTCGCAATTCTGATATGATAAAGATATTAAATGTAAATGCAATAAAATAACAACCATAGAATGTAGTTAAATAGCTGTATCTCAGAAACTATTAATAAAATACGACATGTTAATATAAACTTTTTGATTTACAATACGAAATATCCATCTTTCCTCCCAGGTTATCCTGTACATGCTTTCCGTGATATCAGTTTGGCTTGACTCTTTTATGGGTTGCATTACTTTTGACTGCGTGGGTATTTAAAGAAATTATAATTATTAACAAGGTGAGTTTAAATTAACCTAAAACGTTTGACTTAAATAACTTCTATCTTTCTATTAATTCTATCTTTGGGGTCAAATGAAAGAATTCCTTTACAAAAAGAAGCCGACAGATCTTATTAGCCTCAAAAGGTCCATGACTGATGCATTTCCAAGCATTAAAAAAGAAATTCTTGAATGTGTAACTGACAACTTTGTGACCATTGTATCACCTTTGAAGCTTATCACTTTGAAAACATTGTCCATTAAATTCCTTTTTCATGTTCTTTAAAATAAAAAAAATTTATAGTGCTATCTGCAACCGCTCAAGAGTTATTTGAGTTAAACGTTTTGGGTTAATTAAAAACCACCCTGTATTTCTTATATAAACAGTCGAATATGATCACATGATAATATTTGGAATAACCACCATATGTAGCTCAGCGGCTAGACGGGCTGGAAGAGACTCAATGAGGTGTTTATACGGATATCGAGCCAGACTGACTGCAGTTCAGTTGACAGCTGTTGGAAGGAGAAAGGGTGCAATATCCATGGAGCGAATAAACCCAACCAGGTGGTCCCATAGACGCTCGATTGGGTTTAAATCCTGGGAATTTGGGGGCCAGGCAAGTACAGTAAAGTCTTTCTCGTACTTTTATAACCACTCACGTACAATTCCAGCTGTATGAAACGTCGTATTGTCGTGCTGGAAGATGCCATGTATGAAAACCATGTCCACGTGCATGGTCAACAAGGATCGATACGTACTTGAATCGATTCATATTGCCAATTACGATAAGTGCACCCAGAGAATGCTACGAAAACATTATCCAGACCATAATGCTGCGTCCGCCAGCTTACTGCTATCCACAAATGGTTGAAGGGCGATTGCTTTCTGGCGTTTTTTGCCAACGTCCATCCGTCCAACGGAGCAAGAAACATGATTCTTCTGAGAAGGCAACCTTTTGCCAATCAGTGGATGTACAGTGTCTGTACAGCCGTATAAATTCCAGCTTCTTCCGCCGATGCACAGTCGTCAGCATAGGTACTGTCACATTCGTTGCTGCAGAGCCTCATACGCATCAACGTTCGCTGAACTGTTGTTCTGGACACACTTGCGGTAGCCCCCCGGTCCATTTGGTCAGTAAGTTACTTTACTGTAGCACGTCGATTCGCCCGACCACGCCGCCGCAGCCGTCGTTCATCTTTGGCTCGTGGAACACTACAATTTACACGTGGCTAATTTTCTTTAGTGCCATTTTGCCATGCGCGGTATACTGTTACCACAGCAGCGCGCGAACAGTTCACAAACTCCTCAGTTTCTGAAATGTTGCCGCCACCCTTGGTCTGAAAGCCGATAATCATTCCTTTTTATGTGTCTGATAATTTGCTCCTTTTTTGCATTGCGTCAAGTTTTTCGAATGCCTACTACACACAATATATACTCACCTAAACTGCAGATAATAGGAAGAGTTACATATGTAACATTCGTATAACATTTTTCCAGATAAAATGGTTTATATTTTAACTAACAAATTGTTCTTTTAACGAAATGTACATAATTCATTATCAAGTACAGGGTGATCCAAAAGTCAGTAAAACCTTAAAACTCAAGTATTCGCACACAATGCAGATAAAAAAAAATTCTGTTTGCACAGAAGAGATTGAAATGAAGCCGGATTTATTTTCTAGAAAAATTAATTAATGCTAGAATTGTTCGGTTTTTGACCAACAGATGGCGTTGTCAGGTTATAGACATCAGTTTATGCACTTTTCAGACGGCATAAAATTACCATTACTGCTGATTGCGGACGACACATTGAAGATCTGTAAGCAGATAGTTAAGCCGGCATCTTAGGTCTGAAAATGCATAAACTGATGTCTGTAACCTGAAATCGCCCTCTGTTGGTCAAAACCGAACAATTCTAGCTTTAATTTTTTCCTGGAAAAAAATTCCGATTTCATTTCTTGTGCAAACAATCTTTTTATCTGCATTCGTGTGCAATTTATTGAGTTGTAAAGTTTTTCCTTACTTTTGGATCACCCTGTATGTTGAGACATTCTGTGATAAATTATTTTGTCAGCAGTTAAATAGATATAATAATTTTGTTTCTTTATAGTATCTTTACGGGTGTGACTGCATGATGTTAACTTTCAATTTTTTTACTTCCATCTTAGGTATATATTTTTATGGGTACTTAATTACTCTGGCGTTACACGTGTGACTTGACGGATTTATGCTAGACCCAAGTAAAAAGGAATAAGAGTTTGGTCTTAAAGTAATTAATAAATAATAAAGTGTGAAGGTTTAATTTTTACACCTAGGTGATCAAAAATTTCGGACACCATCTTTAACACTGCGACCATGATTACATGAAAATTAATATGGCGTTGATAGTCAGCCCCCTTGCTTTTATTACGGCCTCTACTCTCCGAGGAAGACTTTCCATGAGATTTTGGTAGATAGCTTCAGGGATTTTCTTCCATTCTTCTCGAAGAGCTTAGAGTCGCATGTGTTGGAGGATGTGGCCTACCTTTAGTCACTGCTCCAATTCATCCCACAGGTGTTCAGTTGGATTTATTTCAATCTATTTCTTCAACTCCTCTCTCTCTTCAATTCATTCTTGCACATACTTTGCTTTGTGACAAGAAACATTATCAGAAGGAGAGGCTTTCATACATCGTATCATTACACCGTATCATCATGGGCCAGGTCTTACAAGCCAAAAATGAAACTCCGATATAATGAGTGGCTTATTACGAATCACCATAAATATCAAAGTAAAACTACGCATCAACGGTCTGGGCATAAAAAGTAATGAATTTGATAAAGAACAGAGAGTAATTTATAGTCCAGGTGAAAAAAAATGTTATTGATGCTCCGCTAAAGAACAAAATGTATATTTTGGTCGCAGTCTTTTGCAATTGCATAGTGTGTTTAACCGGCCATTTTACAGCAAATTCAATTGTTAGACATTGTTAATTTTATAAAGATAAAGAAAAGTAACCAATTATTTGTGGATATGAAATCAGCAGAAACAAGAAGCCACCGCTTTTCCACTTTTTAAGTCATGTTGAAAATTAAGTGCATAGCACTCGAAATGCGTATTCATAGTCAATAAAAACCTTGTTGTGGAAAAGCGGTGGCTTCTTGTTTTTGCTGATTGTTAATTTTATTTTATTTTGCAAAAATGCTAAAACAATTGAAACCTGAATTTTTTTTTTTAAACCTCCACGAAGGAGTCAAATATCAGACAAAGTCCGCCTAAATTGGCCTCACACGCGGTTATTCGTTTCCAGCTCGGCACCATACCCAGTTGGCCACCCGAGCAGGCTGAAATTTAATTGAACACGCGCTGTCAAACTTTCGTCGGACAGAGTATCCACCTATAAATAAAGGAGAACTTGTGAGTTCGTCACGGAAACAGTTTTGCATTGTTGTTGCACGTTTAAGCATTGTTGGCGCTAAGTTAAAGCACACCCCGGAACTGAAAAACCACCTGACCATTGTTGTTGAGCAACAATTTTTATCATCATTCAATCACAATAGCATAAATAAAGGAGAAAATGTGAGTTCATCAAACGAAACAATTTGAATTTGATAAACCTAATTAACGCGCAAACCTAGGATGATTAATACAAAGGAGGCACCCTCCTATTCACTGGTTCATTGTTGAGTTGAAGCGATATCCGCCATATTGGTAGACCAACAATGCAAGGCAAAGTTTGTGCAACAATAGTTATCGACAATGGTGTCAACATGCAATTCACACTACGCTCGGACCAGCAACAGATATCTCATGACCAACAATGCAAGGCAAAATTTTTGCAACAATAGGCCCGTCGTGTTCTCATCAACAATGGTATCAACGCGCAATCTTCTATCTTCTATCTATCTTCTTCTTCTTTCTATCTATATACATAAAGAAGGATGTTTGTTTGTTTGCGAGTTTGTGGGTTTGTTATTTATACAAATCTACAGTTTTATTTCGATCTTGATAAAATTTCACATTCATGACCTTCAAAGCATGAGGAAGGTCACTGTCTACCTCATATTTCGAAAAAATAATAACTATTGAAAAAAAAATCGATATTCATGGTTATGGCAGGGCATATTAATGAGAAATATCTCATGACCAACAATGCAAATAAAAGTTTGTGCAACAATATATATCAACAATGGTGTCAACACGCAATTCACCAATAACAATGAGCACAAAATGATGATGCAATGATAAAGCAATCCTTTCCAAGAATTATAACAATGAACATAAAATCATGATGCAATGACAGAACATTCGTTTCCAAGAATTATTAATAATGAACAGGAAATGGATATAATAGACGATATAGATAGGGAAGTCTCTCTCTCGATGAGGCAAAGTAGGTACACGTGTCTTCCTTCAGCTCCCTAACAAGCGTTCAGACGATTTGGAAAAGTGTGTGTGTTTCTTTGTGTATGTGTGTGTGTTTACCTACAAGCGTAATTATCCCGGGCAACGCCGGGTCCTCTGCTAGATTTGTATAAAAAACAAACATACAAACAAACAAACATCCTTCTTTATATATATAGAAAGATTTGGAGCTTTTTGAGGTTGTTCTGTTTACCTAAAAGCGTAATTATCCGTAACCACCGAGAGAGAAGGCCTCTTCGATGAAACGTAATACATTGTTACATCATCATATTTAGGGCATTGTTATTCGTATTTCTACCAATAATAAGCCATAAATTTGCCCTAACTATGTTGATGTAACAATGTATCACTTTTCATCGCAGAGGCCTTCTGTCTCGGTGGTTATGAATTATCCCGGGCAACGCCGGGTCCTCTGCTAGTCTTCTATATATATAAAGAAAGATGATTGTTTGTGGGTTTGTTTGTTTGTTTCTTATGCAAATCTACAATTTTATTCCGATCTTGATGAAATTTTGCACACTTGACCTTCAAAGCAATGTCTACTTAAGATTTCGAAAAAATAATAATTATTGATAAAAAATCGATATTCATGGTTATGGCTTGGCATATTAATGAGAAATATCTCATGACCAACAATGCAAGGCAAGGTTTGTGCAACAATACTTATCAACAATGGTATCAAGACGCAATTCACAAACACTCTGCACGAGCCAACAATATATATCTCATGACCAACAATGTAAGGAAAAGTTTGTGCAACAATAGATATCAACAATGGTCTCAACGCGCAATGCACCAACGCAATGCAAGGATCAATATTATATATCTCTTGACCAACAATGGAAGGGAAAGTTTGTGCAATATACCGGGTGGGCAAGAAATAACGTGAGGTGTTCAGAGCTCGCTAGCGGGAATTCTATTAGGCCAAATGCAGTACATTTTGGTGTATATACTTAGTGGAACATGCAATTTCAATTTCTGCAAAAATAAAAAATAGTACCAAAAGTCGCCATAGGGGGCGCTTATTTCAAGAAAACAATGAATACATTTGCATAAGCGCGTTCCGTGTTGAGCAATCATGACAATAAAAGGCAAGGCTGAGGATTTCCCATCATTCACGAACGAATGGCCTGACGATGAAGCTTACTCTGCCTGACCGGGCGTTATTAGTCAAGTTGTTTTATCAGAAGAGCGACAATGCAAGTGCTGCCCTTCGTGAATTCCGGCGATTGAAAACGTTGCGAAGAGGACCGATGAGCATAACTAACTTATGGAAAATGATTGAACGATTTGAATCTACCGGAACTCTAGGAGTGCAACCAGGCCGGGGACGCAAACGAATCAGGCAGCAACACGTTGAAGAAGTTGCAACTGCTGTTGTGGAACAGGAGATGACGACTGTGCAGGGTTCCAGCAGTGCACACGCAATAGCACACCAAACAGATATCCCATATTCGACGGTGAGGAAAATATTGCTTAAGATATTGACATTTTATCACTATAAACTCACACCTGTTCAACAATTGCTTCCTGGAGATGAACGTAACCGAACTGACTTTTCGTTGAGATTTTTAGCACGTATGGAAGTGGATGAGGCATGGCCATGGCAAATTTTATGGAGTGATAAGGCACATTTTTATTTGAATGTTGATATCAATACCCATTGCATCAAATCCACAAGTGTGTCTGCCAACTCCTATGAATTCACCGAAACTAACAGTATGATGCGGCTTTACTGCTTCTTTCATCATCGGCCCGTACTTTTGAAGAAATCCGTCCCCGTGGACCGGTGACTTGTTCCGTCAATTCTGCCAGGTTTGCCTATATGCTTGAGAATTTTGTGATACTACGATTGCAGGAAAAGGGTTGTCTGGATTCTACCATTTTTATGCAGGATGGTGCGCCACCGCACATCGGACGTCAGGTGCAGCAGATCTTGCGAGAACGTTTTTCAGACAACAGAATAATTAGTCGTGCATTTCCCATGGTATGGCCACCCAAGTCGCCTGATCTCAACCCTTGTGATTTTTGGTTATGGGGATATTTGAAAAGCCTTGTGTATCAAGCACATGTTCCTGACCTCTCAACCTTAAAGGATCAAATAACGTTACATATCAGACTAATTAATGCAGATATGCTGCCAGCTGCCAAAGAAAATGTCGTGTACCGCATGCAGCTAATGGAACAGCACACTTGGTGGTCATATTGAAACACATTTGTAATTTAAAAAAAAACATTGTTTATTGTCGTTACTAAAGTTGGTTTGTACGGTATTTGTTCATTTGACAATTAGGTATTCATTGTTTTCTGAAATAAGCGCCCCCTATGGCGACTTTTGGTACTATATTTTTTTTTTGCAGAAATCGAAACTGCATGTTCCACTAAGTATACACACCAAAATGTACTGCATTTGGCCTAATAGAATTCCCGCTAGCGAGCTTGTACACCTCACGTTATTTCTTGCCCACCCAGTAGATAAGTTTCAATTTGTAACAATGCATAGAATTCTTGTTATTCAGGCTTTTTTTTTTTTAGAAAAGAGAGTTCTTAGTACTTAACAGTTTCTTGAAAATCTTTAAAAATGATCAGTAACTGGAGATAATGGAGAGTTAGCAGACTATTGAGAAAGAGTGGAAAGACGACAGAGGAAGCAATCCTTTAGCTCCGTGCTGTATTGAGCAAATGGTAATTAGAAGAATCGGCGACCGCTAGACTACACAAAGAGATGAATGGCCAAGTTTTTGCTTCAAGACATCGAGAAAAGAAAGGGAATTGCAACAGCATCAAGTGTACATTTAAAGTAAGATTACGTGAGTAAGAAATTATTTAGACTATCAGTGGCATCTTTGGAGAGGTCCATCTATTGTGAGCCTTTAAAAAAAAATCTTTTCGATATTTGATCAAGAATTTTTACTGTAATTAATTCTAAGCGTTTTCATGTGTTTTTTTTTTAATATTTCAAAATTTATTCCAAAAAAAGAAAATGTCCGAGCCACGCCGGGGTTATCACCTAGCTTATTTGGAAGCACAGCAGATTCAAACATTTTCATAAAAATACATTTTGACTATATTCTGTGGAAATGTGTATATTTTGGAAACTGAGATGCTGATAATGCGATGACTGAACGTTCGTTTCCAAGAATTTTTGATAATGAACATACAGTGATGATGCAGTGACATAACATTAATAAGGCAGCATCTATTGATGAGGCAAAGGAGATGGGGTGTCTCCTTTGAGTTCCCTATCAAACATCCAGACGACTGGCAAAACTTTAGGTGTCTGGAAAGGAAAGAGAAAGAACGAGTATTGGGCAGAGAAACTCTGCAACTAAAACAGAAAAAGCTATACGGGCATTTTAAGCATCTGAACAACTGGGGTTTCGAATAGAGCAATAGGTTATAAGAGCTTCTACGTTAAGGGCAAGAAAAACTTGAGTCTAAAGTAACTGGTGATGCTCTGCAGTGTTGAGGCAAGACAAGAAGAGTTTAGATAATGTCCAGGTATATCACCTAGACTTCGTGTTTTTCGTATTTTTCGTAAAATGGACAGTCCCTTTGCTCTGTGTTGTATTGACTGAGTTAATATTTAACCAATTGGGAGTTATAATTTAATTTTTCTTTACCTAAAGGTGTAATAACCCTGGGCAACGCCGGGTACCTCTGCTAGTTAATATAAAATAATCGCAGCCGACGAAAAAGGTTAGAAAAATCGTATCTTTTTCATAGGCTACCGGCTCAAAAATATATTGACGTCATAGTTTTAACTTTAGTAATTAAATCGACTGACATTTAGAAATAACACACTAAAATAAATAAATAAGTCAATTTAAATCCTAAGTAAGTAATTTTAGCTATTTTAAATTATGAAATTCATAAGATTCTTCTTAATTTTTAATTTTAATACAAAATAATAACATTCAAATAAAATTTTGAAATTGATTAACAAAATGTTTCAAAAATATATTAATTCTAATCACAAGTAGGTAACATTTTATGATATTCGTTAAATGTGCAAATTAATAATTGTTCAGCTGAATAAATTTTATAAAAAGGAAAATTCATAAATTAGTAAAAAAAAAATCAAATGAAATGAAATCAAAAGCAAATAACCTTATTTTTTCTCATTTTATGATATTCATTACATGTGTATAACTATTTTTTTTAGCTTAAAAACTAGCTGATATGCCCGGCGATGCTCGGGCTGTTTGTTTGATGAAATTTTGCACTATCGGAATTTGAATATACGTATGAACACATGAAACTTCCTTACAATTAATACAGTAAATATTAACTTTAGAAAAACGAAAAAATTCTTTAAAATGCTCGTACTGAAATTTCATGTACTATTCGGCCTGGCCAAGAAAATTCGACATTGGGTCCTAAACTTTTTAGCATATCAAAGAAAGGCTATGAGTAATGAATTATTTCTGTCTAGATGTTTAATAGATATATTAAGAGAGTTAAGGAAGTGTTTACAGCCCCATGAACATCCCTCTTCAACATGAAACTGTTTCAATAAAGTTGTTTGTATCCAGTCACAGAGCCTGGAACCATGTCCTGAATGTGATTGTCCATATTGACAGTATCAGTTTTTATTGCAAAGATTGACCTCTCACAAAAATCTTCATAATTTTATAATATTACCCGGCTTCGGCCGGGTGGAAAAGATGCGTTGAATAATTTTTTAACGATTGTTTGTTATGTTAAAAATTGAACTATGATTAACAAAGTATGAACGAAATGCAAGATAATGAGAAACAGTCTAGAAAGCCGCCTCCCAACTTTTCATAATCATTTTAAACCAAAAATGATTTAACAATGAACTGGGAACAAAAGAAAATTAAATTATATGTACAAAGGTAAATAATGAAAAAAAAATGATAAGAAAGATGAATCTGCTACACAGGCAAGCTGGGCATGGATTGTCAAGTAGTTGTGCATTCAAGTCCATTTCAGCAAACAAAGTTGTATGTCTTCCCCCTGTGGCGCAAACACGTGTAGATTTTAACAGCTGGACACGTGGGAGCAAGCAACGTATAACTGACCGTGAGAGAAGCAAGGTGCGATCTTGAAATTCTGGAAAAACTGAATAAAATGAAACATTTTTCGTCTGATATGCCCGTCGGGCTGTTTGTGCCAATTGTTAATAAAATGAAGCCAATTGAAGCCATGTAAGTTCTGAGCAGGAGTGAGCCGTGATGTTGTTAGATGTGTGGCTTCTTTGTTTTTGACGATTTTGGGCCCGATTAATTCAAAACCATTCCTCAAAGTTTCCGCGGGAATCACTTTCACCATAAATCGAACATACGTACGAAACGAAATTGAAAATGAAACCATGTTCGAAATGTTATAAAATACTTCAAATAAACTTATCATTCCATGATCGGACTGTGAAAGATTTATTAATCAGGTACCCTCATGTTTAGCCATGTGTTTTGCTCTTTCGGACCTTCCCACTTCAAGTATGCGGCAGGTTTCCGGGTCTATCTTCATTTTGCTTCTATAAACGAAATTAGTTAATAAAATAATATTAATATGTCAAAAAACGCACAATTTCTGTTGTTGTAGTCAACAATTGGATTGCTGTATTTATGGAACAAGCGATTTCATCCCCTCTCTCGCATGAATTTGGCTACTAATGTAATTTAACGCTCGTACAACTTAAGTGCGCCGTCTGGCCTCGCCATCTAGTGACATACTATAAAAACAAAAGGCTATTCAAGTCTTCGATAAGACAGTATCGCCATCTAGTGACATCCTTTGAAAACAATTCAACTTTTCGAAAAATAAGAATAACTTAAAAAATTGATATAAACACGATATAAGAAGCACCCTACTGGAAGCACAGCAACACTAACTACATACATGGAAAATTTCATGGAGATTCCTTGAGTATTTTCTGAGTTATGAAAGGAATTATGTACAGAGAGGGAGCGTGACAGCAGACAGACGGACGGACGCTTTAGAGAATTAAGTATAAGGAAAAAGTTATAGTGATCGTGCAATATACTCCCAAAACGATCTGCCGAGGAAATTGAGCAATGAGGGAGATAAAAAAAGTGCTATCACCGACGAGCTATTTTCAATGAAGAGCAAAGTTTACAGTAGTGTGTGTGTTTTTGTATTAGGTTATAACTGTCAGATTGACAATAATGACATGACACATAGGTAAGAGGACACATTGTGTTAGTATTGGTCTCATACAGACACTGACTTTTTTTTTTACTATTGCCAATACTGTCACTAATTGCAGTCCTGTCACAGATGAAATTTTTTAAAAATAAAATCGAACTTAGTTTCCACTGTTGCGGTAACCGTCGTACGCGAGGCTATCGAATAAAATCAAAATCAAGCTGTGCCTGACGCGAACTGTGGTTATCCGTTGTAACACACTTGAGCTAGGAAAGAAAGCCAAGATGTCATTTTTCAAATCCATCTTTGTCCC
>JAHWFO010108389.1:234086-253970 GCA_023313115.1 Rhysida immarginata
ATACTTTAGAGAGAAACGGGAAGAAAGATCGGGCATCTTCTTCACAGTCTTCCTCTCCCGCCACTAAGAGTAGTACGGTCAAGAGTTCATTGGATGAAAATAAACAGCAAAGACCAATGAAAAAAGAGAAAAGGAGACGGCAAGATAAACGCGAGGCGTCGCCGTTGAGATATAGAAAAAGAGACAGACCGAATTACGAAAGCAATGGAGTAAGACGTAGGAAGATTACGGAGCGAATGTTAGTAGACGTTAGCGCGGCAGAGCGCCGGCGATTAGGAAGAAAGAAGAGAGAGAATGGGGTACGGGCGGACGAACGGAATTCATCGGTGAAACGAGAAGCTCCTATGCGGAAAATTGATACTTACCGGCAAGAGGAGACGAACGCTGGGCGAGTTCGTAAGGAGAGCGCCAAGTGCCAGCGAGAGGAAGGCCGACCCGCCAAATTTGGCCGTCATGCAGCAAAGCCTGTCACACTTTATTCTCATCATTCCAGAGTGTTCTACGCCACTCCGATAAAACAGCGCAGCCATTCTAAGAGGGCTAATACCTCAACGCTGGAAAGCGGAACGCAATTCCTGTCTACGGAGTCAGTAGGTAACGGGGGGGGGGGTTCCCAAGTTACGTGGCCATGGGGCTCCTCAAGCCTTGCTTTCCCTCGTCAGTCAGTGAAATCGTATTGTGCCTTCCCCGTGCTGCATCTTCATTGCCCCAGACAAACAAAATCATTACGGTCTAAATTTCTTTACAAAAGACTTTTGGTTTATATAACGTACTTTGAACTTATACCAGTGAAGGCCCTTGTATAATTTAGAACTATAGATTGTATAGTTAAATTATTTCACAAGAATTATTGTTGCTCAGGCCGGCCACTTTATTGTGAAACTTTTCAAGTGGTCAATTCTTTATTAACAGTTACTTTATTATTCATCACTCAAGAAAATCAATTAAAGTTCATTATTTCGTTCACTCTGTCTGATTTGTTCCCATCTCTATCACTCTCCATAAAAATAGTAATTAAATATCCGTGATACTTCTTGAGATTGTTCTGCTTACCTACAAGTATAATTATCCCGGGCAACGCCGGTCCTCTGCTAGTTTAATTTATAATTGTATTATTTAAAGAAGAAATAATTAAACGAAAATCATAACAGTGATATGAGAAAGAAGTGAAAAAACAGTGCTTGAGTATCAGATAACTATTGCCCGAGCAGCATCAGTAGCTCTGAAAAGGAGGGCAAAATGACTGCCTCCTTCAATTATCCATACTCTTCCTATCTATAGTATTTTTCATAAAAGAAGACCAACGAAACGAACCAAGCAGAATTGGCTGCTTATCGCTTAGTTATTCCGTTCATTGCTCCACGCTCTCGCGCTTCAGAGCTACACACATTTCAATAAATTTTCCTTTACACAGAGTAGATTAAATAATTGTAAACTCTTTCTAATTTGTATACTTAAAAATATCACGATGTGGAAGTTTACAAACAATTAGAATTAGCATTAAAACATTAAGAGTCAGTTCTCTCTAACGTCAGGAGAAAGTAATGAATCACCAGTACTTGCATCTGATTGGTTTCCACTCTGACCCGAACAAAGGTCAACGGTCTTCTTTTATAGAGCTCTAACGTAAATGTACTCTCTTTGCTGTAATCACACCGCGCCGGTGTAAACAAAAGCATTCCCCGAAAACGGAAACAAGGTTAGAAGTACTTCCGCTTTGCATTTATCGCCATTGAAATATATTCGGATATCATGACGAGCAGCCGCATCATAAATCTCTGTTCAATAAAGAAAATTCGGGTTAATGTTAACTATCTGCACAATCGCAAACGCAAGTCCCACTCTCGGCCCTGTAGGCCTCGCTGGTCGCTGTTTTCCGTTACTCGAACACCAGTCCCACTCTCGGCGCTACGGGCCTCGCTGGTCACTGGTTTCCGTTACTCGCAGTCTACGACGTCCCCCTCCTCCGGGGGCAAATAACTGATATATACCCCAACCTATTTTGTTACAGGGGGCAGTTGGTTTCCCCTCGGCCGGTTACAGGAATCGCGAAATTCAGTTTGCGGATTCAGTCATCGCGCGATTGTGCAGATAGTTAACATTAACCAAAATTCGTATACATATGACTTCAATTTTCTGAAGTTCTATTCAAGAAATCCAGCAATTTTTTACGTAAATAAATAGGATTGTAAGAAACTCATTTCATAAAAATACTTCTAAACAGATTCGTTTTTTATATCTTGAAACATCCATGATACATTTTTAATCTCGTATTTTCCAGACATTTCCAGGCTCGTTTATACATACAGTACGCATTTTTAAATGGGACGAATGGTAACCTATTTAGTATAGGATGTGGTTTTGCGCTTTCTTTTTCGCTTTGAGATTAATTAATTTAAGAAGCTGAACATACAGGGTGATTCAAAAGTCCGTAACCAAATTCAAGTGCTATAACTAATCAACCGTTGACGGCAGCTCAACGACCCTCTTACCATTGGAAAGATAGAATGGTTAAGATTAAGGTTGCCGGTAGAGGTCTTCTGGGTCTGGGTATTGTTTTCGATATGGCGACTCAGCAATAGCAAGCGTTTTGCGTCTTCCTCATCAATAAGTACGAGTCAGCCATAACTGTCCAGCGATAAGATTCGGAACAAACGCCCCTACTACTAAGAGCATTAGAAATGCAATGCACCGGACCCAGACGACTGTTGGCGTGTTCTGCGACATTATTTGCTATTGAACACCTGTAAATTACATTTCGAAACTTGATGATATTATGAAAAATATTTTGCACTTTGTCGGATACGGACTTTGTATAATTTATTACAAGAATTTCTAATACTTGAGATAGCACATCACTTACTACAATTTACTTGCAATCCAAATATATATTTTTGCTTTGAACACACACTCTCTCTCTCTCCAAAAAAAAAACAAAAACTAATTTAGTGGTCTCGAAAGCATCTTCTTTCGATCATTACAGACGGGAATGTTTTCTTTGGAAGTACATATTATCACAAAGGCAAATATCTGCATTTAGCCTATATATTGAAATGGAAATTTTAAAAAAGAAAAAAAAAAGAAATTACCCTAGTTAAAAAGAAATTATCATCTAAAACAATTATTGTTTAAAGCACTTTTTAAATTAAGAATTTCTTATTACAATTCCAATTATTTTAGAAGGATGAAAAGTTAGACTTATTAACAGAATTTGCACCATTCGTTTTACGAATGACAAGAAAACTTTAACAACTTTTAAAGAGCTCCTCTGTTCTTCAATTTCTCTATTTTATTCACTATATAGGAAATACATACAACGGATACAGCTAGATGGTGATGCATAAACCAGCCCACCTGGTGAGCTTTTGACTTGTCATGACAGTTAGGAGGTCGTTCCTTCACTCATGTAGATCGACAAACAAATCTGAAGAAATAGAAAGTGATGGGTAACTATCACAATAACTAGGACGAGAGATGTCGGAGCAATCCCACCGAATGTTGCAAATGGAGGTGAAACTAGTGGGTGGATGGGAGACAGCGAAGGAGATTGGATGCATTTAGCGCTTCGCTAACCCCTTTGGGCAAATAGCCAAGTGTCACTAGAAGCTCTTCAAGAATGGCATGGAAAACACGAGAACCCCATCGCTTTCCATTTGCAACGAGAACAACTGTGATAAGTAGCCAGTATCCTTAAACTGCCGCCTTAAGGTAGCCAGTAAAGCAGGCTCAACTGTTGCACTTCAAAAGTAAATATAAGCGAGGAATATCGTACAGCGTGAAGTAAGGACGGGAGGAATTCGATTACTCAATATTTTTTAATAAAAAGGTGACCAAAACAAAAGTTGACAAAAACTTTGGGGGGGGGGGAACAAAAATTAAAAACATTTTCTATTATGTGTGAGTTTGCATTCTACTCTGTTTCTTTTATAGTTCAAAATAACGCGATTATCAGAGGCAAACATTTGCATAGAAAAGGGATAAGGAGCGGAAGAGGGGGCTGTTCTCGGTTTACCTTCTGGCAACTAAGGCTGCGTGCGTTGCGAAGGAGCCTCGCCAACTAAACTCCCTCCCTCTCCAACATCAAATGGGAAGAATTGAATTCTGATAGATTCACTTTCCGACGATCGCGTTCATGAATTCTCTTAAATCGTTATTTTGGGAACGACTTGCAACAAATTATCATTCACAGGATTTTATAGGATCGTGATTCTATTTAAAAGTAGGACCGCGTAGAATTTAGGGATGAAATGACTGAAGTGGAAGAATAGGAAAATCTACTAGAATTGAGATAAAGAACTTTAATTTTCGAAGTTTAAACATTTAATTCAACATGTGTATATTTGGATGCTGGTGATGAGGTAAACTTATGAATAATTAAAAGACTATGTCACCAAACGCGAAGTGTGACGAATGGGAAGTTATCACCACCTTATTATCTAAAAACTAAGGGCACGCAAGGACGACGGGTGGAACTGCGTCAGTAAAGGAGATCCCGTAATCGATCAAAAAATTTTTATGATTGTAAAAATGTTCTCTAAATTGTTGTTATTTCTGAGTATCAAGATAAGACATCCATCAAAGAGAAACGACAGTTGACTTGCTAGTAAGAGATTAAATAAACCGTTAAGTGAAAGATGAAAATATCATTATTCACCTCGACGATACTTATTATTGTCATTTTACTTCACCTAATTATAAAATAATAATACAAGAAGAAAACTCATGAAATATGGTGTCACTGAAATTTATGTTTAATAGTTAAATGTTATCATTATTTTTTTTCTGAAGTTGCAATATATACAGATTAATACAAGGTTATCCAAAAACATGTGTATTAAAATTATTATAGCGTATGCAAGCAGAATTTTCAGATATAATAATGAATTCTTAATATTAATATAGGATAATTCTTAATATTAATAAATTTTTTTCCTTTGGAAACTTTTTTTATTTGGAATCAGTGTTTTCAACACACAATTTATTTCAAACAAAATACTTACAGATTGATATCTTGAAGAATTTTTTTAACCAAAATTATTTTCTATCAGTCAATATTTCCAAAGAAAAAATTATTAAAAAAAATTGTTCACCCAAATTCCACTTTCATTATAAATTAATTTCCTTATTTAAAAAGCTTAAACGAAAGTTGAGAAGCAAATGTATGTTTTAAATTTAATTAGGATTCTTAATATAAAACAAATTCTCTAAGCGATGCCGTCACTAGAAAGTCTAGAAAATTCAAATGTCCGACTGAAATACTAAATAATACAAATTAAGAGTATTGAGGATAATTTTTTACATCGACACTTTGATTATAAATAAAGCACGAAAATATTATAAATACATCGTCAAAGTATATAAGCACATTAAAAATAGAAACAAAACGAGATTAGATTCCTCTGTAAAATTGCGCCAATTGTTTCTCTTTTTTGCAGTAAAAGTGCTTGATGAGGGGGGAAAACCAAGGTTTTTAGAGAGAGGAAAACCTTGGGGGAAAACTATTCGATTCATTCTGTCTGTACACCTTGTAACAATTTAATCAAAAATTTTCACTTCTTAAATGATATAAATCACAAGAAAATACATACGTGTAGTATTTCTTATTCTTAAACATTTATTGGCAGAAAAAATTTTTTAATTTTCAAAAAAAAAAAAATGCCAATTTTAAAATACTGAAAAAATATAAAATGAGATAATTCATTTAAGTTTTTCACATGCATAATGGACACATTTAATCGTTACAATCACACTTTTACATATTTTTAATATATTTATTTTTCTTTAATGTTTTCATTTATATACTATGAAATTTTATCCACATTTGCCAGACGTAAGGAAAAGGTTGTTTCGGACCTTTAAATATTGGTGTTATTCATATAAAATCTTTCATCTTGAATGTGCTATTGAGATTTATAAATTAAAAGGAAATTTTTGTTTTAATCTCTCCAAAGAGGGATTTAAGTGTTAGACACTTACCGTTGAGTGCTTTCACTTGGTTCTCGTCGATCCACAGGGAGAGACCCTTAGCGGGAAAGCCTCGTATTGTCCCAGCGGCAACAACGGCTCCCCTTTGCGATATCGGAAGCAGAGACAGAAGCAGCAAGAGCACGGCGAGGCTTAGTAGACACGGCGAGAGAAAGATCCTTTGAAAGGATAGCGTCAGGCCTCCCGAGTGGAGTGCCCGCGAAGAGAGGAAGCACCGAGAGCAGGCGACGTACATCGAAGGCACAGGCGGCGGCCAAGAGAACAGAACGGGCGGTGAGGGCATCACGAAAAACGCGGCCTGCTGTCAGTGCAGCCAGCCGCCTGCTGCCACATGCATCTATCGGCGGTGTAGCTGCTGGTTGTACGCGATTTAGAAGCCAAGAGCTCAGTCAGCCCAAGTGAAACGAGGGAGGAAGGATCCAAGCACGCTACGAGGGGAGAAAGACGCGGAAGGAAAGAATGAGAGCTACGGTAACGACGACCGTGTATGGGACTCGAACCAACCAGCCTAGGAATAAAAAAAAAAAAAAAAAAAAAAAAAAAAAGTTCGTCGCGTGAAAGACAAGCAATATTTCGAAAAAGAAACTTTCGTTGGCGACGCCAAGGTTTAAGACTTCCCTTTATGTTTTATTTCCATTCACACAGCCGAAATAAAATCTATGT
Source organism: Rhysida immarginata (assembly GCA_023313115.1). NCBI lineage: Eukaryota > Metazoa > Arthropoda > Chilopoda > Scolopendromorpha > Scolopendridae > Rhysida > Rhysida immarginata. The sequence goes on from JAHWFO010108389.1 coordinate 240,735, forward strand.
ACACTCATTTTATTAATTTATAACATTTGCATTTCATAATGTTACCTGTTGTAACTAGATTGGATTTCATAGGTCGGATTCCGCTTTTGGCATAGACTTTATTTAGTAACATTACATAAATCCCATTGCAAATCAGCTGTTATAATGTAAAAAAAGAAAAAAGAAACGTAAAAGCGAACATTTTATCAGATGCTATGAATTTATCTTTCATCTTTCATTGCCTAAGAAGCGGTTGCAATTGCAGAAACAGAATGAGCTACGCAAAAAAAATAAAAAATAAAAAAAAATAAAAAGGATATTAAAAAAAATTAAAAGTCATTAAAAAATTTGCTTATAATCTAATCTGAATTATAAAATTTGCAAGTAATGTAGGTGTTAATGTTACTACTTAATGTCACTGCATAAGCAAATTTTTACTGGATTTCTTTTTGCCATTTTCGTTATATGGTCTTGACTTATTGAATTATCCATTTTAATGTGTTACATCTATCCTTAAATTAATCGCATCGAACAAATATTAAAATAAACAAATGACCTAAATTAATGATTAGGAAAATACTGGTCTCCATCAGGACATATTTTTAAAGATAGCAAGAATATTTATAATAGATCTAGATTATATTTTATTAAAATGTAAAGGAGATCAGGGTATAAGAGTGAATTAAAATCAAATTAGAAGAAGAAGATTTAATTATTGAGTTCATATTACAGTTATTGATTACTCATAATGAACGGATTTTTCCCACAATAACTAACAATTATGCTAAGGAGTCTCCCCCTACCGCCACATACCGCCGTTCGATGCAGTCAACTTCGATTGGAAAAGGAGCCGAAGAATATTTTTACGAATTTCTGTAACCTGATTTTAAAAATTCTTTAGCTTTAATTCGACTTACTAACTAAAAATTCAATATCAGACTTTCGAAAGAAAACTGAGACATTCGAGATTAAATATAACATGAATGTGATATTTTACGCTGACTTAATTAAATTAATTTCTCTGTTTCTCAAAATATTCTCATAGAAAGTTCGAATCGGTATGAATAAATTAACATATTGAATGGTCAGCAAAGAATCATGACTAGAGGTCGGAATTTCGAATTTTCGAGAATTTTTAATGTCGAGCTTGAAAAATGGTAAAACGTATCTCGTCAATGGTAAAACGTACCGAGATGAATCTTCTATCTTCTATCTACAGACCTGGCAAAAATGATAGAACACATTGTGTTTTGTTTATTACTGCACAACCAATTGATAAATTTAAATGAAAGTTTAGGACAATGTGTACTATGGCCAAATACATTATCGATGCAAATTTTATGCAAATCTGAGGAGCAGTTTTTGGTTGATACATACTGAAGTGGGCTGCCAGCTGCACTCTTGGTAATAAACTTATAAATACACAGCTAATTAATAAATTTAACAGCAATTTCTGTAAACATTTAGCTTGGGACGCGGCACAACACTCACCGATTTGGAAAAGGGCAAAATTACTGCCTATAACCACGATGGGAAATCTGTGGCAGAAACTGCACGCCGTATTGGTCGTTCTAGGCATGTGGTTACTGTATTTCTGCAAGATCCTGCAAGTTACGGTACGAAAAAATCAATCGAACGACCGAATGCCTAATACCACAAGATCAGCGTCGAGTTGCTAGGCTTGCCAGCAATGAAAAAATATCAGCAAGCGCTATTAAAGCAACAATTGGGACTCAGGCGTCCAGAAGAAAATTAAAACAAAAACCCCCACTTCCAACCCACCACAAAAGAGACCGCCTCCAATTTGCTAAAGAACATATGAGCTGAACCAAAGAATGGGACCAAGTTTATTTATTTATTTTCTTATTTATTTATTTATTTATTTAAATAGGTTAGATAAGATACAACGACGCCCACCAGAGCCAGAATGGTCAAAGACCGACAAGTGAGGCTCTGGGGGCGAAAAAAATAACAAGAGAAAAAATAATAATAGTTAGTAAAAAAAACTATCAACAATAAACAATAGAATAAGACAATAAACTATCAAAAACAAAATAAAAACTGATTGGCCCAGGGCATAATTTAGACGGCCTTAGCATAGTATTATGAAATTAATTTAAGATTAAATAAGGCAAAAATACAAATAATCGATATCGAAAAGTAAGATGGTAAATATCAATAATTCCATCTAGGCAACAAATAATAAATATGATAATAATTTAAACAAATAAATAATTTACTACAAAAGAACTTCTGCATATAAATGCAGAAACTAACTTAAAGCTAACATAAACATTAAGTAAACACATAATTTTTTGAAGTTTTGCGAAAAATACGATATGGGGACAATAGACGAATTTCAGGAGGCACCTGCGATCAATACTTAACACCGACAAAAGATATACATCTATTTCTATAATTTAAACGAGACAGTGGAAAATAAATATCATGAGCGTTCCTAGTCGGATAACTAATTCACTTTGAATGGATATTCACATTCAGATATTGCAAAATTTAATAATAAAAATAAAAGAATTCGAGCAACGCCGGGGATATCACCAAGCTGATTTGGTAGCACAGCAGATTAACATTTCTTAAAAAATCCCCGATATTGTGAATGTAAATGTTTTTGAAACCGAGTTGGTCATAATTGAACATTCGTTTCCAAGAATTGTTGACAACGAGCATAAATATGATAATGCAATGACCGGACATAGATAAGGCACTGTTTATCGAGGAGGCTAAGAAATCACAAGGGTCTCCCTTGAGCTCCCTAAAAACGTCCAGACGACTAGCGAAAATTTATGTGTTTGGACAGAAAAGAGAAAGAATGAGTATTGATCAGAGAAAGTATGTAACAAAGATAAAAAGCTATCCGTGTATTGGAAATATCTGAACAACGGAAGCTCCGCTAGGGCAGCAGGATATAAGAGCTTCTACGTCAAGGGCAAGGGAAATTTTAAAAGAAAGATAGGTCTAAAGTATCCAGTGATGCTCCCCGGGGGTGAAGATGGATAACGGTTTAATCTGATGCAGGACACCAAAAGGGTAAATAAAGTCCCGGGCGACGCCGGGATATCAGGCAAAGAGTGCAATATAAGTAGATTCATTAATAATGATGGTTCCATCCCACCTCTGAGAATTATAAAACAAAATTGAATGTGTAAAATTACACAGAATTCCTGTTGTTCGGACTTTATTTAGTATTGATAGTTTTCAAAAGTTAACATTTTCTTGAATATCTTAAAAAATGATCAGTAACTGGAGATAATGGAGAGTTAGCAGCGTATTGAGAAAGAGTGAAAGATAATAGAGGACGCAGTCCCTTCATTCGAGCGACATTTGACGACAACAAAGAATACATGAACTCAACTCTTCAAACCAACAACCATATTGCATTATGTTCTATAATAATCTTTCGAAGGATTACAGTGCTTTGCAATGAAATTGCCCCAGAACAAGGAGATATGCGACCTTATCCATATTTAGTGGGGGGGGGGGGGTTCGTCTACCTCTGACTAGTAAACGATTAGATGCATGTTCACGGGCCCTTTGGGTTGATACAGTGTGTCAGGGTGCTTGTATAGGCTTATCAGTTGACACCTGTGCGAGACGTTCCATGCATTAGGGAGGAAGCAACTGCCTTGTGAACGTACAGTACTGTAATCCGCACAACGGTCTCAATGCCGCGACGACGACAACGGCAACCGTTCACGCAATTAACGGACTTTGAACGAGGTCGGATTATTCGTCTCTCCGAGGCTGAATGGTCAACCAGACGGATTGCTGTCCATGTGTCGCAGGACGCACGGACGGTAGGCCGATGTTGGAGGCAATGGCGAGAGTAAGGCGCACATGCCAGAAAACATGCTCTGGGAACCGGAGAAGTACGTCATCTCGTACCGATAGGCGGATACTGCGAACAGCGCTAGTGGACAGAACCATCATCCTGCGGCAACTGCACGACAACATCACTATACCCGGTAAGGCCCCAGTATCAATAGCGACAATAGCACGCCGGTTACACACCTCGACAAAGTCTGCCAGGCGTCCATTGTTGTGTTTTCCTTAGACACCTGAGCACCGCACGCAATAAGACTGCAATGGTGTCGTGAACGAATGGGGTGGCGAACGGAATGGCGACCGGTGATCTTCAGCGACGAATCCCGCTATTGTTTGGACACCAACGACAGACGCGGACGGTGTGGTGCAGACCATTGAAACAAGCCAATGAACAATGCATGCGGTATCGCCATCGTGGACCAACACCCGGGATCATTGTCTGGGGTGCCATCAGCTACGATACCAGAACGCTGGTATTCATCATCCAAGGCACCCTGACAGCAGCACGGTACGTCACAGAGATTCTGCACCAAGGTACTGCACTTTCTGCACACTATACCCGGCGCAGTCTTTCAGCAGGATAACGGCAAATATGAGCATGGCATGTCTGCATGATTTCAACTGCCTGTCATGGCCCGCGAGGTTCCCAGACCTATCGCCAAATGAGCGCGTGTGGGACATGGTGGGACGTCGTTAACGATCACCCCGGAATCTCTATGAAATGACACAGCAGGTTCACCAGATCTGGGCAGACGTACCTCACCTACACCTGCGGCTGGAACAATGCATCGCCGCTAGAGGTGGTGACACAACCTACTGATGCCGCTTTCCGTTGGGACAGCCTGTAAAAACGAGTGCACGTCTTGGCTAATAATTTAAGAAAGGTCTGTTCAGATGTATCTCTTGTTGTATACCTATTTTTGGCTCATTCGGATAACTCCTTGTGGATGGGGCAATTTCATTGCAAAGCAGTGTATAATAATAATAATTTATATCTATCAAAATGCCACGGAAGAAATGAATGAGTATTGAGCAGAAAAGACAAAAAGTCATCCGGGCATAGACGGAAATCATAGTAATACTGAAAAATAATTTATTATTTAACTTCACGAGACTGTCCTGTTTAACCTACAACTTTAACTATCCCGGACAACGGCGGGTGCCTCTGCTAGTCTGTCTATATCTTTCTATATATCCTTCTCGTATATAAAGAAGGATGTTTGTTTGTGGGTTTGTTTGTTTGTTTGTTTCTTACACAAATCTACAGTTTTATTCCGAACTTGATGAAATTTTGCATACTTAACCTTCAAAGCACGAGGAAGGTTACTGTCTACCTCAGATTTCGGAAAAATAATAATTATCGATAAAAAATCGATATTCGTGGTTATGACAGGGCATATTAATGAGAAATATCACATGATCAACAGTGAAAGGCGAAGTCTGTGCAATGATCAGGCTTTTCTTAGAAAAGAGAGTGCTTAGTACTTAACAATTTCTTTAAAATATTTAAAAATGATCAATAACTGGAGATAATGGAGAGTTAGCAGACTATTGAGAAAGAGTGGAAAGATGACAGAAGAAGCACTCCTTTAGCTCCGTGATGTATTGAACAACCGGTAAGCATGTCAATAGAAGAATCGGCGACCGCTAGACTACACAAAGACATGAATGGCCAAGTTTTGATTCAAGACATCGAGAGAAGAAAGGGAATTGCAACAATATCAAGTGTACATCTAAAATAGGATTACGTGAGTAGGAAATTATTTAGACTAGCAGTGGCATCCTTGGAGAGGTCTATCCATTGTGAGCCTTTAAAATTTTTTTTTAAAATATCCATTAAGAATTTTTACTGTATTAATTCTAAGCGTTTTCATGTGTTTATTTTTAAGATATTGCAAAATTTATTTCAAAAAAAAAAGTCTGAGCCATGCAGCGTTTATCACTTAGCTTTTTTTTGGTAGCACAGCAGATCCAAACATTTGCTAAAAATACATTTTGATTATATTCTGTGGGACAGTGTATATTTTAGAAACTGAGATGCTGATAATGAGATGACTGAACGTTCGTTTCCAAGAATTATTGATAAAGAGCATAAAGTGAAGATACAGTGACAGAACATTATTAAGGCAGCGTCTACTGATTAGGCATAGGAGTCAGGCGTTTCTCCTTTGACCTCCCTATCAAACGTCCAGACGATTGGCAAAAAATTATGTCTGGAAAGGAAAGAGAAAGAACGAGTATTGGTCGGAGAAACTCAGCAACTAAAACAGAAAAAGTTCTACGGGCGTTTGAAACATCTGAACAACGGGAGTTTCGAAAAGAGCAAGATGGTGTAAGAGCTTCTACGTTCAGGGCAAGAAAAACTTGAGTCTAAAATATCTGGTGATGCTCCGCAGTGGTGAGGCAAGTCAAGAAGAGTTTCGATAAATTCCCGATATATCACCTAGACTTTCTGGTATTTTTAGTAGAATGGATAATCCCTTTGCTCTGTGTTGTATTGATTCAGTCATTATTTAAACAATTGGGAGTTATAATTTAATTTTTTGAGATTGTTCTCTTTACCTACAAGTGTATTTATCCCGGACAACGCCGGGTACCTCTGCTAGTATATATACGAGGGGGGGTTCAATAAGTAATGCAACACATTTTTTTTTCTCGGCTAATTTTGGTTGAAAAAACTGGACATTTTTTGTGGAACATTTTCAATCATTTCCGCTTCGTCTCGTAAAGTTTCATTAACGTCCGATATGTGACAGCGCCATAGTGAGCTGTTAAAGTGGCGTCTACAATGGAGGTGCGTTCCAAACAACGGGCAGTGATTGAATTTCTTTTGGCGGAAAACCAGGGGATCTCAGATATTCATAGGCGCTTGCAGAATGTCTACGGTGATCTGGCAGTGGACAAAAGGACGGTGAGTCGTTCGGCAAAGCGTGTGTCATCATCGTCGCAAGGTCAAGCAAAACTGTCTGATCTCCCGCGAGCTGTCCGGCCGTTCACAGATCTGACTCTTGCAATGTCGGAACATGCGAACACCCTCATTCGAGGAGATCGACGGATTTTCAGCTGTTTGGCCCAATGAAGAATGCAATCCATGGGACGCACTACGCGGATGATGAAGCAGTTATTGATGCAGCACGACGTTGGCTCCGACATCAACCAGTGGAATGGTACCGTGCAGGTGTACAGGCCCTTACTTCAAGGTAGCGTAAAGCCGTAGCATTGAATGAAGATTACGTTGAAAAATAGTGTTGTGTAGCTAAAAGATTGGGGAATAACATGGTGTATTTGAATGCTGAATAAAACAACCCCCTTTTTTCAGAAAAAAAATGTATTGCATTACTTATTGAACTCCCCTCGTATAAAGAAGGATGTTTTGTGGGTTTGTTTGATTTACAGTTTTATTCCGATCTTGATGAAATTTTCCATACGTGACCTTCAAAGCATGAGGAAGGTCACTGTCTACCTCAGATTTCGAAAAAATAATAATTTTTGATAAAAAATCGATATTCATGGTTATGGCAAGGCATATTAATGAGAAATATCCCATGACTAATAATGCAAGGAAATGTTTGTGCAACAATACTTATCAACAATGGTATCAACACGAAATTCACAAACACTCTGCACGGACCAACAATATACCTCATGACCAACAATCCAAGGCAAAGTTTGTGCAATATAGATAAGTTTCAATTTGTAAAAATGCATAGAATTCCTGTTATTCAGGCTTTTCTTATAAAAGAGAGTTCTTAGAACTTAACAATTTCTTGAAAATCTTTAAAAATCATCAGTAACTGGAGAGTTAGCAGACTATTGAGAAAGAGTGGAAAGACAACAGAGGAAGCACTCCTTATTGAGTACTGTATTGAGCAAATGGTAAGCAAGTAAATAGAAGAATAGGCGACCGCTAGACTACACAAAGTGATGAATGTCCAAGTTTTGCTTCAAGACATCGAGAGAAGAGTGTGAATTGCAACAATATCAAGTGTACATCTAAAGTAAGATTACGTGAGTAAGAAATTATTTAGACTAGCAGTGGCATCCTTGGAGAGGTCCATGTATTGTGAGGCTTTAGAAAAAAGTTTTTCGAATTTTCATTTAGAATTTTTTATATTTTACTGTATTAATTCTAAGCGTTTTCATGTGTTTATTTTTAAGATATTGCAAAATTTAATCAAAAAAAAAAACTCCGAGTCACGCCGGGGTTATCACCTACCTTATTTGGCAGCACAGCGGATCCAAACATTTCATAAAAATAAATTTTGACTATATTCTGTGGGAATGTGCATATTTTGGAAACTTAGTTGCTGATAATGCGATGAATGAACGTTCGTTTTCAAGAATTATTGATCATGAGAATAAAATGACGATGCTGTGACAGAACCTTAATAAGGCAGCGTCTATTGATGAGGCAAAGGAGTCATACCTGTCTCCCTTGAGCTCCCTATCAAACATCCAGACGACTGCAAAAATTTATGTCTGGAAAGGAAAAAGAAAGAACGAGTATTGGTCAGAGAAACTCTGCAACTAATACAGAAAAAGCTATACGGGCATTTGAAACATCTGAACAACGGGAGTTTCGAACAGAGTAAGAGGGTTTAAGAGCTTCTACTCAAGGGCAAGAAAAACTTGAGTCTAAATTACCTGGTAATGCTCCACAGTGGTGAGGTAATTCAAGAAGTGTTTAGATAAAATCCCAGTATATCACCTAGACTTCCTGTTTTTCGTATTTTTCGTAGAATTGATAGTCCCTTTGCTCTGTGTTGTATTGATTGAGTTATTATTTATCCAATTGGAAGTTATAATTTAATTTTTTGAGATTGTTCTCTAACAATACACACTGCTCAAAAACAATCAAAGGAACACTTGTAGAATCCCCTACAGAGGGCGTAAATAATACTTTTTAGCAATTTCATCTTCTGCAACATGAAACCTACTATCTCCCTCATAGGAAATGGTTGAAGCCAACACATTTTGCTGCCAGATGTTCTGAGAAATTTGCACAGCAATATAACTCCCCGGAAAACAAAGTGGTTACATGCCAGTACACTCTTTGCTTGGAGGTAACGGTCGAACATTAGAAGGTGCAGGCATTCCTGGAACGTTGTTGTTAGTGCTCTGATATGCCACGAAGGCATCTTGAAGCAGTAGAAGCTGCGAGAGCCGTAACATTGCTCCAAACTGGTCAATCATTTCGGACTGTGGCAAATGCCCTCAATGTGTCCTCTTCCGTCGTTTTCCGACTGTGGACACGATTCCAGGCGACTGGCCAGTACACACGAAGAGCTGGGCAAGGTCGCCGACGCTCAACAACCGCCAATCAAGATTGTTATGTGCGGGACTTGTGCCCTGCGCCGAAGAACCTTAACGGCCAGAGACCTGAGAAACGACCTGCAGATGTCAACTGGTGTAGCTGTTTCAGTTCAAACAATCCGGAACAGATTACGTGAAGTTGGCTTGAGAGCCAGACGACCAAATCGAGTGCCTAGGGTAACCGCCAGTACATACAGGCGCGACTAGATTTTGCACATCAACATGTCATCTGGCAGCTCCGCCACTGGCGTTCTGTTCTCCTTACAGACGAGTCAGCATTCCGCCTGACGCGCTGTGATGGTCGTCTATGTGACTGGAGACGACGTGGTGAGCGAAACACCGATGCAACAGTTTGTGAGACTGACCGAATGGGATGTTGTGGTCGTCCGAGGGTTACATTCGTGACATTCTGGAACAACATGTGATTGTTGCTGCACATGGCATGGTGCATGGACTCCTTCCGATGCAGCTGTCAGTCAAGAATTCCTACGGATGCATGGCATTCAGACCATGAGGTGGCCTGCAATGAGTCCAGACCTAAATCCCCTTGAACATCTTTGGGACATGCTTGACAATCGAATTCGACACCACCCTTCAGCTCCAGAAACACTGCAACAGCTCATCCAGGCACTTACTGAGGAATGGGACCAGCTTCCCCAAAATCACATCCGTCGACTGATACGGAGCATGCCTCTAAGGTGCATGGAGGTTACTGCAGCCCATGGCAGGCATACACAAAACTGAGTGGTGCAACAACTGATCCCTGGAAGAAACAGGGCATTCTCCTCACAACGTCCAAAGGACATTTTACTTTGTTTTAGGCAGGGGTCCTGCAGTTTCCTGTTTTTTCTTTGTTTCTTCACCAGTTGTTTCAATAATGCATTCTATTGTTACATAAACCGTCTTTTAATGATCACATACAGCGATTTTGTCCATATTATTCGTAGTTGCTTCTGCACGCTGCTTAATAGAAGTGTTCCTTTAAATGTTTTGAGCAGTGTATATCTCATGACCAACAACGCAAGGAAAAGTTTGTGCAAAAATAGGTATAACGATGGTATAAAGATGGGATGCACAAACACTAGGCTGGAATCAACAATATACATGACCAACAATGAAAGGCAAAATTATGCAATATAGATAAATTTCAATTTGTAGCAATGTATAGAATTACTATTATTCAGGATTTTCTTAGAAAAGAAAGTTCCCAGTACTTAACAATTTCTTGAAAATCTTGAAAATGATCAGTAACTGGAGGTAATGGAGAGTTAGCAGACTATTGAGAAAGAGTGGAAAGACGACAGAGGAAGCACTCTTTTAGCTCCGTGCTGTATTGAGCAAATGGGACGCAAGTAAATAGAAGAATCGGCGACCGCTAGACTACACAAAGTGATGAATGGCCAAGTTTGGCTTCAAGACATCGAGAGAAGAAAGGTAATTGATACAACATTCAGTGTACATCTAAAGTAAGATAACATGAGTAAGAATTTATTTAGACTAGCAATGGCATCCTTCAATTGTGAGCTTTTAAAAAAAAAATTTTATCGAATTTTCATTAGGAATTTTTACTGTATTAGTTCTAAGCGTTTTCATCTGTTGATTTTTAAGACATTTCAAAATTTAATGCAAAAAAGAATAAGTCCGAGCCACGCCAGGGTTATCACCTAGCTTATTTGGTAGCACAGCGGATCTCAACATTTCATAAAAATACATTTTGACTATATTCTGTGGGAACGCATATATTTTAGAAACTGAGATCCTTGCTGCCTTTGCGATGACTGAACTTTCGTTTCCAAGAATTGATAATGAGCATAAAGTGATGATGCAGTGACAAAACATTAATAAGGCAGCGTCTATTCCTGAGGCAAAGGAGTCACGGGTGCCCCCTTTAACTCCTTATCAAACGTCCAGACGACTGGCAAAAATTTATGTGTCTGGAAAGGAAAGAGAAAGAACGAGTATTGGTCAGAGAAACTCTGCAACTAAAACAGAACAAGCTAGACGGGTATTTGAAACATCTGAACAAAGGTAGTTTCGAATAGTGCAAGAGGTTATAAGAGCTTCTACGTCAAGGGCAAGAAAAACTTGAGTCTAAAGTTTCTGGTGATGATCTGCAGTGGTGAGGCAAGTCAAGAAGAGTTTAGATAAAGTTCCGGTATATCACCTAGACTTCCTGTTTTTCGTCTTTTTCGTAGATTGGAGAGTTCCTTTACTGCGTGCTGCATTGATTGAGTTATTATTTAACCTATTGGGAGTTATAATTTAATTTTTTGAGATTGTTCACTTTACTCCAAGTGTAATTATCCCGGGCAACGCCGGGTACCTCTGCTACTATTCCTGGTTATGGGAAGGCATACTAATAAGAGGCATCGCATGACAAATATTGCAAGGCAAAGTTTGCTTCAAGAATGGTATCATCACGCAACAAACTTTGTGCATGTAAATAAAGTTGATTAAGCTATGTAATGATGATTCATTCAACATCTGCGAATTATAAAACAAAATTGATTTGTAACAATGATAGAATTCCTGATTTGTGGGCTATTCTTAGAACTGATAGTACTTCGAACATAACAGTTTCTTGAAAATCTTTAAAAATGAACAGTAACTGAGTTCAATAATGATGAGTTAGCAGACTATTGAAAAACTGAGCAAGTGGTAAGTAACCCACTGATTATCGAAGTCCCACGCGGTCGTCGACGTTGCAAGCGCTTCAGCTAAGGAAACAAGGAGATGAAAGCCCAAGTTTGACTTCAAAACATCTAGAGCAGAGGACAAATTGTATCAACAGATTACCAAGTAATGAGTAAACCACTAAGTTTGTAGGAATTGCAGAGCAAACAGCCACAAGCTATCATGTGCAACCACTACTACGCAAGTAGAGAGGTCTTCGTCGAAGTTGCTGTTGCCATATACAGGGTGATTATAATTAAAGTTACGATGTCAAAAATCGATAATTTGTAAACTACTCGTCAGAATGACCTGATATTTTAGCAGAACAATCGTGAGGCAATGGAATTTTGTTTGGCGAAGGAAAAAAATAGTTCCAAAATCTGCCGATAGATGGCGCTGGCAGGGTTCACATTGTCTGGAGATATGCAAATTACTAATAAGTGACATGCGCACCGAGACATAGCTGCCGTAAAAATGCAGAGCACCAGCTCTTTGCTTGAATGCTTCATCATGACTCTGACTATGAAGGATCGCGCTCTGCTCTTGAAGCTTTTTTAGGAGTGTGAACGATGAGTGTGCACTAACAGCTATTAGGAGTGCCGAAAGCGGGCCTTGCATTTGAGATTGTGCAGATAGTGAACATTAACCCTCTGTTTTTTGTCTTTACATTATCACTGTTGTCGCTGTAAACACGTATTCTTGTCTTTTCGCTAATAAATTTTTCGTAAACCCGTGAACTCTATTGTTTCCTTTTGGCTGACAACATCCTTATGTTTCACGAATCCATTTTTGGTGTTACACCTGAGATTACTCTGCCAGCGCCATCTATCGGCAGATTTTGGAACTAATTTTTTTCTTTCGCCAAACAAAATTCCATTGCCCCACAATTGTAGTTTGCCGCATACCGCGAGTAGTTTTCAAATTATGTAAACGCCTCAAAAAGAGGCTCGTCCGCCAACCGTTATTCGTATCCCCTTTGTATCCTCTTCGATGATTTTACAGAGACGCTGAGATGATGTATAACGTCTCCGAAACGTAGCTGGACCAAAGACGAAGGAAAGATGGAAGGCCTAACCTCATCACTCTATATTTCCACATCAACATCGGGAAATTGAGCAGGAAATGAGTATAATAGACGATATAGATTAATCGGTCTCCTTCGAGGAGGCAAAGAAATACAAGTCACCCCCTTCAGCTCCATAACAACAGTTAAGACATTAGCAAAAATTTGTTTCTTATACAAATTTACAGTTTTATTTCGATATTGATGAAATTTTGCACACTTGATCTTCAAAGCAAGAGGAAGGGCACTGTCCACATCAGATTTCAAAAAATTAGTAATTATTGATAATAATCGATACTCACTATGATGGCATGGCAAAACTAATAAGAGATATCTCGTGACGAACAATGCAAAGCAAAGTTTGT
>JAHWFO010108389.1:268007-294015 GCA_023313115.1 Rhysida immarginata
TTATTTGCTCCAACTTCAATACCAGGCTGTCGTCCGACATACACTCTTTCAAAGGAAACGATGTAATGGAATCACAGCCCCAAAATATTTTGATTCCATATTTTCCGGGCTTGATCTGTATGTACTGACGAAAACTGCATCGACCACGAGTTGCCACCAATTGTTCATCGACTGTCAGATCCTGTCCAGGCTTGAAAAATTTTGCCAAATTTTCAAGAAGCATTTGCCAGACATCACGACAGGGAGCAAGTTTATCTACTGCTAATCTTTGCTTTCTTGTTGCATCATTGTCAAATCGACAGAAACGAAGCAAATTTTGAAAACGGTGCATAGACATTGTAGCTCGAAATATGGGACTTCTTTCGTCACCCAATTACATCCTGATCGTGATTCAAAAATCTGTTTTTGATTCAATGCATTGGTGTATCGAATTCGTTTACGAGGGGGAGATTGCTGACCATTAGAATCGTCATCACTTTCCAATTCACTGCTGATTTCAACATTCGGATCTTGAATATTATCCAAGTCACTGTCTTCAGACTCAGATGATTCACCAAAGCTATCTAAATCGAGATCATCTTCACTATCACTTACTTGTATCGCACACAGCGTCTTTTACTGACAATCGTTGTCGTGACATGTTGCAATTCAAATATCAGCACTGGTCAAGAAAATTGAGAATTGAAAATGGCTGTTGCAATGAAAAATTGCTATCCACCAATCAGCTTCCAGCTAATTTCCAGCCAATCACAATAACGATACCAAATTGTGCGCGTGATATTGAACCATAGTTTTGGAAATACTAAAGCTGCTAACGTCGTCTATTGATATGATAAAATAGTGTTACAACTTCAGTGTCATCAAAAACACGTCTTTATTCTTGTTCTTTTATTTAATCTATATGAAGTGTCCAATAATTCACAAATACCTCGTATTACTTTGGGGTCCATTTAGACCCCAGGTCACAAAAATGCGACATGTATGTTTAATAGTAAAATAAACAAACAATAACCCCTGATAATTGTGCATTCCAATTTTTACCATGTGTTACATACATTATAAGCTAACATGTCACTGAGTATGACCTCTCAAAAACCAACCTTTATTGGCGTCTAGGCGACTAGTTGAAAATGAGTGGGGCCAACCTTTAAACCTAACCTTTGACGTTAGCAAGCTTGATGAACTCTTCAGTGGTGACACTCCAGTTGTCCTGGCTGGTGAGGGGCATGATTCATTTTGCTAAATTAATTTTTTTCCATTTTAGTTTCCACGATTAGTGTTTCATTATTCCAGCTTTTTTGTTTCATTTTATTTCTCATTATTAATTTGAAACGAATTTTCTTTGCACTCGAAAGCATAGCAAAGTATTAACTGACAATTCATATGATTTTGAGAAAATAATATTCCAAAAGAAGCGATCAGCGAACTCACATTCCCCATATTGGAGCATTTGTCGAATCACCGAGAATTCACTGAGGGGTTCGAGACGTACGTGAATTCTCGAATTTTCTCGTGTTTCCCGGAGAATTCTCTGATTCTCGAGAAATTCACCAGTTAGCACCCATTTTTCTTAAAAATTCTCTTTCCTTGCTTTGTTGTTTTATTTCCAACAATAGTATAGTTACGATACTATGGTGGTAAACATGTACATGCTAAATTACAATCACCACACGCACAAAGAAAACCCACTGGCAAACAAACATGACGTCACAAACTGCACAATGCAAACAAAACTCCACAGAGATACAGAAAAAATGAATTTATTTAAAACAATTTTTGTGGGGGAAAAACCCGAAATTGGAATAAAAATCCCTCTATCGCCCCCTACACGGCTAAAAGTATCCATAAAAAATTGGTTCCGTGGTATCTCTTGCAGGGGCCGAATCTATAAAGGGACAAAACAGACAATCCTTGGATTTTAGTAATAGTAAAAGACAAGATAAAGATGACACCATCGACATGGACCTGTGGAGGACACCTACTACTGTGACCTTTCCCCTACTAGTGATGTTCTTGACATTTCACTAATAAAGGGTTTCTTCAAGCCATACAACTTCTTCATGATGGATGATCTTTCTTCTGACCGCAAGCCTGTGGCGCTGAACTTCGACAATGTCGACATCAATTTCAGAGAAGTCAACCATCAGCAAGACTGGAAGCTCTTCAAAGAAATCCTAATGGACCATGACTGCAATCTCCACGGAGCAAACAGTACGGATGACATCGATCGACGTGTTAAAGACATCACCAGGCGAATAAACAGTGCCTCTGAAGCTAGTGCCTATCATTGATAAACAAGCCCATTCATCGAATTACGCTTACTCCAGAAATCCAACGTTTTATTGCAGATGGAAACAAGACCCGTAGGCTTTGGCAGCGCTATCGTTTGCCTTGGATAAAAACCAAATTCAACAAAAGTTCAAGAAGAAGTAAAAGAGCTTCGCGACGCTAGATGGAATGAGAAGCTACAAAGCTTGTCAACTCGCGACAATTCCATTTGGAACATGGTTAGAGCTCTTCAGAAGAAGAAGAATGATACGCTTCCTCCAATTTGCACCCCTCAAGATAATTACGTCCAAACTAATCAGGATAAAGCTCAAATAATTGCAGATTCCGTAACAATAAACCTGAGAGTCAGCTCATGTCCCAGACTGTGGAAGATGGTCTTGCCAACTTTTATGAAATCCCACAGCCTGCAACTAAGATCATCATCGAGGCCGGAAAAAACGCTACCATCAAAATAAATCTGAAAAGATGAAGAGACAAGGTAAATAATAACGCCTTAAAGAATCTCGCAAATCATTAGCGACTGTTGGAAGTTTTTCTATTTCCCGACTGCTTGGAAGCAGTCTATTGTGTTTAGTATCCCTAAGCAGGGGCAAAATCCTGCAATTCCCGCGAGCTAGCGACCTAACAGACTACTCCCGTCTAAGTCTAAAGTCTTGGAGAAAACGATCCTCACCAGTTTCAAAGACTACTGTCTCACCAATGGCTTAACGCGGGAAGAACAGTTTGGCTTTCGAGCGGCCCACTCATGTCAGAAGCAGATATGGAGGCTCGTTGAAGATCTGAGCACCCCACTAAACCTTTCCAGGTATTGTGGCGTGGATTTTCTTGATGTCATTAAAGCTTTCGATCATGTGTGGCACGAGGGGCTAATCTACAAGATGATTAGAGACGGATTCCCTTCTGATTTGATTAATATGATGAGATCCTTTCTCAGCGACAGGTTCTATCAAGCCAAAGTTGGCGAAAACTTCTCCACGAAATCCGAAAATTGTAATCTATATTTCTATGTTGATGATATTGACATTATGACATGGGCACAACAGCCGGCTCACGTTATCGCTCGTCTGCAATACATTTTGAAGATGTTCGAAGACTGGTTTAACTGCTGGAAGCTGAAATAAAATAAAATAATAAAATAAAGCAATTCAAAGTACAGTGCTGATTACTTTTCAGCAACATAAATTATGATGAATACACTGCTTTATAATGAAATTGACCCACCAACAAGGAGTTATCCGACCTTATCTATATTTAGTGGGGGGGGGGGGGTAGTCTACCTCCGACTAGTAAACGATTAGATGAATACTCACGGTACATGACCATTTGGGTTGATATAGGGTGTCCGGGTGCCTGTATAGGCTCATCAGTTGACACCTGTGCGAGACCTTCCAGGCAGTAGGGAGGAAGCAACTGGCTCGTGAACGTACAATATTGTAATCCGCACAACGGTCTCAATGCCGCGACGATGACAACGACAACCGTTCACGCAATTAACGGACTTTGAACGAGGACGCTAGCGGACAGAACCATCAACCCGCGACAACTGCGCGACAACATCACTATTCCCGGTACTGCTCCAGTGTCAATATCGACAATAGCACGCCGATTACACGACGCGATAATGGCTGCCAGGCATCCATTGTTGTGTCTTCCTTTGACACCTGAGCACCTCGACGAATCCCGCTTTGTTTGGACACCAACGATAGATGCGGACGTGTGTGGCGCAGACCATTGGAACGTGCCAATGAACAATGCATGCGGTATCGTCATCATGGACCAACACCCGGGATCATGGTCTGGGGTGCCATTGGCTACGATACCAGAACGCCTTTATAGTCACCATCCAAGGCACCCTGACAGCAGCACGGTACGTAACAGAGATTCTGCAGCCCGTATTACTACCATTTCTGCACACCATACTTGGCGCAGTCTTTCAGCAGGAAAACGCCAGACCTCACACGGCAAATATGAGCATGGCATGTCTGCATGATGTCAAATGCCTGCCATGGTCCGCGAGGTCCCCAGTCCTATCGCCAATTGAGCGCTTGTGGGACACGGTGGGACGTCGTTTACGACCACCCCGGAATCTCCATGAACTGACACAGCAGGTTCACCAGGCCTGAGCAGACGTACCCCAAGATGACATTCGCCACCTGTATGATCACCTACACCTGCGGCTGGAACAATGCATCGCCGCTAGAGGTGGTGCCACAACGTACTGATGCCGCTCTGCGTTGGAAACCCTGTACAAACGAGTGCACGTCTTGGTTCTATAACGTAATAAAGGTGTGTTCAGATGTATCTCTTGCTGTATACCTACTTTTGGCTCATTCGGATAACTTCTTGTGGGTGGGGCAATTTCATTGCAAAGTTGTGTAAAATACAAATAACAAAAATTAATAATAGCAGATTTATCAGCAGTAGGAAGCGTGGAATGAAGCCGTATACGGCCGGATGCGGAATACGAAGAGGTATTGCCTCGGTAACACACACCAACATTCAGCTCACTGCAGCGCTCTTGAATCCACCCGAATGTGCTAAATTCTGGAAGAACGGACAGGATCTAGTTACCCTTCCACGAAGCGTGACGCAGCCTTGGTCACTTCTTCTGTGTTCGTTTCTGCAAGAAAATTGATGTTAAAATTAGAACTAGATATTCACTGGCAGTCGTGATTTATCGTAAAAGAGTCAATATCCATGAAACACAAATTTCCCAATCTTAGAAGAAACTTCGTTGAGGGTTATCAATACCCAAGTAATTTTTCAATAAATTAACAAGAGATCGCTGCAAACATTAAACGTGAACATTTATCTTTGCAGACCACTCTCTTATCCACAACCGATATATATCCTAGTTTCGTCTAACCAGAATATGGCATTAAAGCTCTAAATATCAAACCATCCTCTAAATATCCATTTAAGCCCAGAGGGAAGACTCCAATTAATTCTAATTGTTCCCTGATAAAGTTTGCCTCTGAAAATGTTAGCTTTAGAAATTGATAGTTCGGTATACTTAATATTGTCAAATAATTCCAGCTCGTGAAATTATTACTAATGTTCTTTAAAGCAGCAACTTCTTGGTTAAATAATAAAACATTACCCAGGAATCTTGAAATGCTTTCCAATCTCACGGCACTTGCTTCGCTGACGGGAACACACCCATTTACAAACTGAGGGAGGGCTCCACTCGCCGCTGAAGAAAAATCTGGCGTCTCGCTGTTAAATAGGAAATATAGTTAGCATTAACGACAATTTTTTTCCATGAAATATTACAGTCTGGAATTTCTGAGCTGTCCAACACGCTAGACGCAGCTCTGATAGGCACGGAGGGAAAATCCACATTCCCTTGAGAAACGCTCGCTGCTAAGCCTATTTTTTCTCCCCTATATTCTAACGGTTCGAAGAAGCTGCCTGTCGTGCGACTCTCATACGACCGATTCCGTCACCTCGCCGCATAGCTCAGAAGTACCTTGCAGACATTTCCACGTGAGCTACCCCACGGCCTATATTTCATCCGATTTCCACCAGATCCAGGGTCCCTCTGTCGTCTTTCGCTGATTCTTGCCTCGTTCGCCTCGCCGGCCAAACCACTCGATGAAAGGGGTGAGCATGAACTCGAGTAATATTTCTTGTTCCAGAAAAACCGCGTTCTAAAACCTCTGTGTGGATGTCCGTCTCTGGGGAACAGCTGGAAATGTTGTCTTTATCATTAAAATCACAGTATTCGTCCATTCATCGTTGTTGTACAGAATGCATATATTATCAACACACATGCAGCAAAAATGGCAACATTAAGAAGATCAATTCTCAACATGTCTATATATTTTAGATGTCTGAAGCAGCTGTTTAGCAAAGCAAATGCATTTTCAACTTTAACTCCTGTGGAACTTTAAAGTACAGTTGGCAAGAAAAGTACTTAACAACCTTGCAAGGTGGCTAGATTCTTTTGTAGCCGACTGCACATTAAAAATCTTCTGCCACTGGGTTAGACTTTATTATCTTCTATTATCTTTAAAAGGAACAATAACATTACTATATCCATATGCAGAATCGCCAAGAAGATGGAATTCATTAGGCATTGCATCAGAACAATGTAGTTTTCGAGGACGCCAGATTTAAACAATATTTTTGAATCATGATATGATCCTGGGCACCCGACATAGCAATCAATAAATTTCACATACACCTTGTAACACAACAGAGTGGAAACCTTTCCTGTTGACATATGATCCAGGGCTGTCCACTGGTGCTTTAACTGGTATGTGGGAACCATCAATGCAACCAACTACGTTTGGAAAACCTTTCAATTCCTTGAAACCCTCCGCGATAATGTTTATTTCTTCTAAGGTAGGCCATCTTATAAAGTTGCTGCCCATCCTGATCTTTAAAGTTTATTCTCCTTTACCTTAGATCTACAGAGGTTGAGTCAAAAGCAGTGGCAGATCACCGCGCAAACTTTTAAATGGGCACCAGACAGGAACCACTCATTGCTAATCTTCAAAGAAGAATCCATCATGCTCGATGGTCTTCATCCAACGATCAGCCAGTTGGCGGATGCCCTCGCGCAACCACTCCTCCAGTTTCTGGGCGAAAAATTCACGCATGACGTCTTCAACCTCACTAACATTGGCGAAGCGCCGTCCACGCAGGAAGTGCGCCAAGGACTGGAAGAGATGGTAGTCGAAAGGTGCTAGGTCGGGACTGTGTGCTGGATGTGGCAGAACCTCGATTTTATCCAGCAGCTGACGACACACCTTCACCCATTGTTGTGCTTACGCGGTTGCCAGCTCGTGGGGCACAACTCGGCAGCTCCTGTTGACCTTTCCCATGGCGTGCTGATGTCGAACCACACTCGATTGTGATGTCCCGATGCCCACCGCTAGTCCACGGGTGGTGCTGCCTGGGTTGGCTTCCACTTGTTGCCATAGGGCTGCGTCGTCCACTTGTTTGGGTTTTCCGCTCCTTGGCGCATCTTCCTGGCCCATTCTCCAGACGAAAAGCAGGAGAACCACACGTCGTGCTGTCCGTTCATTGGTCACACCCTGACCTTCCACCCTGCAAATTTCGGCGGCTGCTGCTCGCGCACTGGTCCTCTTTTTCCAATAGTGACGAAGGAGCCCGCGTATCACCAATTTTTCTGCCATATTTTTACATTGGCTGACGCAGGTGGCACAATGTCTATGACATTCAAATTCGTACAGACGTTTCTTCCCACTCTTTTCTCTTAATAAACTGCGATATACCCTTGTGGTAAATGGTCTTCGCCCAGAATTCGTCAAAATCTAACCCCCAATTCCGAGTCGGCCACTACTTTTGACTCAACCTCTGTATTGCTAGTCGTTTTTAAGTTGGAGAAAGCACCTTATGGCAGTGCTTCGAAAGGGTTGTCTGTGTTCTGCAAGGCAGTATGCCTTCATTTGTGGATCGACTTTTTGGAATGAATAATTAAAAGGTCTTAAAAGGCAACATTTCCGCATCGTAAGTTTCGGAACTATCTAACAAAGTCACGACTATGAGCACTAGTTTTTTCTGCTGGAACAGACAACTGTCCACCACCAGAGTTAGTGATCTCTGAGCCCAATTGTATTAACAACCTTATCCACTGCAGTCCTTGTGAGCCTAAAATGTATCCTATAAACAAAACAAAATTACAAAATCTTGTTAAAATAATACTACTATTTAATGTATTAAAAATATTATTTAATAATACTTTAAAGTAATATTTTGTTTTAAAATAAAATAATTCTTGGAGAGATGCTTACCTAAACGTTTCATCAGAAAAGCGAGTTAGGCTATAACATCCTTCCAATCTTCTATATACAGGGTGTTTTTGAATTGAGTACAGATTTTTTGGGAGATGTTAGAAGAGGTCCTTAGAAGTATTTTTTGTCATATGAACATGGGGTCCCCGCAGCTCCGTTTACTTACAATACTGCATTGAACAATCAAATGACACCGGGACGCAGTGTGCGTTGGTAGGCCTAGATTATTTTATTTTTAACAATTAACACAAGCAATCTACTGTAATAACTTTTAAAGTAATTGTTTGCAAAGAAATTTCAAGGTGCACGTGCTTGTTTGTTGGATTGGTCGTGGCGGAGCAGTTGTTTGGCCACCGAGATCGCCAGATCTCACACCGATGGATTTTTTTCAATGTTGTACTCCGAACCCTAGATACCGAAGAAGAATTGGCGGATCGTGTTGTCGCGGCAGCAGGTGACGTCAGCGACCGTGCAAATCAATTGTTTCCACGCGTACATCAATTCATCATAAGGCGTTGCGAATTGTGCTATGAAGCAAATGGCGGTCATTTCGAACAATTATTGTATAAATTGTGGCTGTTTTTATTGACTTATATAAGGCTTTTGTTCTAGTCTTAGTTGATAGATTAATTGGCAAACTAGCTCAGTAATATGGTATACGTGAGCCTCCTTTGTTATGGTTGAGATCATTTTTGACTGAACGGGTTTACTTTTTAAAATTGTTTGATATATTTTCCACTTCGATAACACGTAGTGTTGGGGTTCCTCGGGACTCGATTCTTTCGCCATTACTATTTTCTTTATTTGTTAACGATATAGTTTACCATATTCAACCTCGTACTTCCTTCAAGCTATTATTTTACGCGGATGATGTCACTTTTATTCGTGCATGTTCTGAGTTATATGATCTGATATTACTTTTAAATGCTGCTCTAACCGATTTACATATCTGGTCTGTTAATAACCATTATTTTGTTAATATTGATAAAACCAAGGCGATGATCTTCTATCAACGCAATAAAATGGGTGTCCGTTTATATTTTAATAACCATAGGCTCAGCACGGTCTTGGCATTTACTTACTTAGGAATGACGATAACAAGCGACATTACGTGAAACCTTCACGTTGATTTGTTAATCGTCATCTCTCGTTTGCGTTTTTTACCCAAGAAAATTATTCTCCAACTATATTTTGCTTGGATCCACTATCATCTTTGCTATAGTATTTTGTTTTGGGGGTATTCTTCTTCCTGTAATTTATTTCGTGTCTTTAAATTGCAGAATTTTTTTTTGCGGATTTACTAAGGTCTGCCAAAAACTCCTTCTGTCACTTCTATATTTGCCGAGCTGAACATCCCCACTGTTTTTTCATTTGTACTTTTCGCGTGTGTGTTTCTTTTCAAGTGTTGCAACTCTATGCTATCTGTTTCGCCGACAATTGAATTGTCTGCTAATGCTATCAGTCAAAAGTATTTTACCAGAACCACTGGTTCAGTTATTCCGCCGTTAACAACGTAATTACCAGCGTCGTTGTTTAACAAGTTTACCACCTAACCTTTCCCTTTGTCACCTGACTTTCGAATACGAGTTGTCAATCGTGAGGATTAACTTCCTATTTACTATTTAGGTTTTTTAAGGTTTGTTTGTTGTATTTATTTTTTACTTGGCTTTAGTTTTGAATGTTTACGTTTCTTGTTGATTTGTTTTTACGAATTTAATTTGTCAGTTTTTGTTTAATGTTATTCGTTGTCATGTATTTGTATCCTGGGGGACACTCAATGGACTAATTTTCTGTTTCGACCATACTGGCTGTTGGGGGTACACCTTGCTATGCTTATTTGAAATAAAAAAAATAAAAAAAAATTGAAAGAATCCTTTTCTCCTAAAATTTTTATAAGTATAAATCTTCCGTATACAACACCTACGCCCAATTTAGTTGATGCGCGTTAAAACTCCAGCCAACCAACCAACCACCTCTATCCTCCGTGGGAACTATCTTGACATGATGGAGGGGGCTTGAGTGCCTCGTGATGCTAAGGGTAGGGCCATCTAGGCCAGACAGGCCTCAACTGGGAGGTCAGAGTAAAAGTATCCGCTCGGTTATGGGCCCGCCCAGGGAACCAGTGCCCGAGGGTTAATGAGATAAAGGAGATAAAGATTTTTGCGGCTCAAACCACGATACAAAATTTATAGTAATGGACAACAACTCTAAAATGGGAAATGGAAAAAATGAAAAACTCGGAAGCCTAACTGGCTCTAAGATTACATACAGTACTGAGTGGTGGATATACAAATCTAAACAGGGTGAGTCAGAAGTCGAAGTACATCCTGTTTTTTCAAAAACCTTGCAGGTATTGGGAAATCTGAATACAGTAAACTCCGTGTAATTCGAATTCAAACGGATCAACAAAAAGTTCGAATTAGGCGATAATTCGAATTATGCGATATTGGTCACACTAACCTAAAAACTATGTGTTTTGGATTATGGGTAATCAGTAATTATATGTACATGTAGTGAAAAAAAGCAATGAAAAGAAACATTTGAACTGGCTAAATTAATAATGAATAGAATAAAATAATGAATAAAATAAAAAATTATTACGTACTGGCTAGATTTTAAGCTATCGAAATGAAAAACAAAGTTAATTGAGACAGAAGATAAACCTAAAAACTATGAAAACTACATGTATTTACAATTCTGAAGTCTTCAAAAAATGTACTTTACTCCTGGTGACGTCTATGTGTGTTCTGATTGAGTCCTTATGATATTGAGCACAACGACAATCGACAATCGAACAGTGAAGTGTACATTTTTTCAGATGGGACGAAAGCAGCGCTTTCACAAAGCTCATCGAACCAGAATAAATTCCAAACGAAATACACTGAGGTAGTCAAGAAGCCTAACCAACCCAAGCGGTCTTCCATATTATACAAAAAAGAAAATAAGATTGACGATTATCAGAAACAAAATAAGAACGAAATAAAAGAACAACGAGAAAGAAGATTATCACATCTTCCAGTAGTCCGGGAAAGAAACGTTGCTGAGAGTCTTCAAAGTTGATGTCAAGAATGTGCCTCGGTGTTCGATGTTTCATATGCTACTTCATATCCATTGAGTTCTTCAGTATTCCAGTCACTAGGACATTGTCATGAATCTTCATCTTCTGCACCATAATCAAAAGGAGATCCTGTATAAGCTTTCCGATGTGAACCATATCTAAATCCGAGTGGATGGATTAGTTTTTCACAGTCCTTCTGTCAAGCTGGGCAATGGTCCTCAGGGTAACATTCTGTAATGACTGTAGCTCACTCCATCAGCTTCTACAGATAGTCGCCCACGCAGGCATGCTATACAGGAGTATGGTCCGAATAATCGACTTGTACAGAAGTAACTTATTGTCGATGCTGAGGGCGCTGTTGCGGCCCAGGAGAGCTATGAGAGTGTACTTAGCCCTCTTCGCTTTGTTCAGAGCGTAGGTCACGTGACGATTCCGAGAGTCTTGAGTTCATGATAACGCCAAGGTATTTGTAATTGTCTACCCAGTCCAGTTTCTTATTGAAAAGAACAAGAGAATCTGGGGGAAGCTTGACATTTCTGTTGAAGTACATAGCCTTGCACTTTCCGAAATTAAGGTTCAGCTTCCAGCAGTTAAACCAGTCTTCGAACTTCTTCAAGGCGTGCTCCAGACGACTGATAACGTGAGCCAGCTTGTGTACCCATGTCATAATGGCAGTATCATCAGCATAGAAATATAGATTACAATTTTTAGGGTTTAGGAAATCATGCACAAAATAATTAAATAGCACGGGCCCGAGGACAGAACCTTGAGGGACACCGGCCTTTACAACACGGGGAGTGGATAGATTTTCACCAAATTTAGCTTAGCATGACCTGTCAGTGAGAACGGATTTCACCATCAAAATCAAATCAGGAGGAAACCCGTCTCTAATCGTCTTGTAGACAAGGCCCCCATGCCACACTTGGTCAAAAGCTTTACTGACATCGAGGAATACCACTCCTCAGTACTTGCAAAGGCTCAAGAGGCTGCATAGGTCTTCCACGAGCCTCCATATCTGCATCTGACAAGTGTGGGCGGCACGAAAGCCAAACTGATCTTTCCGAAAAAGATCATTGGCGAGACAGTGGTCTTGGAATCTCACGAGGATCGTTTTCTCCAAAACTTTAGACACTGAGGGGAGCAGACTAATAGGTCGATAGCTCGAGGGAATTGCTGGATTTTGTCCCTGCTTGGGGATACTCAAAACAATAGATTGTTTCCAAGATACAGGGAAGTAAGAAAATTTCCAGCAGTCGCTAATGATATTGGTGAGAAAGTCGATAAAGTTCTTGGGGAGATTCATAAGGGCGTTATTGCTCACCTGGTCTCTTCCTGGAGCCTTCTTCTTTTTCAGTTTACTTATGATGGTGGCGATCTCTCCGGCCTGGTTGTTCTTCGTTAAATGCTGCAGGACTTCATCAAAGTTGACAATACCTTCTTCCACACGCTGAGACATGATTTGGCTCTCGGGCTTATCGTTGATAGGAGTAACAAACTGCATTTCCAGTGAATCTGCAATGACTTGGGCCTTGTCCTGATCAGTTTGGACATAGTCACCTTGTGGAGTACGTAGTGGAGGAAGCGTATCATTCTTCCTCTTCTGTAAAGTGTGACCATACTCCAAATGGCGCACTAGCGCGAAGCTCTGACCATACTCCATATTCCATCTAGCGTCGCGAAGCTCTTTTATATCCACTAGCCTGTTATACTTGGTTTTGAGCCAAGGTTCACGATAGCGTTGCCATAGTCTACGAGTCCTGTTTCTTTCAGAAATTAGGCGTTGGATTCCAGGAGTGAGTTGGATTCGATGAGGACGTTTATTCTCTGATGGATAGTGACTAGCTTCTATGGCACTGTTAATACATCTGGTGATGTCCTCAACATGTTGATCGATATCCTCTATACAGTATGCAACGTCGGGATGACAGCCATAGTCCTTAAGAATATCTTTGTAGAGCTTCCAGTCTTGATGATGTACGAGTTCTTCTCTGAAATTTATGTCGACATTGTCAAAGTTCAACGCCACAGGCTTATGGTCAGAAGAAAAGTTATCAATTGTGAAGATATTTTATGGGTTGAAGAAACCCTTCAAGAGCGAGATGTCCAAAACGTCACTAGTAGGGGAGTCGTCGTAGTAAGTGTCCGCCTCAGGTCCAGCAGCGATGATATCATCTTTTCCTTGTATGTACCTATAGAGAATCATGCCGTTGTAATTCTGCGTTCTGGAGTTCCAGCTTGGGTGTTTGGCAATTAGGTCACCGGTCAAGACGACTGGAGTGTCACCACTGAAGATTTCATTAAGCTCGCTATCATCAAGATAATGTTTAGGTGAATTGTAGAGCACCACGAACTTCACTTCACCACAGGAGACATCATTGATAATGATGGAGGCCGATTCCATACCTGCATAAGACTTGGTGACTAATTCTTGGCGTTTAATTCCCTTCTTAATGATGATCGCAGCGCCCCCAGAAGCACATCTTGCAGCATTTGAAGCCATTCGATCCTTACGGTACACACAATAGCCAGGTAGCTTGAAGTCTTGGCTTGGCTTGAGGTGCGTCTCACAGAGGAAAGCAACGTCGATTTCTTGCCTTATCAGAAAATTGTGAAACTCGATACGCTTACGGAGAATCCCCCTAGCGTTCCGTATCACGCACCGAAGTTCACCTTTGTTGATTACAGTATAACGTTGTGCAGCCCACAAATATTAGTTGGTCGTAAGGAGCCCACTCAAGTGTGGGTAACTTTTGCCTAGATTAGAAAACAGATGAAAGTACGTCCTAATTGCTTATACATACCTGGTAGGTCGTTGATGTTGAGGCCTTTATCTTCCGGCTTAGACACAGCGGCAGCATAGGATTTGTCTGCTGTCACTTTGAACCTGGGAGTATTTTGGACATTCCGTGTAGCTTGAAGTGTGCTGTCCACCACATCTGATGCATTTTAGGGGGTCTTGTCCTTTAATCTTGGGGAAACTCTAGGCTGGTGCCCCGCTGCGCATTTGTTGCAACGAGGATCTTCTGTGCAGCCCATTGCTACGTGTCCGAAGAGCAGGCAATTGTAGCATTGTCGTGGCTTCTTGTTCCCTCGAAAGGCCTCCACTAGCACTGCTAGCGGCCCAATACGTGTGATGTTCTTCAATGACTGGTTGTGTTCGGTGTTCGGGTGCAGAACGAAAACCATCGACCGGCATATCAATGGATCCTTTGGCTTTCCTCAATCGAATTACCTTTTCCAGGAAGTAGTTGGCTCTTTTTAGGTCTTCTTGGAAGTCATCCAGATCATAGGTAACATCAACCTTTCGAATAATGAACTTAAGAACCTTTTCTGATTTCAGTTGATGATGCTGACTTTTTAGAATATTTTCAGACTTAATTCCAGAGACTAACCTGTTGTGAGTTTCTTCGTCTTCACATTTAACTTTGACGGTTTCAGGTCTGCCTGTATGAACGGTGATCTTTTCCACTGGAACATGCTTCTCGAGCTCAGTTAAAATAGTCTTAAACGGGACGCCATGAATCCGCACGAAAATCGGCGGTACATACCTCTTCGTGATCCTATGGTCTTCATTAGCCGAGCGACCTTGTCCATTCTTCAGATTCCTCATTTTAGACGCGCTGACGACTTCTTCTTTTACTCTGGAGACGGTCTTTAGGTTATCGATCCTCGTGCCTTTTCTGAATTTTTTATTAGCAACACCAATCCAGGGACTACCATCCACTTCTTCATCGGTTCCATCAGAGTGACTTCTCTTATAGCCACCGTTTGTCGAGCAGTCACTATTTTCAATTATATCCATAGACTTCATACTTTCAGCACAGGAAATAGATTTAAAAACATTAATTATCTTGCTGATATTAACCGGCATATCTTCCGTGGAGTTCCCTGCCTTCGGAGTCCCGGAGCATTTCCTAAATGCTTCTTTAAGTTCACCTATCTTGTTAATAACATCTCTACGAGAGTCTTGAATTTCCTTGTTGATACCTTCGAACTTCTCCTCAAAACTTTTGTGTAGGGATTCGACTTTTTCCTCCAGTGCACTATACTTAGCGTTTATTTCATCCTGGAGAGCTTCTAACATTTCGATGAACACTAGTTCAAATGCAGCAAACCTAGCATCCAAACACTAGATGGTAGGCCTTTTCGCAGGACACAGTTTTACCATCCGCCACTAGCAAAGGCTCTTTAGCCGACTTCAACGTAGTTAATTTGGACGAAGCCATCATATATAATTGTATAGAACCGGAGGGGGGGAGAGTAACCTCGCAGCTAGGTGTGTGCTAAAGAAGCCTTCCTAAGAAGGACACACTTAGCTTTAAGAAAAAAGAACAAGTCAGGTTTGCGAGAAAGTAAATTCTACGCCAGGGACCCAGAAAGATAATGAGCGTCTTGATGTACTGGTTTACGGGAATATTAATTCCAACGCCAGGGACCAGCACATAAGACTTAACAGAAGGTGAATATCGCCCTGAAAAGGGCGCACCGTAAAATGATAGTAATGAGATGACACCTGAAAAGAGTAGAGGTGATACCTTGAAGAGCTAGTCCGTTTGGATCCTGTGTCCTATCCTTGGATCAGTCCTGTCCTTCCTCCCGCTCAGTCCTGCACAGATTGATATGACCGATCATTGAGCAAACCCGACAATCGAACAGCGCAGGGAAGAAAAACAAAACGAGCTGTCCGGAAGCTATGCTTCCACTGCCAAACTCGTCCAGTATTTTAGCCAAAAGAAATACGATGAATTAGGAAAGAAGCCAGATGAACCTGGTTAAGTCATCCAGAGGATACGGAGAAGTCCTTTCCTAACAGGACGATAAAGTTGATTGTTGATTGACGATAGGACGTGAAAGAGCTAGGTGATCCAGTAGGGTGGAAAGATGGCCTTTTTGATGTCATCGAAGTTGACGTCCAGGATGTGACGAGGCCTGCGATGCCTGAGGGAACTTCTAAAGGTGAGCTGGTGATTCAGTATATCTGCAACCAGTGGATTAGGATGGTCCTTCATCTTCGGAAGCAGCTTCTTCAGCGAGTCCTTGACGTGGTTTCCAATAGTAGGTATACCAAAATTTCAGCAATGGAAGTATTAGTTGCTATTCTCCTGTCTAGTTGGGCAATGGTCCTCAGGGTGACGTTTTGGAATATTTGTAGGTCCTTCCATCTGGATTTGCAGGTTGTAGCCCAGGCAGGCATACCGTACAGAAGAATGGTTCCGATTACTATTTTATATAGCAAAAGTTTGCTGTCCACTCCAAGCGAACTGTTACGTCCCAGAAGGGCAACCAGATTAAACTTTGCCTTCTTGGCGTTGTTGATAGCATAAGAGAGATGGTCGCCCCAATTTAGCTTGGCATCTATCACAACTCCGAGGTATTAATAGTTTTTTACGCACTCGAGCTCCTTGCCAGATAGCAAGATTGGCTTCGGGGGTTTTCTAAGTTTTTTGGTAACGAACATGGCTTTGAATTTATCAACGTTTAGGTTTAACCTCCACTTAGCACGGCATTTTATAACCGAGATATGACATGAGCGGGATTTCGGGCACAAGTCATGATGGACACATCGTTACAGTCATGATGTAAAAGTTGGGAAGTCGTGAATGAAGAAGTTAAACAATGCAGGACCCAGGACAGAGCCTTGGGAACACCAGCCTTGATGTCACAAGGGTTAGACATGGAGCAGCCAACCATGACACGAAAAGTCCTGTTCGACAGAAAGGAATTAATCAAAGCAATCAGCTCATCAGGAAACCCACAAGTAATCATCTTGTATCTCAGGCCGTTATGCCAGACCTGATCAAAAGCTTTCCGGACATCTAAACAGATAAGACAACCGTATTTGGCGCAATTAAGGGGAGTGTTTAGATCAGCAACAAGCCTCCAAAGCTGTAGTTGGCAAGAGTGACCCGGGCGAAACCCGAATTGCTCCTCACGGACAAGATTATTGGCCACGCAGAAAGCGTTAAACCTCCTTAGAATGACACGTTCAAGGACTTTTGACATCATAGGTAGTAAGCTTATGGGCCTGTAGCTGACAGCGAGGGCAGGGTTTAGACCAGGCTTTGGTATCGTAATGATGACTGACTCCTGCCACTTGTCAGGGAAGTATCCATGTCTCCAGCAGTCATTTATGACCCTGGTAACAATCAAGATGGCACTAGGAGGCAAAGTTCTTAAGGGCACTGTTTGTGATAGAATCCATACCTGCTGCTTTCCTGCTTTTAAGATGCTTTATGACGTCGGAGATTTCATTTGTCCTAATAATTTCCTCATGCGTAGGAACACTCTGGGATGGTTCATAGGAGATACACACATCGTCGACAAGTTGAATATTTGAGCGACTATCGGGGCTTTCTTCACATGGTGTGGTAAACTGTTTTTCCAGGGAGTCGGCGATCAGTTGAGCTTTATCACAATCACTGGTGACAACATCACCACATATAGTAAGCAGTGGCGGCAAGTTGATGGGTCTGCTTCCTTTTAAGGCCCTTACAGTACCCCAGAGTGAGTTGTCCTGGACTGACAAGGATTTAAGTTTTTCGCTCCACCGTTGACTTCGTAGAGCTTTAACCTCTTCCTGGACCTTGTGATAAAGCCTGTTGTACTTTGGTTGGAGCATAACCACTCATTTATCTGCTTATATTTACTTAAAGCACCAATGGAAAGCTAGCGCCAAATCTCGAAAGCGGATTGGCTACTGTATCCAGTCAGGCTTCTGGATAATCAGCCAATTATATTTTTACAGTAAACTCCGCATGTAGTAGCACAGTGCTTCTTCAGATCAATCTGGGAATTAGTCACAAATTATTTTCGGAGTAACTATGGCGTTCGAATTAGGCGATGAAAAATACATTAGTTTGTAATAAATGTACTTGATGATTGATTCGAATTGGGCGATAATTCGAATTATGCGGCATTATTTTACATTAAGTTTAAAGGATTTCAAACGTTCCTTGCAATTTATACGAATTAAGCGATAATTCGAATTAGGTGGATTCGAATTACACGGAGTTTACTGTAAACCAGTAAGGTATGGGTGAGGTGGTCTATCTTTTACGGTATGTACCAGCTATCTTGAAATCGGCCTTCTTGAATCTAAGTCAATTTTTTTAAATGGAAAGGGGGTCGTGTGATACATCAAATAACATCATCATTTTCTGACAATTTCATTCCTGTAACAGATTTGAAGTAGCAGTTATGGTTCAAAAGTTACAACACATTTTGTTTGGAATTACAGGCTGGACTGTTCTCCATAAAGGACAGTCATTTAATGTGTTCAACGTAGGGTCCCTCTTGGCCAAGGCACATTTGAAGCTTTGAATTTAATCGTCATGCATTCGCAGAAGGATTTCCGCAGAAATGCTGGCACACGCTTCTTCAATGCGTTGCTGGAGATGGTGTCTGTTTCTGATTTTCTCTGCATATACGAGTTGCTTTAAATGACACCACAGATTAAAGTCAAGTGGTGTGAGAACAGGTGATCTGTCTGGGTCATCCTCTGCTAGGTGAATCTTGAATGGATGCCATTGATGAACAAGAAGGATTCGTACGATCGATGACTGGCTGATTCCAGATTCAGCTGACAAATGTCGTATGCTGCATTGTGTGACGAAGGACGTCAAAACCATTATTGAGGTTGTCTCGTCAGTAGCACTTATTGGACGGCCACTCCGTGCCTTGTCAACCACAGTCCCAGTTTCTCGGAATTTCTTTATTAAGCACCTGATAGTGTTGTGTGAAATTGGAGGTCTTTCTGGGTGCTGGTTGTTAAAATCTGCAGCTATGACACGGAAACTTCGTTCTCCAGACATCAAAATGGCCTCAATTCTCTTCTCCGTGGTCAAAGCCATCTTCAGTGGCCTGCTACAAACTGAAACAAAATGTGTTTTAACTTTTGAATCATAACTGCTACTTCAAATCTGTTTACAGGAATGAAATTGTCAGAAATTGTTGATGTTATTTGATATATCACACGAACCCCATTCCATTTAAAAAAAATTGACTTAGATTCAAGGTGGCCGATTTCAAGACGGCAGCCTTGTTCGGTCAATACCGTAAAAGATAGACAACCTCACCCAGACTTCAGACGCTACGAAAACGCCGTTGACGATTTTAAATCGTGGACAGCCGCCGTTGTCACCACGGCGCCCATTTCGATACGGCGCGGTTTTCTGCCGTTCACGGCATTAAAAGTTCATGAGATAAACAAGCACGTTCAGACATGATGGCCGCGGTTCAGGCCGCGGTTTTTATTTCTGTTGGGTGTCACTAAAAGATGAGTAACCTAAAAAAATAAAGGCGTAGACAATAGGCGGTTAGGAAAAGAGGAGATTACAGGATACCCAGGTGCCATTGTGTGTGTGTGGAAACCACAGAGAAAAGAAATAACAAGCAGCAAGAGACAACCAACAGGCAGCAACCGGCCAGAGTTAAGAATGACTAGACTAGGGGTAAAGACATTAGAATTGTATTAATTAATGAACGTTTATCATTGAATGTAATCTTAATTTGTATCTTGTTATCAATAAAGTTTTGCGCTACAGAAGACATTGAATTACTAATAATGAACCCATCTCTTCTTCACTCGAGAACGCTTCTTTTTAGATACAAATAGTACAAGCACAGAAGCTTCTCTTGATTTTGCATAGCGGCAAGAATGAAATTGGCGGGATGTAGAGAACCGTGCCAATGACTTGTGTATACGGCGCCGTGCCGGATACGGCGAACGGCGAAATCCGGAGCGTCTAAAACGGGCCTTTACGTATTTTGCTTGATCCGTCCGTCATGAAGCGACAATGCATGAGCAACAATATGCGCGGACCAACAATATATTTCTCAAGAGGGGCAAAGTTTCTGCTACAATAGGCAAAGTTTCTGCGAGTTAAATTAAAATCAAATTTAGATTTCGACTGTAATACCCGCCCAGACTACAAAGTTAAGCTAACTTAACGTGCTTAAGCTTGCCTAAACAATAGTGCAAACAAAGCTGGCCTATCATATGCTAGCTCATGTTTCACATAAGCTAGCTTAGCTAGGCCAGTTTCTTAAGCTAGGTTAGCGCGTTGAGCTAGTGCGATGTTGCGTCTTGGGTACCCACCTGTTGAAAACCAAGTTACAGAACAGATGACGCTGTCCAGCCATGAACTTTAGATTCCGTTTTTACCCCTTCCCCCCAAGAATTGTAAAGTGGCCTGGGTCCACTCGTGGGCTCATGTTACTCTCTCAACCCTGGAATTTTGCCCCCCTTTTGTAAAACCAGTTGTTGCCTTAACTCCATAAGAAAAGTATGTAACAGATTCACTCAATAGTTTATAAATTAGTTTTAACTTTTAGAACTGTTTTTCGTGTGGTTATTTAAATGCATTTAACATCAGCATTTTCCACATGAAATGGTGCCGAAACCCGGGAAATTAAATTAGCAAGGAATTTTAATTAGTGAAGTGACAGTGGAAGTGTTGTGCAAGAAACAGTAGACGGAGATAATCCTAACCAAGATGGAAGAAAGAAACAAGAAGAAGAGGGAATTCATCCGCTCTGCAGTGACCAAGATCCACAGCCATGTATGTAGCTTCACTAAAGAAGAAAAAGAAGACATCGTACTATTACATGAAACCTCGGCCCAACTCGAAATGAAACGAGAGCAACTAAAGAAACTCGACGCAGAACTGGAGCAGGAAATCGATGACAACGCATTGGAAGTGGAATTCAACACGGTATCAGAATATGACGATAAGATGACACAAGCAAAGGTCAGGTTAGAATATTTTATTCGTTTATATGAAGAAAATAAGGAACTGAGTTTAAGAAATGTAAGTCCAAATTATCAAGAAGAAAGCCCAAGGCGGGAAAATGAGAGTAATGACGCTGAAGGTGACGTCAGGCATATGACGACACAACAATCTTCAGCGGTTCGAGAGCCCACCCAAGATACAGAACGCTTGTCTCCCTCGCCCCAAATACAAGAAATTAATCAAAATATTTATAACATAAGAAACGACTTACCCACTAGTATCAATTCGAACTTTAGACAAATTAATATAAGATTACCAAAATTAGATATAAGTAAATTTAATGGAGAATTGTCGAAATGGGGTGAATTCTGGAATCAATTTAATGTGAGTATACACAGCAATGACAATCTAGCTATTACTGATAAGTTTGTTTATTTGCAAGGTGAAGCCGCGAGAGTCATTGAAAGGTATCCTGTTTCAGAAGAGCATTATAACGATGCTGTAGAGATTTTAAAAAATAGATTCGGAAGAAAAGAAATGTAAATTCAAACCCATATGAATGAAATCTTAAATGTGAAGCCCGTAAGAAGCGTGAAAGACGTCAGGCCGTTAAGAGAATTGCACGACAGATGCCGAAGGCATCTGCGAAGCCTTGAAGCACTAGGGATAGCAACTAAAGATTATGGCCCCCTTCTAGGTCCCTTATTATCAAAAACTCTGCCTATAGAAATGGTGTTAGAATTAAACAGAAAAATGGGTGGAAGTGAGAACAACAACCATGAATATTACTAGTCTATTAGATTGTATGGAAAACGAAATCTCGAGTAGAGAAAGAGCAGAACTCATGCCCAATTAAGAGAAGACGCTAATGGCACTACCCATAATAATGCTGATATTAAAACGGAGTATCACAGGCAGAGCAAAATCCCAGCAAAATGAAATTAATCACTATTTGTTTTGTGCGGAATACCATTCAAGCGCAAAATGCACGATCTCGGAAAATGAGAAAGTAGAAATTTTTAGAAGGAGTGGAAAATGTTTTAATTGCACGGAAAGAAATCACCTCGTCAAAAATTCTCCCAAAACAAGAATAAGATGCACTAAATGTTCGTTTAGACACAATCTTATATTTGCATGTAAGAATAATGGCAAGATAGAACGAGAAGTAAAGGTTAACACTACAGTAAACAATTCCTTTACAAATCAAATAGCGCTGCAAGTAGTTACCGCCAAAACTCCAACTAGATCAGGATTTTATGAAGTAAATTGTCTTTTGGATAGCGGGAGCCAGCGAACCTTTGTCTCAGAAAGATTAGCAAGCCGATTGAAATTGAAAACAGCTGGCTTCGAAACGTTAAGTGTGAGACCATTTGGAGAACGAGAGGCGGAAATCAAAACATATATAAGGGTCAGAATAACATTAGAAAACGTAGAAGAGACCGCAACACCAATTACAATAGAGGCTATAGATGCTCCATATATCACAGCAACCAGCATGCCAGAGCCTACTCCAGAGATACCAAGGGCAGTAGAGACAAAAAGAATAAAATTACCAGCGAGTAATAGAGGGATAAACCATTAAGGAATGACATAACCAAGTCCCGAGAGGTTAAACGAAACCATTCGCGGAACTATATTTTTAACGTTGTTAACATTGTAAATTTCTAATGGACCATCATAAAGATACCATTACACCAAGTACCTTTGAACTAATTTCGACTATCATTAATTTTACGATTTATTCATTCATGACACACCATTCCAAGTTGTTAGATATATCACATGCCATATTTTAGCATTGAAAGTTCCAATGAACTACAATAGATCCACTATACCAGGTTCCTTGAAACCAATTTCGACTATCATTAATTTTACGTTATATTCATTCATGACACATCATTCCAAGTCCTTTGATTTATACATGCCGTATTTTAACATTGAAATTCCAATGAACCATGATGGTTCCACTAACCAGGTTTCTAGAAACCAATTTGGACTATCATTAATTTTACGTTATATGCATTCATGACACATCATTCCAAGTTGTTTGATATATTACATGTCATATTTTAGAATTGAAGTTTTTAATGAACCATGATGGTTCCACTAACTCAGGTGTCTTTGAACCAATTTCCCCTATCAATAATTTTACATTATATTCATTCATGATACACCATCCGAATTTGTTTGATATATTACATGCAATATCTTATCATTGAAAATTTTTCAGGATGTCATAAGCGTACCATTAGAGCACGTGCCGTTGATTCGATATCAACCATTTTAAAAAATGGTTCATTTCTTAAACGATATTTATCAAATGATATATACAAAACGTCGTTACAATTTGTTTGATATATTACTTAATATATCTCTCCATTGAAAAATGCCAGGTGGAGTCATGAAGGTACCATTTGTGCATGTGCTATTGAACCGATTTAGATAATATTTGTGATAGATTCGTGCCATGTACTATATTCATCGACTGACGAAAATAGTAATGAATAACTGCTTCTATTTCGTCATTACGATTTGTTTGATATATTACTCAATATATCTTCCCATTGAAAATTGCTAGGCGGGAAAATAGAGGTACCATTTTTGCACGTGCCAATGAACCGATTTAGATACTATTTGTGACTGGTTAGTGCCATGAATCATATTCATCGACTGACGAAAACAGATTTTGAAAATATTTCATAGCCTCGGAGGAGTTAGAGTTACAGACAGACACGTTTCCACACACTGATAGCATAAAGCATCTTTTGGTACTTAATAAACCATTAAAGAATGACATAACCAAGTACCGAAAGGTTAAACTAAACCATTCGCGGAACCGTATTTTAAAATCGCCCTATGTTATTGATATTGTAAGTTTCTAATGGACTATAATGATTAACTACGTACCTTTGAACCAATTAGGATTATCATTAATTTTACGTTATCATCATTCATGACACATAATGCCACGTCGTTCGATACATTACATGCCATAATTTAGCACTGAAACTTCCAATCAACTATAATGGTTCCACTAAACCAGGTACCTTGAAACCAATTTCGACTATCGTTAAATATACGTTATATTCATTCATGACACATCATTCCAAGTATCATTACACCACTGGAATAATGATATACAGTAAACTCCCGATTATCCGCGGAATTGGGTGGCACGGGTACCGCGGATAGGGAAATTCGCGGATAACCCGCAAAAAGGCTAAAAATGAGGGGCAAGTAATATAAAAATTGTTCTAGCTTAACAGCTTGATTGTATTGTACATGAAAGTAATACAAACAGTGAAAATATGTACAGTACATTAAAAATTATTTCTATTTTATGTACTAAAGAACATAAAACAATAAACAAAATATAGTAGTATAGTAGTTTTATTGAGGTTTTTTTTTTCGGGACGCCCGCGGATAATCCGCAACGCGAATAATCCGCTCGCGGATAATCGGGAGTTTACTGTATTACATGCCATATTTTACCATTGAAAGTTCCAATGAACCAAAATTGTTAACATTGTAAGTTTCTAATAGACCATGGTAAGTTAGGTATCATTACACCACGTACCTAAGTGGTACACCAAGTTGAATGAACCATACATAATAGTTCCACTAAACCATAATGGTTTCATTAAACCAGGTTCCTTGAAACTAATTTGGACTATCATTAATTTTACATTATATTCATTCATGACACCTCATTCCAAGACGTTTTTGAGGGTGTCATAAGGGTACTATCAGAGCACGTGTCATTGTTTCGATTTCAGCCATTTTCAAAATGGTTCATTCCCGGAACCATTTTTATTACTTGGCGAAATTAGTAATTTATATCCGCTTCTATCTCGTCGTTACGATTTGTTTGATATATTACTTAATATTACTCTCCACTGAAAATTGCTAGGTGGGGGTCGTTAAGGTACCATTTGTGAACGTGCTATTGAACCGATTTAGATAATATTTGTGACTGTTTCGTGCCATATACCATATTCATCGACTGACGAAAACAATAATGAATAACCGCATCTATCTCGTCATTACTATTTGTTTGAAATATTACATAATATACCTTCATATTGAAAATTTCTTGGCGGAAAAATGGAGGTACCATTTGTGCACGTGCCAATGAACCGATTTAGATAATATTTGAACTGGTTCGTGCCATGAACCATATTCATCGATTGACGAAGACAGAGTTTGAAAATCTTTCATAGCATTGGAGGAGTTAGAGTTACAGACAGACAGACACGTTTCCCCAAACCGATGGCATAAAGCACTTTTCGGTACTTAATAAATGGAATAATGATAATAATAATAATAAACTATTAAAGAATGACATAACCAAATACCGAAAATTTAAACTAAACCATTCGCGGAACTATTTTTTAAACAGCCTTATGTTAACATAGTAAGTTTCTAATGGGCCATGAAGATACCATTACACCACGTACTTTTGAACCAATGTCGACTATCATTAATTTTACATTATATTCATTCATGACACCTCATTCTAAGTCGATTGATATATTACATGCCATATTTTAGCATTGAAAGTTCCAATGAACCATCATGGTTCCACTAAACCAGGTTCTATGAAACCAATTATGACTATCATCAATTTTACGTTATATTCATTTATCACACATCATTCCAAGTCGTTTGATATATTACATGCCATGTTTTAGTATTACATGCCATGTTTTAGCAGTGAAAGTTCGAATGAATCTTCATGGTTCCACTAAACCAGATTCCTGGAAACCAATTTGCACAATCATTAATTTACGTTATATTCATTACTGACACGTCATACCAAGTCTTTTGATATATTACATGCCATATTTTAGCATTGAAAGTTCCAATGAACAATCATGGTTCACAAAACCAGGTTCCTTGGAACAAATTTGGACCATCATTAATTTTACGTTATATTCATTCATGACACCTCATTCCAAGCCGTTTGATATATTACATGCCATATTTTAGCATTGAAAGATTCAATGAACCATCATGGTTCCACTAAACCAGATTCCTGGAAACCAATTTGGACTATCATTAATTTACGTCATATTCATTCATGACATCATTCCAAGTCGTTTTATATACTATATGCCATGTTTTAGCATTGAAAGTTCCAATGAACCATCATGGTTCCACTAAACCAT
>JAHWFO010108389.1:324795-338127 GCA_023313115.1 Rhysida immarginata
AAAGCAATTAGAATATTAGAGATTTATCCTGAAGTTATGAAATGTGAAGTTTTTTTATATTTCTAGTCTTACTTTGATTGTAATCGTTTTTATTAATTATTTTGTTAATTTTTAATTAGTATTGTATTTATTTTTTCATTTCTAATATTATATATTATATTATCTATTGTATTCCAGGGATTCTGTGTCTCGTTCTTTTCTCTTATAAATATTATCCTTTTTTATTGTACTTATTTTAATAATAAATATCAAATTAGCTCAAATCATTGTTGATGTTCATTTGAAAGCATTAGAAAACCGTATAACAAATAATCTGCAGCTTTTGAAAAGTCAACGAATTGATTTCAGAACCTGAAGGACCCCATGTATAATATAATACCTTTAATGTACCTATAGAAACAAATGCTTAACGAACTTGTGCAGTATTAAAATGTGATGATTGCGGGAAGCGTAAAGCCTAGTGGCTTATCCCTAACGAGGCCTTTTCTCGTAGGGCGGTATAGGTTGATGCGAAAAGATATTCGGTAGAATAGCGGAGCGGGTATACATCAAGAAGATGTAGAAAGCGGAGCGGGTACATCAAGAAGATGTAGAGACAAAATAGCAGAATAAGTAGTTCTGACTTTATTCAGAAAAAGATAACACGATAAAGTAATAAGGACACAGTAGCACTATGGCAATAAGAAGCAAAGCAAGCAGTTGCATTGTTACACGATAACAATGTCAAACCAAGAGCTTGCGAAGTCAACAGAACTGTTCAAAATATTTCTATAATTAGTAGGTAAGCATTTTATGTATTTTTCGTCGTTTTCTAAGCTATTTGAAGGTTTTTTAATACATTTTGAAAGTAATATTTTTAGTTAAAAATAAAATAAATATCAATTTTGAAGTTTTTGATTTTTTTTTATTGTTTAAAAATTTTGTTAACACTCTTTATTTAGTAACAAAAAAGTTATCGATATTTGGTCCGAATCAGACCGTAATTTTACACAGTGGGACGGGGGGGGAGACGCAGAGATAGGAAGGGACAATTTAGCTTAAATATAAATATTTGGCTTAGACCTGGCCGAGAGCACTGAGGCGCAGGTCTTATCGCTCTCGCAACCAGCAAGTCGCGGGTTCGAATCCCGCTTGGGGCATGGATGTTTGTGATTGTCCTTTATTATAAAAAGAAAACCCCGTGTTGGGCTTCGGCCTGTTGGGGGACAACCCCCGGGTTGTTTCGATTCAATTAATAATTCGATAGATATATTAAAAGATACCTTTAGATTGCATTAAATATTATTACGAGAAATTTTCAAAGTTATCATTGCGGTGAAATGAATCGGGAGTGTCAGAAATGTCATGCAAAGCATTTTGGATATTTACTGTGTTATCTATTTTCCATTCTTCAAAGTTTATCAATAAGCAAGATTGAGGCTAGAATAATTACACATATATTTTTTCCCTCAGAAATGTGATCGAATTTCGATCATTGGGGGATCCTAGTCTACTTTAATTCTAAGTGGGGAGATTGGAAAAATAGCTCGATAATTGTTTGATGCGTGTAATAACATTTACTAAACAGTGAAATTAACGATTCCTAATAAATAAGGTAATAGCGCCGACGAAGCGAAAATTTCAGGCAATCTCGGAAGTCGAAGAAGCCTATGCGAACCCAACGGAGTATGGAAGTCGACAGCATCGATTGCTATGCTATGTTCCTGGCCCAAAATCATTTGAAGATCTTCGAAGAGCTGTTTGTGTATTGCAAGATACTTTCCAGGAGGCTTCAAAAGCTCTAAGGCTGCTAAAGGACGATAAAGAATGGTATCATTGCATGCGATGCGTGAAGCAATTGCTTTCCAGATTAACTCTCAGATTAACAACCAAATGAAATGAATTTCATTGTTTTAAATCCTTATGAAGAGGTTGACAAGGGACGAGTTACAAAAATCCCGCGATTAGTTGCAACAGGCGGCCACTCGCGTTTTGTTGCTTCGGCACGGGGATTGCGTGATTCTTTTCGTTAATTTCACGAAAATTTTATTAGCAAATGAAATGGAGCCAAAAAAAATCGCTTATAAATATAAATGATAATTTTTAACTTGAAATCATGGACGCATTCGTAAGTTTTTCTTGTTAAAATCAGGGTTGTTATTCTGAACTTTTGCCGAATTGAGATTATTTAATACTATTAGGTGCGTCACATAAGTATAGGACCACCCATATTTTCCCTTGTCTGCAAGAAGCAAAATAAAATAATTAAAACATTGTCACTGTATCAGATTCTCACAGAAAATAATAATTTTCTTTATTATTTATTGTCTCCAAAGAAAATAATGGAAAACAAACACAACAAGAATAAGAATTTATAAAAATAGAAATTAAGCTGTCCCATAAGTATAGGACCAGCATCACTTAATGCCGTTTTTCGAGCAGAAAAATTAACAAAGCAGTGATTAATCAGTCAATAGATGACACTGGTGATTACCTAATAGGGTTGCCTCCACAAAAACTTTCAAGTGGCTGTTAACAAGCAACTTAAACACAATGCCTCGTAACACCACCTTGTCAGACTATGAAAGGGGTCAAATTGATGCTTTGAAAGCTTCTGGAGTGAATGCACGAGGTATAGGAAAGGCTGTAAGTCGGTCACATAAAGCTGTACTTAATTATTTGAAAACTG
The DNA here is from genome assembly GCA_023313115.1 of Rhysida immarginata. Taxonomy (NCBI): domain Eukaryota; kingdom Metazoa; phylum Arthropoda; class Chilopoda; order Scolopendromorpha; family Scolopendridae; genus Rhysida; species Rhysida immarginata. The sequence goes on from JAHWFO010108389.1 coordinate 327,464, forward strand.
GTGCTCAGTATGGCCAGCAAAAGAGACCTGGGAGACCTCAGAAGACGACTAATTGACAAAAAAAGCGATTATTAAAAAAATGAAAGACCCCACAAAAGCTTTGTGCGGTGGCCAATTCTGAAGATGTTCCAGGATCAAAATCAACTGTGCAACGGATTGTGAAGTAGGCATCCTCTCTTGTGTACACGAAAAGAAAACAGCAACCTGCAGTCCAACTGCACCACAAGCTGAAACAGTTGGCCTTTGCCCAGTCAGTGATGTTCTGGACAGTAGATTGAAAGAGAGGGGAGAAAAAATTCAATTTAGATGGGCCAGGCGGCTGGCAATATTACTGGCATTGCATCAGTAGGTCAGAAGAAATGTATTTCATATGGCAACAGGGAGGAAGATCACTTATGGTCTGTATTATGGAATGGTAGAACCAATTTAGCTATAGTTAGTGTAAGAATGAAGACTTCAGATTAAAGATCTGCTTGATATTCATCTTTTACCGTTTGGGGAGAAGATTGGAGGGACCAGCAAGATAATGCCCCAGTTCACCGTGCAAACAGCACATATGAGTGGTTTCTAGCAAATTAGGTGCAAATTATGGACTGGCCTGCCCTATCTACAAATATCAATCCAGTGGAAAATGTATGGGGCGCTTTAGCCAGATCTGTTTACGCAGGTGGTAAACAGTACCGCAATATAGAAGAATTAAAGTATGCCGTGTTGAATGCCTGGGAAGAAATTAATTCAGATTATCTGCAAAACCTGGTCACAACTATGCCAAACCGAATTTTCAAAAATATTGAAAAAAAGGATGATTTATTGGGCATTAAGTGATGCTGGTCCTATACTTATGGGATAGCTTAATTTCTATTTTTATAAATTCTCATTCTTCTTTTTGTTTGTTTTTCATTATTTTCTTTGGAAAGAATAAATAACAGTTGTGAGAATCTGATACAGTGACAATGTTTTAATTATTTTATTTTGTTTCTTGCAGGGAAAATATGGGTGGTCCTATACTTATGTGACGCACCTTAGCGATAAATACATTATATTCAATAAATATATACTTGTAGGTTCCGATTCTTAGACAAAGCGATCCCGAGTATCATCTTCTATCTCTCTCTTTATATAAAGAAGGATGTTTGTTTGTTTGTTTGTGGGTTTGTGTGTTTCTTTTTTATACAAATCTACAGTTTTATTCCGATCTTGATAAAATTTAGCATACGTCAACTTCAAAGCATGAGGAAGGTCACTGTCTACCTCAGATTTCGAAAAAATAATAATTATTTATAAAAAATCGATATTCATGGTTATGGCAGGGCATATTAATGAGAAATATTTCATGACCAACAATGCAAGACTAAGTTTTTGCAACAATAAGTATCAACAATGGTATCAACACGCAATTCACAAACACTCTGCACGGACCAACAATATATATCTCATGACCAACAATGCAAATAAAAGTTGGTGCAACAATAGGTATCAACAATGGTGTCAACACGCAATGCACCAACACTATGCAAGGATCAACAATATATGTCTCATGACCAACAATGCAAGGCAAAACTTATGCAATATATAATTCAATGCATAGAATTTCTGTTATTCAGGCTTTTCTTAGAAAAGAGAATTCTTAGTACTTAATAATTCCTTGAGAATCTTTAAAAATGATCAGTAACTGGAGATAACGAGTTAGCAGACTATTGAGAAAGAGTGAAAGACAATAGAGGAGGCACTCCTTTAGTTCTCTGCTGTATTGAGCAAATGGTAAGCAAGTAAATAGAAGAATCGGCGACCGCTAGACTACACAAAGTGATGAATGGCCAATTTTTGCTTCAAGACATCGAAAGAAGAAAGGAAATTGCAACAACATCAAGTGTACATCTAAAGTAAGATTACGTGGGTAAAAAATTATTTAGACTAGAAGGCATCCTTGGAGATGTCCATTCATTGTGAGCTTTTAAAAATTTTTTTTCGGTAAATCAAGTCCCTGTATATCAACTAGAATGGATTTTTTCAGTGAAGAGGTAAATTCCTGTCTTTCGGATTTTTCTTAGAATGGATAGTCCCTTCGCTCTATATTGTAGTGACTGAGTTATTATTTAACCTATTTGGAGGTTAATTTAGCTTTTTGAGGTTGTTCTGTTTACCTACAAGCGTAATTATCCCGGGAAACGCCGGGTCCTCTGCTAGTCCTCTATATATATAAAGAAGGATGTTTGTTTGTGGGTTTGTTTGTTTTTTTAGACAAATCTATAGTTTTATTCCGATTTTGATGAAATTTTGCATACTTGACCATCAAAGCATGAGGAAGGTCACTGTCTACCTCAGATTTCGGAAATATAATAAATATCAATAAAAACTCGATATTCATGGTTATGGCAAGGCATATTAATGAGAAATATCTCATGACCAACAATGCAAGGCAAAGTTTGTGCAACAATAGGCCCATCGTGTTCGCATCAACAATGGTATCAACGCGCTATTCACCAATATCAATGAGCACAAAATGATGTTGTAATGTTAAAGCAATCTTTCCAAGAATTATAACAATGAACATAAAATGATGATGCAATATGGATAAGTTTCAATTTGTAACAATGCATAGAATTCCTGTTATTCAGGCTTAGCTCCGTGATGTATTGAGCAAATGGGAAGCAAGTAAATAGAAGAATCGGCGAGCGCTAGACTGCACAAAGTGATGAATGGCCAAGTTTTGCTTCAACACATCGAGAGAAGAGTGGAAATTGCAACAACACTAAGTATACATCTGAGGTAAGATTACGTGAGTAAGAAATTGTTTAGACTAGCAGTGGCATCCTTGGAGAGCTCCAGCCATTGTGAGCCTTTAAAAAAAATGTTTTCGAATTTTCATTAAGAATTTTTACTATATTAATTCTAAGCATTTTCATGTGTTTATTTTTAAGATATTGCAAATTTTAATTTAATTTTTTAAGATTATTCTGTTTACCTACAAGTGTAATTATCATGGGGAACGCCGGGCCCTCTGCTAGTCTATATATATATATATATATATATATCTCTTCTATATATATATATATATAAAGAAGGATGTTTGTGGGTTTGTTTGTGGGTTTGTTTTTTATACAAATCTACAGTTTTATTCCGATCTTGATGAAATTTTTCATACTTGACCTTCAAAGGAAGGTCACTGTCTACCTCAGATTTCAGAAAAATAATAATTATCGATAAAAACTCGATATTCATGGTAATGGCAGGGCATATTAATGAGAAATATCTCATGACCAACATTGCAAGGCAAAGTTTGTGCAACAATAGATATCAACAATGGTATCAACACGCAATTCACAAACACTCTGCACGGACAAACAATATATATCTCATGACCAACAATGCAAGGAAAGGTTTGTGCAACAATAGGTATCAACAATGGTATCAACACGCAATGCACCGACACAAGGCAGGGATCAACAATATATATTTCATGACCAACAATGAAAGGAAAATTTTATGCAAGTGTTATTATCCCGGCAACTCTTCTAGTCTATCTCTATATATATAGAAGGATGTTTGTTTGTATGTGGGTTTGTTTGTTTGTTTTTTATATAAATCTACAGTTTTATTGCGATCTTGATAAAATTTCGCATACATGACCTTCAGAACATGAGGAAGGTCACTGTCTACCTCAGATTTCGAAAAAATAATAATTATTGATTAAAAATCGATATTCATGGTTATGGCAGGGCATATTAATGAGAAATATCTCATGACCAACAATACAAGGCAAAGTTTTTGCAACAATAAAGATCAACAATGGTATCAACACGCAATTCACAAACACTCTGCAGGGACCAACAATACATATCTCATGACCAACAATGCAAGGCAAAGTTTGTGCAACAATAGGCCTGTCGTGTTTGCATCAACAATGGTCTCAAAACGCAATTCACCAATAACAATGAGCACAAAATTATTCAAAGAATTTTAACAATGAACATAAAATGATGATGCAATGATAGAAAGTTTTTTTCAAAGAATTATAACAACGAACATAAAGTGATGATGCAATGACAGAACATTCGTTTCCAAGAATTTTTAATAATGAACAGGAAATGGATATAATAGACGATATAGATAGGGTAGTCTCTCTCGAAGAGGCAAAGGAGGTACACGTGTCTTCCTTCAGCTCCCTAACAAGCTTTCCGACGATCGGGAAAAGTGTGTATGTTTCTTTGTGTATGTGTTTACCTACAAGCGTAATTATCCCGGGCAACGCCGGTTCGTTGTAAATTCAATCTAAATTTCATATTGTTAGGTATCTAGCATCCACCGAACAAATACATGATTTGGCATTGGCTTACAAAATTGAGGTATCAACAGCTTCAAAATCAATTCACAAAACATGTAAATTGCTTTTGGATGTTTTACAACCAATTGTCATGACTGAGTTTTTAGTTTTGTTTGATCTGATAAACATACATCCAATGAGCTAAATAATTACTTTTAACATTGTGTTTAAAGTGCCCTAGCTCCGAAGACTGGAGTAAAATCGCCGAAGATTTCCCAATTTGTCCATTGCATAGGTGCTGTGGAAGGAAAGCACGTTTCAGTCCAGGCACCCAAGAATAGTGGTTCAATGTTTTACAATTACAAGGTATTGTATTTTGAATTTTGCCAAATTTGACGTGTACTAACCAATTTGTGGTTCTACTCTGTGAACACACTACAATTCTCAATAACTTAAACTTACAATTTTTGAATATATAATTTCCTTACAGGGAACCTTTGAGATCGTACTGTTGGCGGTAGCAGATGCCAAATATAGATTTGTGATTGTAGATGTGGGTGGCTACGGTCGACAGAGCGATGGCGGAACATTTAAATCTTCCCCCCTTGGCATGGCTTTGGAGAACGGGACCCTCCCTTAACTTGAAGCTTCCTGCCTCCCTGGAACCGACTCTCCATTGCCCTATGTATTTGTGGGGGGTGAGGCATTCCAATTAAAAACAAACTTTTTGAGACCGTACCCTTGCAGTTCTGTGGAGGATTCGGTATTCAATTACCGACTGAGCAGAGCCAGGTATGTGATAATTAAATTTTACAAGCAATCACAAATTTTTAAATTTACTTCAGTACGTAATGCTTACGTTTCATATGGATATTCCGCCGGTCTATAAACGCCAGCGTTGAGCACGTAGAAGATACTGTGAAAGCGGCTTGTGTGTTGCACAATTTCCTGTGTGACAAAACAGACGAAGGATACTGTCCAATTGGATTTGCAGACACAACACTGGCCGATGGTTCTATTGCTGATGGGCAATGGCGAATAGAGACGGATGAAAACCCCCCCATTGCCCTACGGGACTTTCCAGCGACCAGCGGTCGCAATTTCACCAGGGAAGTGCAGAGAATGTTTCAGGCAGTACTTCTGCAGTAACATTGGAAGCTGTGGGTTTCCGAGAAGCTGCCTTGTAAAGGAATTATTGGTTTAGATGTACTACGAAAATTGAATTTAAGTTTCCAGATAGGATTGATACCGAGAGTAAGACCGAATCATCTAGACCGGACAAGAAGTATTCAAGAAAAGGAAGGAAGCGGCACAAGTACAGATGGAGTACATCACAGAAAAATATCCTTCGTACGTCCACCATATAGATATGGGAAAACACCCGCCGGTGAAAGTACGGCCTTATCCACAATCGCCGGCGAAAATGGCAGTGTTACGCAAACTCGTACTAGAAATGGAGAAGCAAGGCATTATAGGGCGTGTTGAAAGTCCCTGGTCGCTACCCTATTTCTTAACAGCCAAAAAGAATAGTGAAAGACATCGTTTCGTTCTTGATGCCAGTCTTAAACGCCTTAACTATACCTATGGCTTATTATCCCCTGCCGATGGAGCAGATACTACGGAAGCTCTCCCACGCTAGAGTGTTTACCGTATTAGATCTGAAATCTACCTTTTGGCACGTGCGATTGGATGAGGCATCAAAGGCTAAAACGGCTTTTGTGGTTCCGGGACTGGGTGCCTTTTCCTTCCGAGTCATACCTTTTGGCATACGTAAAGGGGCTCAGGTATTCCAGTCCCTAATGGACCAAGTGTGGACACCACCATCGAGCCCTGGAGTTTCCACTATATGGACGACATTATAGTGGAAACACCAGACGTCGCATCTCATCTCGACGTGCTCGGTCGGATTTTTGGGCGACTGAGGGCTCATAACTTGAAAGTCAACTTTCGAAAATCTGACTTTCTTCAGCGTCAGGTTGATTTTCTGGGCTACTCCGTAAATGATCAGGGGCTTCAACCATCAAAAAACATGTTCAGCCCATGTTAGATTACCCGGTCCCCAAAAACGCCAAGGAGGTCAGGCACTTCATCGGGATGGTACCGTTTTATAAGACCTTCATACCATTATTGAGTCAGTTAAACTTCCCGTTGAGGCGTCTGACACATAAAAGCGTTAGATGGTCATGGAATCCGAAATGTCAAGAAGCCTTTAATTGTATAAAAAAATTTTAACCGAGCCACCCTTGTTAGCTCAACCAGACTTTGACAGACCATTTGAGATCCATTCAGAGGCCAGCAAGTACGCAGTCGGGGGTATGCTTATCCAGAACATCAATGGCCAGCAGAGGATTATTGCCTATTGTAGTCGATCGCTGACGGAACTAGAAGGCAAATATTCAGTTGTGGAATGTGAGTGCCTGGCGGTGATGCACGCCAATAACCACGTTCAGGCCCTATGTGGATGGTACTAAATTCATGGTACATTGCGACTCCCAGGCCCTGACGTAGTTGAAAAATTTCAAAGACTACCATGGTCGCATCACGCGCTGGGCGCTCAAGCTACAGGCGTTCGACTTCATTATACTACACAAGGAAGGACGTCTGAATCGTATACCGGATGCCTTGTCCCGGATCTTAATGGTGACAGAAGAAAAAGAGACCTTCGATTATGCAATGTTACAAAGAAAAGACTCCTCTTATGCTCAATTCGCGAATCGTGCGACAAATTCTAAGGACAAGACCTTACGGTTTACAAACGGGGTTATGTGCAAGAACACGAAAGGAAATAGGAGGATTTGAGTTCCCCGAGACACTCGAGAAGAGCTAATGACATTTTGGCATTCGCAGGGACCATTAATTCACCCAGGAGCCCGAAAGATGTTACACTTCATGAATAGAAGATATTTCTGGAAAAACATATACTAGGAAATCAAACACCACGCAATCCGCTGTCTGGAATGCCAGAAATGCAAGCCACGTTGCGCCCCTCAGGACATTGAATACATCCAAAGAAGTGTCGCCGGGCCGTTGGTACTTTGATCGTTGGACGCCTTTGGGCCATTACCAATATCGACGCATAAAAACAGATTCCTACTTGTAATAGTTGATGTATTCACCGGCTGGATGGAGTTAGAGGCGGTGCCCAGGTTGTCGCGAAAGACCGTCATAAATTTCCTCGAAGGTTGTTTCAAGAAATTCGGAAAGCCCGATCGCTTGATACATGATAACGCACCATATTGTCGGAATCTACAGGTGCGCAAATTACTGGTACGAAAAGGAGTGCGGCTTGAATACAGTGTGCCCTATTGCCCACGCACCAACCCTGTTGAACGTTACCTTCGCTCTCTACGTGAAAAATTACGTCTGTCTATTGATCGTGCACATCAACATAATTGGGAAGAAGTTCTTGACCGTGTTCTGTTTACCCTGCGATCGACGGTGCATGAAGAGACAGGGTACTCTCCAGCAGAATTCATGATGGTTGAAGAATACTTAGCCAATCCTTTAGTACAGTGTGATGTGCAAATATTATTAGTTAATATTTAAACACCACATGTTCTTTATTATGTCTTTTTTTATTTAATTCATTTGAAATTTGTTAAAGCCTTTGCAGCATTGTTTGGATTCATGCTTATGTAATTACTGTATGATGTTCATGACCTTTGTTTCCTCGTTCTGGCCAAACGCGAGACAATTGTTGTTGAAAATGTTCGTCTGTAACTGCTAAGTTTTTTTTCTTCACTTCATCGGGCGATAGCAGCCTCATCACTTCACTTGATCCACTTTACCATCATGGACCATCCACATCTGGTTTGCTTGGACATAGCCATCATCATGGAATTTGTTCCTGCCTGTGTGTGATTGGACATTGCCTTTATTCATCATTTTCACCATGTGAAGCCTTCAGTCCAGCAATTGTTGCTTATGATGTTTCAACTTAGCTGGATTGCTTTGTAAAAATTAAAAACATTGTTCAACAATATACCTATTGTTGTTTTTTATGTTTTTGAAATTTTGTATTTGAAATTTTAATCATATTTTGAACTATCCTTTTATTTTTTTTCTTCAAGGCTTTCTTCTAGTATTATGTCCACTTCTTGAGTTGCTGCCAACAAGATGTTGCAAATTGTTTTTATTTCTCATCTCATTTAAGGGGGTTCTTCTTTCTTGTCGAATTATGTTTATTGTTATCTGTTAACTGTATCCATAATGCTGTTTGATTAATTGTTTTTGGAACGTAAAGTGTTAAATATATCTTTCTTGCTCATGGGCTGGTTGAGTTTACTTCACATATTTGAAGAGGCTGTTATCAGTTCTCTAGTGCCCAATTTTCATTCTGCTATGTGCAGTTATTAATTGAGGCGTTGAGCGCAATAGTGGCCCAACCAACAATAATGTTGAAAAAGAGTAACATGTGGAAATAACTTGCTGATAGATTGCTTTTTACAGTGCCATTGTGGCCCATCCATAGTTTGGTGTGCGAAATTCCATTTTGCATACATTTAGTTCGCTAAATTCCATTTTGCATACATAATAGGGAAGAATTTTGTGGATTTTCTCAGAACATATTTTTTTCGGCTTGGGCCACTTTTGCGCTCAACGCCTCAATTAATCATACAATTTCTTTATCTGAAAGAGTTTGATACTTCTTTCATGGCTATGGGGCAGCTTGAGTTTATCTCTAAAATTTTACAGGGCTGTAATCTGTTCCTTAGTTCCCAATGTTCTTTCTGCTTTGTGCAGTGTCTTTATTTGTAAATTGAAACTCTTTATTGTTGTTTCTTAATCACATCCTTGTTTTCTTTTGGCATTGTAAGGTTCAGGATAGTATTTTGACTATGTCAAATACAGTATTATTTATCTCTGATCTTGATTCAATATTTGGTTATTACCAAATTATTGAATTGTTTTTGCTCTCTGTGTAGAGAAGATTTTGTTGATTGTCCTTTTGTGTTAGTAAACAAAGTTGTTAAACTGAATCTTATTCAGTTGGTAATTGTAAGCTGATTGTATTGCTCTTTCGTTTGTCTGAAACGTAGTTCTGCAGAACAGGTGTTGATTGTTTCCTGTAATTTTTGTATTACAAGACAGCATCAGAATTGTTAAAAAAAAAACTTTAAATTTTCTTTTACTTCTTTGACTTAATAAACTCCACTGTGAGTTGTTTTTTTAACTCACTATTTAATAATCGTTTTTTCTTTTTTTAATTATTTCAAATCATTCTAAAAACTAAGGGTTATTGCAAAACACAACGCCATCGCTTCTTTTGATGATGTATTTTTATTATCGATTAACGTCTAATAAAATAACGTTTATAACTTAAACGTTACAAGAGAAAGGTGACATGGAGTCACGAGAAGAGAGTACGCAAAGCCATGAGAAGCGAAAGAACCGCCGAAAAAGGAGACGTACGAAATGACGGGTAGAGTTTCATGAAGGAGAGTGGGTACTAGTACACGAAAGGGTATGTGCTACAAGCCCACGCCTGTACATTAAATTGAAGCCCTTGTATCAAAGTCCTTTCCTGATAGTCCGGAAATTCGATGACAACACGTTCGGCTTACTCGGACAAAGCCCAGAAGACAAACGAATTTGGATCATGGACTATACGAATCTGAAGACTTACAAACATAACCAGAGAGTGGCTTGAGGATTCCAAGCTTCCCATGGATATCTTTCAAGAGATTCGTTCCGGGGGAAACATGGTTACGGATGTTATGAGGTTAAAGAATCCCTCCTCCCAAAAGGCGTTCACTACATACTCTTGGGCGTTCGGAATGGGTAGGAATATTTGATGACTGAAATACTTGACAAGCATCTGTACCGGCCCGGGACGAGCTTTCGTGTTGAGGTGGGGGAATGTAGCACTTAAAAAACCTTGAGATAAATTTTTGGTGCTACATTTTCCAAAAGGAATCTTTTCATTGACTGAATTACCCTTTTCGCCCCCCCCCCCCCCCCACATACCTCAAATGAGCCTCGATCTTGGTTCATAGTACGATAGACTTACGGAAAAATTTGACAAAGTTTATTAATTTTCTTAACAATTACGTAAAAGGAGCGTCACAAGACAGAAGCGGAAGATAAAGATGGTGACAATTGTTAAAAGCATGCAGCACGACCTCTTTGTTGATGGGGAAAATCAGAACGAAGGGAGAATAAGGACGTCGCAGTTCAGTTGCTCCATGATGAAGACATGGGACCGGAGGAGCTTGATGACCCTATGCTACGCGTTTTGGGCTACCGGAGCTAACGAGAGAGGAAAGCGAGCAGCATTTGATCCAGAATGAGGATATCGCCATAGTCTACATTCAGCTCTAAACCCATGTTTGAATTTGTGATTTGGAAAGACGGGATGCCTAATGACGGAGAACCGAACGACGGATGCCTAATGACGGAG